>CM038680.1:493947710-494335008 GCA_021605205.1 Aegilops longissima
CACTCAATGAGTTACGGGTTTGATCATGTTATGCTTGTGAGAGAGGTTGTAGTCAGCAGGTGCGAACCTTTCAGATCCATGTGTGCTTTACAAATATCTATGTCATCTCCTAGATGCAGCTACCACGTGCTATTTGGAACTATTCCAAATAACTGCTCTACTATACTAATCCGGTCTACTTCTCAGAGTCACCCAGATTAGTGTCAAAGTTTGCATCGGCGTAACCCTTTATGACGAACTCTTTTACCACCTCCATAATCGAGAAACATTTCCTTATTCCTCTAAGGACAATTTTGACCGCTATCTAGTGATCCACTCCTGGATCACCTTTGTACCCTCTTGTAAGACATGTGGCAACGCACACATCAGGTGCGGTACTCAGCATGGCATACCATATAGAGCCTATGACAAAAGCATAGGGGACGACCTTCGTCCTTCCTCTTTCTTCTTCCGTGGTCAAGCTTTGAGTCTTACTCAACTTCACACCTTAGAACTCAGGTAAGAACTCCTTCTTTGACTGATCTATGTTGAACTCCTTCAGAATCATGTCAAAGGTGTGTGTTCTTTTGAAAGTATCATCAGGCGTCTTGATCTATCTCTATAGATCTTGATGCCCAATATGTAAGCAGCTTTATCCAGGTCTTCCTTTGAAAAAATCCTTTCAAACAACCCTTTATGCTTTCCAGAAATTCTACATCATTTCCGATCAACAATATGTCAACAACATATACTCATCAGAAATGATGTGTTGCTCCCACTCACTTCTTTGGAAATACAAGTTTCTCATAAACTTTGTATAAACCCAAAATCTTTGATCATCTCATCAAAGCGTATATTCCAACTCTGAGATGCTTACCCCAGTCCTTAGAAGGATTGCTAGAGCTTTGCATACTTGTTAGCATCTTTTAGGATTGACAAAAACTTCTGGTTGTATCACATACAAACTTTCCTCAAGAAAATCATCGAGGAAACAGTGTTTTGACATCCTATCTGCAAGATTTCATAAATGATGCAGTAATCTGCTAATATAATTCCAACAGACTCTTAGCATCGCTACGAGTGAGAAAGTCTCATCGTAGTCAACTCCTTGAACTTGTCGGAAAACAACTTAGCGACAAGTCGAGCTTTCTTAATGGTGACACTTACCATCATTATGCATCTTCCTTTTAAAACCCATCGTACTCAACAGCCTTACGACCATCAAGCAGTTCATACATGGATCCTCTCTCGGATTTTATGGCTTCGATCCATTCGTCGGAATCCGGGCCCACCATCGCTTCTCCATAGCTCGTAGGTTCATTGTTGACTAGCAACATGACCTCCAAGACAGGATTAAGTACCACTCTGAAGTAGTACGCATCCTTGTCGTCCTACGAGGTTCGGCAGTGACTTGATACAAGGCTTCATGATCACTATCATTAGCTTCCACTTCAATTGGTGTAGGTGCCATAGTAACAACTTCATGTGCCCTGCTACACACTAGTTGTAGTGACGGTTCAATAACCATATCAAGTCTCCACCATCCTCCCACTCAATTCTTTCGAGAGAAACTTTTCCTCGAGAAAGGACCGATTCTAGAAACAATCACTTTTGCTTCGGAACTGATCGGAGGTATACCCAACTGTTTTGGGTGTCCTATGAAGATGCATTTATCCGCTTTGGGTTGAGCTTATCGGGCTAAAACTTTTCACATAAGCGTCGCAGCCCCAAACTTTTAAGAAGCGACGACTTAGGTTTCTCTAAACCATAGTTCATACGGTGTCATCTCAGCGAATTACATGGTGCCCTATTTAAAGTGAATGTGGTTGTCTCTAATGCCTAACCCATGAGCGATAGTGGTAATTGATAAGAGACATCATGGTATGCCACATATCAATGGGGTGCAGCTATGATGTTCGGACACACCATCACACTATGGTGTTCGAGCGGTGTTAGTTGTGAAACAATTTCCACAATGTCTCAATTGTGTACCAAACTACATAACTCAGATATTCATCTCCATGATCATACCATAGACATTTTATCCTCTTGTCACGGCGATCTTCAACTTCTCTGAAATTACTTGAACCATTCAATAATTCAGACTTGTGTTTCATCAAGTAAATATACTCGGTATCTACTCAAATCATTTGTGAAGTAAGAACATAACAATATCCCTTGCGTGCCTCGGCACTCATTGGACTGCACACATCAAAATGTATTACTTCCAACAAGTTGCTTTCTTGTTCCATTTCTTGAAAGCGAGGCTTTCAGTCATCTTGCCCATGTGGTATGATTTGCATGTCTCAAGTGATTCAAAATCAAGTGAATCCAAGCGGTCCATCTGCATGGAGTTTCTTCATGCGTATATACCAATAGACATGGTTCACATGTCTCAATCTTTTCAAAAGCAGTGAGTCAAAGATCCATCTACATGGAGCTTCTTCATGCGTTTATACCAATATGACTCAAATGGCGGTGCCACAAGTATGTGGTACTATCATCACTATCTTATATCTTTTGGCATGAACAAGTGTATCACTACGATCGAGATTCAATAAACCATTCATTTTAGGTGTAAGACCATTGAAGGTATTATTCAAATAAATAGAGTAACTATTATTCTCCTTAAATGAATGATCGTATTGTGATAGACATAATCCAAGCATGTCTATGCTCAACGCAAACACCAAATAAGAATTATTTAGGTCTAACACCAATCTCGATGGTAGAGGGAGTATGTGATGCTTGATCACATCAAGCTTGGAAACACTTCCAACACATATCGGCATCTCACCTTTAGCTAGTCTCCATTTGTTCCGTAGCTTTTATTTCGAGTTACTAACACTTAGCAACCGAACCGGTATCTAATACCCTGGTGCTACTGGGAGTACTAGTAAAGTACACATTAACATAATGTATATCCAATATACTTCTATCGACCTTGCCAGCCTTCTCCTACCAAGTATCTAGGGTAGTTCTGCTTCAATGACTGCTCCCCTCATTACAGAAGCACTTAGTCTCGGGCTTGGTTTCAACCTTGGGTTTCTTCACTAGAGCGGTAACTGATTTGCCATTTCACGAAGTATCCCTTCTTGCCCTTGCCCTTCTTGAAACTAGTGGTTTCACTAACCATCAACGATTGATGCTCCTTCTTGATTTCTACTTTCGCGGTGTCAAACATCGCGAATATTTCAAGGATCATCATGTCTATCCCTGATATGTTATAGTTCATCACGAAGCTCTAGCAGCTTGGTGGCAATGACTCTGGAGAAACATCACTATCTCATCTGGAAGATTAACTCCCACTTGATTCAAGTGATTGTGGTACTCAGATAATCTGAGCACAAGCTCAACGATTGAGCTTTTCTCCCTTAGTTTGCAGGCTAAGAAACTTCGTCGGAGTCTTATACCTCTTGGCGTGGGCACGAGCCTGAAATCCCAATTCAGCCCTCGAAACATCTCATATGTTCCAAGATGTTTGAAATGCGTCTTCGTGCCTCAACTCTAAACCGTTTAACATTACTGAACTATCACGTAGTTATCAAGCGTGTATGTCGGATGTTACGCAACATCCACGAACGGCGTTCAGGTTGACACACCGGCGGTCCATTAAGGACATAAGTCTTCTATGAAGCAACGAGGACAATCCTCAGTTTACGGACCTAGTCCGCGTAATTGCTAATATCAACTTTCAACTGAATTTTCTCTAGGAACATATCTAAAACAGTAGAACTAAAGCGCGAGCTACGACATAATTTGCAAAAAACTTTTGACTATGTTCAGGAAAATTAAGTTCATCTTGTGAACTCCCACTCAGATAGACATCCCTCTAGTCATCTAAGTGATACATGATCCGAGTCAACTAAGCTGTGTCCAATCATCACGTGAGACGGACTAGTCATCATCGGTGAACATCTTCATGTTGATCGTATCCACTATATGACTCATGTTCAACCTTTCGGTCTCTTGTGTTCCGAGGCCATGTCTGTACATGCTAGGCTCGTCAAGTTAACCTAAATGTTTCGCGTGTGTAAATCTGGCTTACACCCGTTGTATGTGAACGTTAGAATTTATCACACCCGATCATCACGTGGTGCTTGAAGCAGACGAACTTTACATAGCGGTGCACAGTTAGGGGAACACTTTCTTGAAATTATTATGAGGATCATCTTATTTACTACCGTCGTTCTAAGCAAATAAGATGCATAAACATGATAAACATCACATGCAATCAAATAGTGACATGATATGGCCAATATCATTTTGCTCCTTTGATCTCCATCTTGAGGATCCATGATCATCATCGTCACCGGCATGACACCATGATCTCCATCATCATGATCTCCATCATCGTGTCTTCATGAAGTTGTCTGCCAGCTATTACTTCTACTACTATGGCTAACGGTTAGCAATAAAGTAAAGTAATTACATGGCGTTATCATTGACACATGGGTCATACAATAAATAAGACAACTCCTATGGCTCCTGCCGGTTGTCATACTCATTGATAGGCAAGTCGTGATTCCTATTACAAGAACATGATCAATCTCATACATCACATATATCATTCATCACATTCCTTTTTGGCCATATCACATCACATAGCATACCCTGCAAAAACAAGTTAGACGTCCTCTAATTATTGTTGCATGTTTTACGTGGCTGCTATGGGTTTCTAGCAAACGTTTCTTACCTCATAAAGGCCTAGCGGTGATATGCCAATTGCTATTTACCCTTCATAAGGACCCTTTTCATCGAATCCAATCCGACTAAAGTGGGAGGCGGCACCGCTAGCCACCTTATGCAACAAGTGCATGTCGATCGGTGGAACTGTCTCATGTAAGTGTGCGTGTAAGGTCGGTCGGGCACGCTTCATACACAATACTGTCGAAACAAGATAGGACTAGTAGCGGTAAGCATATTGAACAAAATCAGCGCCCACAACAACTTGTGTTCTACTCGTGCATAGAATCTACGCAATAGACCTAGCTCATGATGACCTTTGTTGGGGAGCGTAGCAGAAATTCAAAATTTTCTCGCATCACCAAGATCAATCTATGGAGATACTAACAGAGAGAGAGGGAGTGCATTTACATACCCTTGAAGATCGTGATGCGGGCGTTCAAGTGAAGCGGGGTTGATGGAGTCGTACTCGTCGTGATCCAAATCACCGATGATCCTAGCGTAAGCAGACGACACCTCGCGTTCAACACCGTCGATTGGGAGGCGTCTCCTCCTTCTTGATCCAGCAAGGGAGGAGGAGAAGTTGATGGAGATCCAGCAACACGACCAGGCGTGGTGGTGGAAATGGCGGGATCGGCAGGGCTTCGCCGTAGCATAGCGAGAGGAAGAGGTGTCACGGGAGGAGGGGCGCCATGGACTCAAGTCGGCTGCCCTCTGTTGGAGTAATGGGCCACGGGTAGGCAAACCCGAGCCCAGACCTTTCAAAATATCGGGGCAGACTTAGCCCTAAAGACCCCCAAGGCAGGCAGCCGCCGAGAAATCGTGGATCAGCCAGACTGCCCCTCCCGGCCGAGTCGAGAGGCGGCCTCAAGACAAGCTGACTCCAAGACTAGCGACTTCCGATGAAGCCCGGCTCTGAGAGAGTCGACCCGTGACTCCATCCACCTCACTGCTGGCGACCATGGCCGGAGATGGGATAAAACCGCCTTGCGGCCCATCCTGCCAGCTCACAAAAGCTGGCATGGCCTGGCGCCCGTGCAAGCGGAGATCTCCGTCCGGCGTGTGCTTGTAACCCGGCCCGGCCACGCGTCGGCCCGTGGGAAGATTCCTGTACCCACGATGGCTGTCATGCGACCGAAGCGGCGGGACCGCTTTGTCGGCGGAAGTCTGAAAACGCGAAACGCCCCAAAACGGACCAGCTGAGTCGGACTCCGAGAGTCGGCCGGCCCCTCCCACGAGCTCAGCGCCATTAACGGACAAGAAAGGGAATAGCAGCGGTGATACGCCGCCCGGTAGCGGCTTTATTGCCATGACTATGATAGCTTCGCGTCATTAGAAGCGGCTCTGATAACCTGCAGCCAGGCAAGACCCGCCCAGCGGCGGAACAAGGGCTGTCGGCCCCATGCTGGACGCATGGCGGGGCCCACTAGTCGGCGGGCCCGAAGTCGGCGGAGAAAGGCGGCGACATAAGAGGCGGCAGGTGGGACTGCGTCAGCCGGATTACCATTGTACCCCGAAGTAGGCCTATCTCAACCCCGGGGCACCCATGCAAAGGTTGGACCCCAATAGTTTTAGATACGTGGGGAAGGGAAGAGCTAGCCGTGCCTTCTCCTTCCTCACCTCGAACAGCTCAAGGAGCAACCTTGTACCCACTTTGCCATAGTGATCATGCGGAGACCCTTGAGCGGCGATGAGGGTGTTATCTCCTCGGAGAGCCACGAAGCTGGGTAAGATTAGCGGCGTGCATGTCTTTGCCTCATCCGTTTCGAACACGGCGTGACGTTCTGCCCCCTCCATGATAAGCCATCCTTTGGCATATGTCGCACCAACCCCGACATTTGGCGCCCACCGTGGGGCTAGGTGCACCGTCGTCCGGAGACCTGCTCGGGCGGGAACCCTCTTCCTCCCTGGCGGCGCAGCCAGCCCCGGCACGCGACCAGTCTGCGCCCGGCAGCTGCATGGCGCGAGGTTGCTTCTTGTGGCGAGCTGCCTCACCGAACTTGTTGGCGAGGTTCACCTCTCAAGCGAACCTGCATCCGGCCAGTTGAGCCGCAGACGGCCCAGCCTCCTCGCGGGCCTCCTCGAGCAGCTCCATGTCGCCGGCCGAGCCCGCCCGCTGACACAGGTCCGTGAGGCTCCACCGACCCGATCTGGTCGATTCCGGCACCGCGTCGCTCGGCGCGTTCCCCATAAGCGTGGTGGTCTCTGACGAACCTCTCCCTCGCGCGGAGGCTGCGGGCTGCCGGCGGCGTAAATGCTCGTCATCCAGTCTGGCCGAGCCCTCGGCGGGGCTTCGTGACCCTCTCGTAGATTACTGCAAGACCTGACCGCCCCATTCCGGAAAGCGCCCGTATTTGGGGCCTGGAAGCACGCCGCCTCCAGCTCCTCACAGGTGCCTGAAAGTGGCAAGCATGAGGCGGCTTGTCGAAGCCTACCGGCCTTGAGATGGATCGCGCCGTGGGCGATTCGCCCGGCTCCGGCCCAGGCCTAACCGCCTAAGCGCGGTCCAGCAGCCTTGGCGTATGCCATCGCCGATCTGTTTAGGGGCAATCGCCTATGCTCGCCGCCCGCGGAGAACATCTGCGCCGCCCGGTAGCGAGCGAGCAACTGAACAACCGGCGAGCGCCCGTCGATGTGGGCGACTCCAGCAACTCCTCGGCGGCTGCCGCGCAAAGGCAACCGGCTGCCGCCTGAAGCGCCCGGCAACGACAACCACCTGCGACTTGCCTCCCCTTGAGATCAAAGCGCGGCGTCTCGAGCGCCCGTTTGGCGGCGTCTGAAAAAAAAACAAGGATCCGGTTGTCGGCCATAGCGGACTCACATCTCCATCGGCGCGGCGAAAGCGGCCGCCCAAAGCGATGGAAGCGGTGGGGCGGCTATCGATGTGATGCCAGTGTCTGCGGCAGGTCGCCGAGCACAAGTTACATGTCCGATCTGATGTGAAGCCCGTCAGGCAGCCCTTGCGCCGCCTGTCAGAGGAGAAAAGAAGAGTTGTTGGAGAAGAGATAGCCCGGCTCCTCGCAGTCGGTTTCATCATGGAAGTGTTCTTTCTAGAGTGGTTAGCAAACCCGGTCTTGGTACTAAAGAAGAACAAGCAGTGGCGGATGTGTATTGACTACACAAGCCTCAACAAAGCCTGCCCCAAGGACCCGTTCGCTTTGCCAAGAATCGATCAGGTGATAGACTCCACAGCTAGATGCGAGCTGTTGAGCTTCTTAGATGCATATTCAGGATATCACTAGATCAAGCTGAACCCGGCCCGACAGATTGAAGACCGCCTTCATCACGCCGTTTGGAATATACGCTGCGACCATGGCGTTCGGCGAGGAATGCGGCGCCACCTTTCAGCGTTGCATGCGAAGTGCCTCCTCAAGCAGCTTGCAGAAGCATGCGTTTCGTGGGCGGCGTGGTGGTGAAGGCGGAGAGCGAGAGCGCTGTTGGAAGACCTCAAGGAGACCTTTAAAAATCTGCGCCCGATTCGGATCAAGCTCAACCCGGAAATCGTCTTGGAGTACCGGCCAGCCAGCTCCTTGGCTTCCTGGTCTACGAGCAGCGGCATAAGTGCAACCCGTGAAGATCAAAGCGTCGAGAGGATGGAAGTACCCACCGATTGCTAGATGTGCAAAAGTTCACGGCTGTTTGGCGTCTATCGGCCGATTCATCGATCTGCTGGGCGAGCTCTTCCTCATACCAGCTCATGAAGAAGACCACCTTCTTGAATGGAACTCAAAGCGAATGACTTTTCTCGAGTTGAAGAAAATGCTGACTACTCCCCTAGTCTTTGGCGGCTCCGACTCCAAAGGCCCATGCTCATGTATATTACCGCCACCGGCGGGGTAGTCAGCCACGATCATCGTAGTTGAGCATAAGGAGGAAGGCAAGGCGCTACTGTCGAGAGACCGATGTATTACACAGGCGAGTCTTTGTCGACCTCCAGCGAGAACTACCCCACTACCCGAAGATGTGTTCTGGCGTGCACTTTGCCACCAAGTTGAAGCCTTACTTTCAAGAGCATCCAATCATCGTGGTTTGCATGGCCCCACTACGAGAGATCATCGGGCCAAGAGATGCTTACGGCGAGTGGCCAAATGGGCAATAGAGTTGGCCCCTACCATCTATTACCAGCCCTTTTGCCATCAAGTCACAAGCAACGGCCGACTTCCTCATCGGCGGGCGAGACCCGATACTGCCTTGCCGCCCGACTCCACCATTGGCGGATGCACTTTGATGGCTCAAGATGCGCACCTGCTTGGGGCAGGCGTGGTCCTCACTTGCCCCAAAGCGACAAGCTCAAATCTGTGGCTGCGGTCGATTCGCCCGCCTCCAACAACGTCGCTGAATCTGGCGCTCATTCACGACTCCGGCTTGCCAAAAAGCTTGGCATTCGCGGATCTGTGCTATGGCGACTCCGACTTGGTGGTCCATGATCATCCGTGGGGGATGCCAAAGATGCAAATATGGCGAGCTACCGTTTTACGGTACAACAGTGAGTGGATATTTTGAGGATCACGAATTCCTCCACGTGCCAAAAGCGACAACGACCAAGAAGATGCCACAGCAAGAATCGGCTCCACCGCGAGCAATACCATCAGCGTCGCCCTTGGTAGCCTCCTCAAGCCATCATCAAGGCGTCACAGTCGAGACTCCATTTTGTGCGGCTCCCCACGAAGAAGTGGGATCCGACTCCAAAGCCTCGGCGAGATGGCACAAGAATCCTTGCGAGCGCCCCCAAACGCGGCGGTGAAGCGGCCCGGGGACTGCGGCGACCATTGCAAAGACTCGATTACTCGGCCGGGGACTGCGCCCGGTCAGCCGGGGACTTCTTCAACCAGCAAGCTGCTGCGGACTCCAACCGCCGCCTCCCAGCCAGCAGCCCTCATCCAAGTAGCGATCTTGGCGATCGAAGAAATAGCAGCACCCTCATGGGCCCAGCCCATCTGAAGTTCTTAGTAAGCGGAGAGCTACCAACCGATGAGACCTTGGCTCGGCAAGTGCAACACCGAGCAGCAGCCTACACTATAGTCAATAGAGGCTGGTCGGTAAGCGTCACGGTGTCTACCGGCGCTGCGTCGAGTCGAGCAAGGCCAAGCAATTCTCGAAGACATCCATCGAGGCGAGTCGGCCATCATGCAGCCTCAAGAGCACTTTCGTCGCCAAAGCCTTCCGACCACGGTTTCTTACGGCCGATTGCCCTAGAAGAGCCAAGGAATTAGTTCAAAAATGCAAAGGGTGCGGTGTTCGCTCCAAGCCGCTTGGCCGGCTTGACGCTCAAGACTATCCCCATCGCTTTGGCCCTTTGCTGTTTGAAACACTGACATGGTGGGACCATTCAAAAGCGGCACCGGTGGCCTAACTCACTTACTTGTCGCGGTGGACAAGTTCACCAAGTGGATAAAGCAAAACCCATCAAGAAGTTGAATGGTCCTCTGGCGGTGACTTTCATCGCCGACATCACGACTCGATGCGGCGTACCACACATCATCATCACCGACAGCGGCACAAATTTTGCCAAAGGCGCCACAGCCCGTTTGCGCGACGCAAGGCATCCAAGCGGACTTAGCGTCCGTTGCCCATCCATGATCAAGCGGCCAGGTGGAAGCGGCGAAACGGCCTCATCACATCGGCATCAAGTCTCATTGGTCGAACCATTGGGCGTTCGGCCGACTCTGGCGAGGTTGCGGCCGTCCTCTGGAGTCTGCACTACGACTCCAAACAAGTCAGCGGCTTCACACCCTTCTTCCTTTTCTCTGTGCGAAGCCGTCATCCCAACGGATATAGAGTTTGACTCCCGAGTCACCATGTACACCGAAGAGGAAGCAGAAGAAGCACGTCAAGACGACATCGATCTGCTGGAAGAGGGCCGGCTGTTGGCACTCAGCCGGTCCAGCATCTACCAGCGAGCTGCGCCGCTACTACAACAAGAAGGTCAAGCCAAGATCATTCCTAGAGGCGACCTTGTGCTCAGGCTGATCCGGCGAACAGCCCGGCCAGCCTGGTATCGGCGCCTTAGGAAGGCCCATTCATCATCGACAAAGTCTTTGAGCAGCGACTCCTACTACGATCGGCGCTCGAAGCCCGAGCACGCATAAGAGGGGCGACTCCGGCAAAGAGGCGGGCGGCCATGGAATCTGAATCTCCTCCGAAGATTTTCTGATTGATGCAGTATGTACCACGCTACCCTTTGTGTTTAAATTACCAAGACTCCGGGGCCCCCGAGACGAGCTCGGGGACTGCCCTCTTTTATCTATATGATAAGAATTATGCCTTTGAGTATGTTACTCTTTGATTATGTTGTTTGGCACCGGGCTCGACTAGTCGGCCCGGGGACTCGCCGCTTTTTGGCTATGAAATGCTTCCTGCAGTCACACAAGTAACGTGCGGTGCCTAAGCCATCTCTGCCGAAGCAGCGCGCTGACTTGCGAGCTGTGTTTGGTGGGCGGGAGTAAGGAAGAGCGGCGCCCACGAAAAAAATAGCTAAGGACCCAAAGCATAAACATAGTTTAAATCGGCTTCCGACCCGTTTAGTAAAACCGACTCCTAAGTAGTCGGCTTCCCTTTCTACCCAACTTATTGACTCTAAAAATGGCCAAGTACTTGTCTTCTCAAAAGTAGCCAAGCACTTGACCTGGGCAATCCCATGAGCGGTTGCCCGATGGGCAAGCGGCATCTAAGGAAAGCGGCAAAGGAAAAACCACAAGAGCAATAAGCAAGGAAAGATAAAATTAGAATAATATTTACACAAGCTTAGGCCCTTGGCGGATCTTGAACAAGTTGAGAATACACCCAGGGTGGGTTGTACAAATTAACAAGGTCTTTTAAAGACTAAAAACAGATAAAAAAAAAAAAACAAGGCAGCGCCTAAGAAGCAGCGGATGGGGTTGGAAGGCGGGCCCGGCGCGGCGTCGAGGCGCCCGGCCGGCCCAGGCGGTCTCGGCAATCGTCTCCGGCGATGGCCGCTGAGACAAGCGCGGCTCGTTCTTTGGGCCAGGTCGAGCTGAGGCTGAGTCGCCCTCCGTCTTCTAAGCGCCTCCATGTCGTCTCCGTCCTCCACCTCGTCTTCATCCTCGGCTGGAGTCGATCACCTCCGCCGAGTCCTCGCGATAGTCCGGGTTCATCGAACCACTCGGCGGTGCCTCCCCACCGTCTTCAGCCCGCTTTCGAGGGCGAAAGGCGCTGGTATCCGATGTAATCGGCGATCGCCGCCGCCGCCTTCGGCAGCGTCCTCCGCGGCCGGCAGCTACTGCTGGGCCTCGGCCGGAGCAGCGGCAGCGGTCGAATCCAGCCACAGATACCACGCCTTGAGCGAACTCGAGGCTCGGCGAGCTCGGCCGAGCGCGGAACCCTTCCGAGCCCCAAGGCGGCCAACGCGACCTCCGGCGGTCGGTGGTCGGTAGGGAGTGGCGAAACCGGCATGTCGGCCCGCGAGCAGCGATCGCTGGCGCCGACCGCGGCGAAGCGGCGCAACGCCGGATGGGTCAGCGCGAGCGAGCCTCAATGCTCGAGAGCTGCTCGTCAAGTATGCAGGGGTGTTGGCTGCGATCTCGGCACCACCACCCCGCACCTCGCGATCAGCCTCGATGGCGATTGGCGCTGCGTATGACGGGAAGAAGTCGCCAAGAAGTAGAAGAAGCAAGTCGAGAAAAAAGAGGTCGGCTGACCCATAGTCGGCGACCCAAAAGAAAAATAAGCGAACTGCGCCATCGGCGATATCCTCGATTTAATTAGGCCGGAGGTCATCGGCGCTTCCTTGTCGGTCCGGAGGCGCTCGCTCTCAAATTCGGCTAGGACAGCGGCCTCTTTCTTCTCGCCTCGGCTGCGCCGCCTTGAGGCAACTCCCTGCTGCTCTGCCGGCTGCGTAGCCACCGGTCGCTTCTGCGGCGAGCTTGCCGCCTCCTCCTCTTTGGCGCATAATGCGGTGTCGGCCGTACCAGCTGCCCCGAAGGCGGCGTTGGACTCTAAAGAATAAAAAAAGAAGAAGGGCGAAGTAAATCGGCTAAGAAGGTCGCCGGAAGATCCGGCCCATTGCTTGTGATCGGCCGAATCTCGGGGACTACAGCTTCATGGTGTCTTGCGCCTTACGAAGAAAAAAACTCACCTCGGCTCCTCGCCAAGTCGGCGATCCGCTTGCTCAGCTCCTCAACGTTGCGGTTGAAGGCGGTAGCGCGGAGGTTGTGACCTCTGCGACAAAATTCCAGACAAAGGTAAAAACTTGGAAGTAAGCAAATAGAGTTCGAGCGCTTTTCGCGACCGGCCCGAAACTTCAGGGACTACCGAGTGGAGTGCGTGGCCTTACGAAGAAAAACGAAAAAGTTCAAAAAGAAACATACCGCCGCGGCGGATCGCGGCGCTAAGTGCGCCTTGGTGAGGTTACGGATGGCGTCGCCCTCAGCTCGCAACCGCTGGATGTCGAAGCGCCGTGTTCAGCGTGCCGTGCGCCTCCTCGCACCCACCCAATGGGCGCGGCGCTTATCGCCTCGGTGTCGAGAATGGCGAGCTGGCGGCGCCCGGTCTCAAAAAGCGCGGCGCGAAATCGCCTTCTCAAAACGGCGCGTCGCTGGTGGTGGCGACTTGAAAAGCGGCTGCGCCACGGCCTCGTCGTCGGTCGGCAACCTGGCGGGTTCGCCGGCTGCTTGCCTCATGACTCTCGGACTGCGGTGGGCGGCGGAGGTGGCCTTGGCCGTGCCGGTAGGGAGACCTCGCCGCCTTCCCTCTGCGGCAGGGGACCTCACCGCCGACTCCCTCCGACTGCCCGTGAACTCCGGCGGCGGTGGCGCACAGCTCAGCGGGGTGATGAGCAGCGCCCATTGGGCCTTGACCTCCTCGACTTCGCCTCTTGGCTGCAGCGGTGGCCGACCTCCTCCAGATTCTTCTCGGCGGAAGCCGCCGCCTTCTCGCCTCCGCTTTCTCTGACGGGCAGCTTCCTCCTCGTCGCGCTTCTCCTCGCATTCGCTCCATTGCCTCCGGGCTGGCGCCAGGTCAACCCGCCGACAATTGGCGGGCGTCTCCGCCGACCCCATGGCCGGGCGGCGGCGGCCCTCTCGGGTGAGGAGCCACGATGAAAAGACATGTGAAGACTTGGGCACGATGGACGAAGAAAACAAGGCGAAATAAAAAAGTACTTACGCGGAGACCAGCGGCTTCTTCACCTCCTTGCGGAAGAGGTTAGCCATAACCGCCTCTTGGCGTGAGTCGTCGTGGCCGTTCCCACAATTTCTTGGCCCGGCCGCTGGCGGAACTCGGCCCAGCCCGGCGCTTCTTGGCCACCTCGACCACCAAAGGCGGCGGAGCTCACGCCTGGATGGCCGGCTTTCTGCTGCCGGCGGGGGATGACTTCCTTCTCGCCGTCGTCGTGAGGCCAGTCGGCGAAGGTGGCCGAAGGCCTGAAGTCGTCGGCCCCTCCTCCTCCCTCGGCGTCGGTCTCCATCGCCACCACGCCCAAGTCGGGGTCGTCGGCATCGCTCTCCGCCCGGTCGGGGACGAATTCACGAGCCGGCCCCACGGCGCCGGCCGAGGGCTGCATGAGGGGATTCTGAATCGGAAAGATCAAGGAAAATTAGAGCCGGATTCGGCTGAAGAAGGAAACAGAGAAGCAAGAGACGACTTGTCACAGCCCCAGATCAGCCCTTGCTTGACTTTGCCTGCTCATCATGTCATCATGTTTAAATTCCTAAGAAATTTGAAATGGGGATGTTCAAACCCTAGCATCAAAAGGAATTCACCAGGTTCAACTAAAATATTTCCAGTGTTTCCAAATGGCTTTCAAAAATGTTCATCATTCTTGGAAAATCTTTGGAAGCTTGATAACCAGGTGATGCACATTTTCCATGACATATTGGGCTCTGGATCTAAATCATACCTTAATTGCATTTGGGCATTTCAATTTTAGATATTATATTAAATGTCCAAATACTCATGAACTGAAATTCAGTTTATTGGAAATAATCCAAATAGTGGCCTAGCAGTCTCATGATTTTTGAAAGTGCATAGGTATTTTAATAAAGCCCTAAAAATATCTGAGAATAATAGAAAACTGAAAGAATTAGGAAAGAAAGAGAGAGAGATAGCTCACCTAGCCCGGCTGAGCCCTTACAGGCCCAGCCACCCGAGCCGCCACCGTCTCCCACCTCTCGCTTGATGGGGCCAGGCGTGTGGCCGACGTCTTGGCCCAGCCTTGAGCCACCTCCACCCTGCTGCTTCACTCCCCGATGCCTGAACCGCCACGCACTCCCGGGTCCCTCTCTCTCCTCGTGCCCTCTCCCTCCTCTGTCTTTCTCCCTCGCTCATCACGGGCCTTTTGAGACCGCCAGCCAGGCACCGCCCGACCACAGCCACTCCCGCTCCCTCTCCGTCCTAAGCGTCTCCGCCTCGCTGTCGTCGCCCTCCCCAGAGTCACCTTGGCGCGAGCTCTGCTGCACCGCCACCACCGCCGTCTCCCTCGTCGGCCGCCGAAGATCGCCGTCGCCGATTCGCCGTCCCGGCGCCTCCCAGCACTGCCGAGCTCCGCCGACTCCGATGTGAGCTCTGCCGTCTTCTCCCCTACTCCTCGAGCTCGTTTTCATTCACTAGCCGTGCTAGCCATGAACCGAGAGCTCGCCGCGCCGTTCATGTCGCCGTCGTAGCCACCGTCACTGCGGTAGTGACCGAAGCACACCACCGTGCTTTCGGCGCCACGCCGGAGACCCCAAAACCCTCACCTATTGCTCTGTTGTGCACCGTAGCCACGCTTGCGCCTCACCGAACTCCGGCCGCCGTCGTCGTCGTGGTTGCCGTTGCCTCCGGCCACCCTAGCTCTTCCCGTTTGCCCTGCTAGATGCGCGCGAGCCTGGGCGTCTCGTGGAGCCCCTCCGCCGCTCTTTTGGTCATCGGGCCGAATCCGGCGCTCTCCGCCGTCCACAGCCTTGCCAGCGACGAGCCTCGGGTCAACTCCGGTGAGTTTGACCCGGTTTTGACCCCAGTTTGACTCCCCCTGACTCCATGACAGGTGGGGCCCGTCCTCTAGTTAAATTGGTTTTAGTGCTAACTAAAAACTAGTTAGGCTAATCACAGCGACACGCGGGACCCACAGTCGAGGTTTGACTGAACCGCCCTTGATTGACGCTGGCGTCATAGTGATGCAATCTTGTGCGATAATACATTTTCTAGATTTATTATTAATCAGAAAATTCCAGAAAATAGCCAAAACTTCTAAAAATCATAGAAAATAATCTATAACTCAGAATGAAGTAAGTTATATATGAAAAATAATCAAAAAAATATGAAGAATCTGTTTATGCCATGATCATGCATGTTTGAACAAGTTAACCTCACTGAATAGGACAAATGATGATTAGGAAATTTATGAAATAACATTTGGAGTTGGAATTTATTCTTGTTGAGTTCCACTTCAATTAACTTGGCTAGATATTGCATTAGGTGAATTCAGTACCTTAACATGACATGTCATTCATGTGAATGTGCATTGCATTGATTGTGTTCTTTCTCAGTTGCCGGTGTTTGTCCCCTCCCGATAGGCGTGGTTACGGCGATGAGTTCGATGACACCGATGAAGAGCTATAATATCTTCAAAAGTGCCGAGCAAGCAAAACCCCTTGTTCATTCGATATAATCCCACTCTCTCGCTCCTGCTCTATTTTCTGCATTAGGACAACAACGACTCATGTGTTACTTGTTGCGGTAGCTGAACCCCTTATCCTCTGCATGACTTGTCATTCCACGATAATTAGATGAAACCCACTAGCATGAGTAGGAGTTGTTTGAGCCTGTTGTGCGTACTCATTCATGCTTGTTTGTCATGCACCTCTCTTGCTTAGAGTTGAGTCAGGTCGATTCATCGGGAATGAATTGGAATTGTGTGAACATGTCCTACTGTGTGTGAGCTAAGTGTGTGAACACGATTTGGTAAAGGTAGCGGTGAGAGGCCATGTAGGAGTACATGGTGGGTTGTCTCATTGAAGCTGTCCTCAGGAACTGAGTTCTGTGTTTGTGATCCATGAGATAGTTACTACCACACATTGGGATCCTTAATTGACTCTCTCGGCTTCTTAACCACCCTTGTTCTTTGTCCAGGAGTTGCAACTAGTTTCTGGTGTTTGTAGGATATGTGTTGGAGGCCGTGCGTGGCGCTGACCCTAGGGTGGGCTATGATGCGGTAGATACACGTGGCCGGTGTACAGAATGCCCGTTTGGTATCTCGGGAACCTGCACACATCGTTCGGGGCGTTAGTGAAACCTCGGCGGACTCCTGCGGATGGAACCGAATAGGCGATCAACTTGGACTAGGGACTTGAGTGTTTAGGTAGGCGTGGCCGACACCCACGTTGGGCTTCCGCTTGAAGGTTGCCGAGTACATGTCGTGTAGCGCGGTAAGTGGTGAGCGTGTGTGAAGAAGTACACCCTGCGGGTTAATATGATCTATTTGAATAGCCGTGTCCGCGGAGAAGGACTTGGGTTGCCTATAACAGTTCATAGACAAGTGAAAGTGGATACTCTAAAATGCGCAAGATAAGCGTGAGTGCTATGGATGGCGTTCTCGTGGGGAGGCGGGGGCGGGTCCATAGTGGTGTATTGATATGGTGAATATGTGGACTCGTGTGCGCCACCTCAAAGAGTTACTTGCAGTCGTAGTTCAGGATAGCCACCGAGTCAAAGCGGGCTTGCTGCCGTTAAACTCCACCACCCCATTTGTTGATAATGATGCATATGTAGCTAGTTCTGATGTAAGTCTTGTTGAGTATGTTTGTACTCATGTTTGCTTATTTTATGTTTTTGCGAGAGGCGTCGGTCTAGCTAGTAGTTCGCTTGGACTTGACGTTTAGCTTGTTACCTCAGCTACGATCTTGTGCCCTCGGCGGAGATGTAGTAGATAGTCGGGCTTCTCGGCCTTTTTCATTTGTAGATGTCGTACTCGGACATGTTAAGCTTCGCTTGTGCTTTGACTTGTATGCTCACGAGTGTTGGGTCATGAGACCCATGTTTGTAATATCTCGCTCCTCGGAGCCTAATGAATAAATATTTGAGTCGTAGAGTTATGTTGTGATGCCATGTTGTATTTACACATATTGAGCATATTGTGTGTATGTTTGAAATGCTTGGTATGTGTGGGATCCGACAATCTAGTTGTTTATCCTTGGCAGCCTCTCATATGGGAAATGTAGTCTAGTGCTTCGTGGCGATAGTACTCCGCTACAGCCAGTTCACGGAGTCTGCTAGCCCAGCACTCTGCTTTGGACACTTGGTGGCGGCATGTGTCTCACTTCGTTCTGTGTTTGTCCCTTGAAATGTCACGCGGTGACATCCGAGTCTGCCTAGCTTGCTACAGCCGGGATACGAGTCTTGTTAGCCAGTGCTACAGCCAGATTCACACGTTGATGACCGACATGCTCGATGTGATTCATGTATGCTGTCCCCATGGGTTAGTGCGCTTTGGGTTCACGACTAGCCATGTCGGACGGGTTCTCTGTCATATGGATGCTAGCGACACTATCATATCGTGATCCAAAAGCGCAAGCGGTCCGGGGCCATGGTAAGGCGACACCGGTAGAATACCGTGCGTGAGGCCGCAAAGTGATATGAGGTGTTACCGGCTAGATCGATGTGACTTGGAATCGTGGTCTGACAGCGTTGGTATCGAGCTTTGTGCTGTGGGATTACCAAGACAAACTGGTGAAGTTGTGTCTAGAAATGCTTTAGTTATGTAAGGGAATTGATTGTGGAAGGAGCGTGAGGCTCTTTTACTCCTTATACCTCATGGCCTTGATCCGAGTCATCCTCTTCTCTTCTCGGGTTTAAGAATTAGGCTTCTCATTTATCTATCAGGATGACGTGTTACTAATCCATAGACCTTTAAGATTGTTGGTTTTAAGCCCCAGTTCAGTCCCTACTATTTCTGTATGTTAACTGTTGATCTCGGAACCTTGATATTGTGATTTTGAGTGGTTATGCCACCATTTTTGCAGGATGTCTCAAATCATTTTGAGCATTTACAGCCGTTATGTTGTCCGAGTCATCCCAGGTCTCTAAATAGTCTGATGCATTTGCAAATTCTTTCCTTCCGTTCCCGATGTCCTTTTTGGCCAGCATAAGCACACTAATCGGTAAGTTGAGGTACTTGTTGCCTCGACGTAGATGTTGGAGCTATTATTATGACCCTAGGTGTTTAGGAAGTCACCTAGCAATTTAGCAATGCTTTTGTATCCCCAGTGTGATGATTCTGGCCATTATTCTTGAAAGCATCATGTGATGCCATTTAGTAGTAGGTATTCTATTCCTGGGTTCTTGAACCTGAGATTCACCCTACCTCATGTTGTTAGTATTTGCTAGTTCCTTTAGGATATTAGTAACCTTGCGACAGTCCTCGAGGTCCGTGGTATCTCATTCTTCCACCTACCATGAACCATCCTTGGCAGGAGTTCCTTTGAACCAAAAGGTCACAACAAGAGTGCTTTCGATGAGTTCCCCATTCTATATTGTGACTCTGCCAGTTCTACCTTCTCCGCATGGGTTATCCGGAAGAAATGTTGAACTTTGCTCGACATACTAATCCATGCCTCCACAACTCGAAAAGTTATATGTTCCTTGAGTTGTCCCTCTTTAGTTGTATTCTGACTCTCGTCTATCAATTGATAGTCAAGAGTATGTGTGCGATCGTGTTTATCGATGCCTATTATCCTTGTGGTCCGTCAAGCCATTCTATTTCGGAATGACTAGGAGAAACAAACTCCAGTACCTCATCCATTTCTAGGATTGGGTCAAAGTAGTTGTATCCTGCAGATCAAAATGCCAATTCAGCTTTGTTCTGTTCTACCTTGGAGTATTACCCCCTTTATGTCAGAATTGTCATGAGAACTGCACCAACTCTCATGAATTCTTGACGTAGTGATACTTCTCACCATCATTATTCATTCCTCGGTCCCATGTTGTTGTAACCGGATGCCGACAAGTGAATTGTGATGTGTGAAATCAATACTTCTAGCAACCCCGTTGCTTGGTAGTTAAAGGACAATAATTTCGTTCTTAGTGTGTTGGTTCTTGAATCATCATTCTGAGATAGATTATGCTATCTAGTCCTTATTTCCGGTGCACTCTCCGACCAATGAGTTAGGACTATTCAATCCCTTTCTTATTGTTCATATCATCTTGCCCTGAAAAGCAAGATTGTTCTCGACCCTAGTAGTATATCGGTGGTTCATGACTTTCCAAATATCTTCTTGGAAGTGTTACAGGTTGTCACTGACCGCTATGTTGAGTTAAATGATCATATTGGTTTTCCTCTAAACCACCCATTCTCCAAGAATCTGTGTTGGATACCCACAGAGCTAGTCGGTTAAGCTAGACAACAACTTGGAGAGTTGGAAGATAAAGCTTGTCGACTTAGTTCATCTCAAGGGATATCTGGTGTGTGTGTGTTGAAGAAAGATGATATCTCCATTGATCGGTCCTCGTGACCGGTTGTTGGATCTGTTGTCTTGCCAAAATTTTGACTTGAGTATGGGCTATCGTCAAGTCAAATCGAACAAAGGATATTCATAATGTTGTCTTACTCGTGGTTGATCCCTCGGGCATACACCATTATATCTTTTGGTGCGACCAATGCTATCACCGTGTTCACATGATGGTGGAAGTCGATGATATGGAAATTCGATGAGTTGTTGTTGAGCCCATCGGCATTTTGTCTCCCCATGATTCATGTTGAACATCAACCTAGTGTTGAAAACTTTGTAAGCAATGCCTTCGTGTTCCGTTCATGAAGCCTATGTTTGGATGAAAGAAGTGACTTCCTCTAATTCACGTGCATTTGATGTAAGTTGTCGCCGTGGATCCGAGAAAGTTTGTTTTTGCTTCCTCTGGAATCATCCCAAGTCAGTCATGCCTGTGCAAAGTATTATATGGTCTGATAGACTGATCATCTTCATTCCATATGCAACTCCTAGCACCCCAAGCCACTGATTGATTTGTTCAAGGAGAAGAAGTTCCTTCCTAAGAGCTAATCCGGACTTATGCAAGGACTTCGTTATCCGCAATGATGGTTCCTAATCAGAACTCGGTAGTGTTTTATCATAAGACTACTATGTGGTCATTCTTTTCTTGGACAACATGCTCACATGTATGTAGCAGAACCGGTTCATGTTTGGAGCTTGCTATCGTAGTTCATATCCCGAGAATCTCGCAACGTCATCTTGTCGATTTGTGTTGCAACCTTTCCTTTTCATACATGCTGTCTGAAATGTCCTGTTACCAACCACATCTGAATCTCAGGCAGATATGATGGTTGAAACATTCCCAACATTTGCATTATGTTTCCAGCTTGCACCCCAGCAATTGTTGCCCAGGATCATCTTCAAAAGCAGTCCTACCATGGGTCCCATCCATTTACGATGATAAGCAAAATCATCCATTGTGTTGTCTTCAACAAGGTAGTCCACATCATCCATTCTAGTCCGAGTATGTCATTCTTTCAAACTCCTTCAAATGATCGATTGTGATTGCCTTAGGCTGGTATAAAGAGTTCCAATGATCTCCGAATCAAAAGTAATTCTTTTTGCCACTTAAGGGAATATCTCTGCGAGTCACCTTCCTCGAGATCTATCCTTCTAGAGTCTCCTTCTCCTCTCATTGTCATGATAGCTGGAGTTCTCAGAGCAAGACGTCAAGACAAAGATGGTGATCGAATCAACGTTCTTGTGAGATGCAACCTGGATCGTGAAGATTGCGTTAGTTGCGTTCCCCCTTCCTCTTACCCTACGCTTGAATCTCGGGACGAGATTCTTGTTTAGTGGGGGTGAGCTGTCACAGCCCCAGATCAGCCCTTGCTTGACTTTGCCTGCTCATCATTGCATCATGTTTAAATTCCTAAGAAATTTGAAATGGGGATGTTCAAACCCTAGCATCAAAAGGAATTCACTAGGTTCAACTAAAATATTTCCAGTGTTTCCAAATGGCTTTCAAAAATGTTCTTCATTCTTGGAAAATGCTGGAAACAGTAACCAGAGGTGATGCACATTTTTCCATGACATATTGGGCTCTTGATCTAAATCATACCTTAATTGCATTTGGGCATTTAAATTTTAGATATTATATTAAATGTCCAAATACTCATGAACTGAAATTCTGGTTATTGGAAATAATCCAAATAGTGGCCTCAAGCAGTCTCATGATTTTTGAAAGTGCATAGGTATTTTTAATAAAGCCCTAAAAATATACAGAATAATAGAAAACTGAAAGAATTAGGAAAGAAAGAGAGAGAGAGAGAATAGCTCACCTAGCCCCCACAGAGGCCCACTTACAGCCCAGCCACCCCGAGCCGCCACCGTCTCCCACCTCTACTTGATGGGGCCAGGCGTGTGGCCCGGCGTCTTGGCATGCCTTGTGAGCCACCTCCACCTGCACCTTCACTCCCCGGCGCCTGAACCGCCACGCACTCCCGGGCCCTCTCTCTCTCTCCCGTGCCCTCTCCCTCCTTTGTCTTTCTCCCTCGCTCATCCCAGGGCCTTTTGAGACCGCCCAGCAGAGCACCGCCCATGACCCAGCGACTCCCGCTCCCTCTCCGTCCTAGGCGTCTCCGCCTCGCTGTCTTCGCCCTCCCCCCTTTGAGTCCACCGGCGGAAGCTCTGCTTGCCCGCCCACTGCCGCCGTCTCCCTCGTCGTCCGTCGAAGATCGTCGTCGCCGATTCGCCGTCCCAGCGCCTCCCGAGCCTGCCGAGCTCCGCTTTGACTCAGTGAGCTCCGCCGTCTTCTCCCCTACTCCTCGAGCTCGTTTTCATTCACTAGCCGTGCTAGCCGTGGACCGAGAGCTCATCGCCCGCTGTTCATGTCGCCGTCGTGTACCGTCACTGCTTGGTGCGACCGAACACACCACCATGCTCAGCGCCATGCAGGACCCAAAACCCTCACCTATTGCTCTGTTGTGCCGTAGCCACTCGCGCCTCACCCGAACTCCGGCGCCCCGCCGTCGTCGTGGTTGTCGTCGCCTCCGGCCACCCTAGCTCTTCCGTTTGCCACCTAGATGCTTGGCGAGCACAGGCGTCTCGTGAAACCCCTCGCGCTCTTTTGGTCATCGGGCCGATTCGGCGCTCTCCGCCGTCCACAGCCTTGCGGCGACGAGCCTCAGTCAACTCCGTGAGTTTGACCGGGTTTGACCCCAATTTGACTCCCGACTCCATGACAGGTGGGGCCCGTCCTCTAGTTAAATTGGTTTTAGTGCTAACTAAAAACTAGTTAGGCTAATCACTGCGACACGGGCCCCACTTTGGTCGGGGTTTGACCTGGACCGCCCTTGATTGACCGCTGGCGTCATAGTGGCCTAATCTTGTGTGATAATACATTTTCTGGATTTATTATTAATCGAGAAAATTCGAAAAATAATAAAACTTCTAAAATCATAGAAAATAATCTATAACTCAGAATGAAGTAAGTTATATATGAAAATAATTAGAAAAATATGAAGAATCTGTTTATGCCATGATCATGCATGTTTGAACAAGTTAACCTCACTAAATAGGACAAATGATGATTAGGGCAATTTATGAAATAACATTTGGAGTTGGAATTTATTCTTGTTCGAGTGCCACTTCAATTAACTTGGCTAGATATTGCATTAGGTGAATTCAGTACCTTAACATGACATGTCATTCATGTGAATGTGCATTGCATTGATTGTGTTCTTTATCGATTGCGGTGTTTGTCCCTCTCGATGAGCGTGGTTCCGACGATGAGTTCGATGACACCGATGAAGAGCTATAATATCTTCAAAAGTGCCGAGCAAGCAAAACCCCTTGTTCATTCGATATAATCCCACTCTCTCGCTCCTGCTCTATTTTACTGCATTAGGACAACAACGACTCATGTGTTACTTGCTGCGGTAGCTGAACCCCTTTATCCTCTGCATGACTGTCATTCCACGATAATTAGATGAAACCCACTAGCATGAGTAGGAGTTGTTTGAGCCTGTTGTGCCTACTCATTCATGCTTGTTTGTCATGCACTCTTGCTTAGAGTTGAGTTAGGTCGATTCATAGGGAATGAATTGGAATTGTGTGAACATGTCCCTCTTGTGTGAGCTAAGTGTGTGAACACGATTTGGTAAAAGTAGCGGTGAGAGGCCATGTAGGAGTACATGGTGGGTTGTCTCATTGAAGCCGTCCTCGAGGCTGAGTTACGTGTTTGTGATCCATGAAATAGTTACTACCACACATTGGGATCCTTAATTGACTCTCTCGGCTTTTAACCACCCTTGTTCTCTGTCCGGGAGTTGCAACTAGTTTACGGTGTTTGTAGGATATGTGTTGGAGAAGCGTGCGTGGCGGCTGACCCTAGGGGTGGGCTATGATGCGGTAGATACACCATGGCCGGTGTGCGAATGCCCGTTTAGTATCTGGGAACCTGCACACATCGTTCGGGCCGTTAGTGGAAACCTCGGCGGACTCCTGCGGATGGAACCGAATAGGCGATCAACTTGGACTAGGGACTTGAGTGTTTAGGTAGGCCGTGGCCGACACCCACGTGGGGCTTCCGCTTGAAGGTTGCAGTACATGTCGTGTAGCGGCGGTAAGTGGTGAGCGTGTGTGAAGAAGTACACCCTGCGGGGTTAATATGATCTATTGAATAGCCGTGTCTGCGAGAAGGACTTACGGGTTGCCTATAACAGTTCATAGACAAGTGAAAGTGGATACTCTAAAATCGCATAAGATAGCGTGAGTGCTATGGATGGAGTTCTCGTGGGGAGGCGGGCGGGTCCATAGTGGTGTATTGATATGGTGAATATGTGGACTCGTGTGCATCACCTCAAAAGAGTTACTTGCGTCGTAGTTCGGGATAGCCACCGAGTCAAAGCTGGCTTCTGCGGTCAAACTCCACCACCCCTTTGTTGATAATGATGCATATGTAGCTAGTTACGATGTAAGTCTTCTTGATACGTTTGTACTCACGTTTGCTATTTATGTTTTGCGAGAGAGGCGTCGGTCTTGCTAGTAGTTCGCTTGGACTTGAGTTTAGCTTGTTACCTCAGCTACGATCTTGTGCCCTCGGCGGGATGTGGTAGATAGTCGGGCTTCTCAGCCTTTTCATTTGTAGATATCGTACTCGGACATGTTAAGCTTCGCTTGTGCTTTGACTTGTATGCTCGAGTGTTGGGTCGGAGAACCATGTTTGTAATATCTGCTCCTCGGGCCTAATGAATAAATATTTGAGTCGTAGAGTTATGTTGTGATGCCATGTTGTATTTACACATATTGAGCATATTGTGTGTATGTTTGAAATGCTTGGTATGTGTGGGATCCGACAATCTAGTTGTTTATCCTTGGCAGCCTCTCATATGGGAAATGTAGTCTAGTGCTTCTGGCGATAGTAGTCCGCTTCTGCCAGGTTCACGGAATCCTGCTAACCCACACTCTGCTTTGGACACTTGACTGGCGGCATGTGTTTCACCGTTCACATATACATCCCTTGGGAAATGTCGCGCGGTGACATCCGAGTCTGCCTAGCTGCTACAGCCGGGATACGGAGTCCTGTTAGCCAGTGCTACAGCCGGATTCACCGTTGATGACCGACATGTTCGATGTGATTCATGTATGCTGTCCCCATGGGTTAGTGCGCTTTGGGTTCACGACTAGCCATGTCGGCCGGGTTCTCTGTCATATGGATGCTAGCGACACTATCATATCGTGAGCCAAAAGGCGTAAGCGGTCCGGGCCATGGTAAGGCGACACCGTGGGAATACCGTGCATGAGGCGCAAAGTGATATGAGGTGTTACCGGCTAGGTCGATGTGACTTGGAATCGGGGTCTGACACGACTTAGCAATGGCGGGGGTTGGCGGCAGTATGGCTCCTTGCGGTGCCATTCCTCCGTGAGGCCGCAGTTCGCCAAGAAGTTCACCGTGTACACCACCTCGCGTGGGGCATGTCTTTGGAGCACAGCCGGTGGGGTCTCGGCGGCGCTCATCGGCGGTCGGATGAGTCGGCCTTGAAGAGGAGGACTTCGGCGCGCCCGCGAAGCGGCCAGCAAGTCTTCGGTCAGGCCCTCATTGCGTCATCCGCGGAGCAGCGGCGGCGGCGTTGCGGCGAGTCGGCGTCCGGGCCCGATGGGACCAGGTGAAGTCGCCCGCCAACTCGCCGGCCAAGTAAGGCGGCAGGTTGACCCAGTCGCCCTCGGTGGGGACGTTCTTGACGTAGAAGTATGTGCGCTGCCACATCTTCACCGACTTGATGAGGGGGATGGCAGGGAAAGGGTTCTCTGGCACCGGCCTCCTCTTGGCGATGAACGTGCCGCCTGAGCCGGCCTGCGGCGACATGGGTCCCGAGCTTGGCTTGGAAGAATTCCCCCACAGCTCGATCGTGGGGAGAACGCCAAAAAGCCCTCGCATAAGGATGCGGCGGCCAGCAACACCACCGTGTTGGGGGTGAGTGGTGCGGCTGGAGCTGAAGAACTCGAGAGCAGCGGAAGAAGCCGCTTGCGGAAGCCCGGCCAGCGCATGAGTGCGGCGGAATATGACCCTTCGCCCTCCTCCGGCGCCAGCGTAATTTAAGCCCTCGGCGCCAGTGAGTCCGCACTAGGTGGCTGCCGGGGATGCGGCGCGTTTGGCGGAGAAACTTCGATGATGTAAATGCGTTGATGATGGAGCCATCCCACCGCGGGCCTTGCGGTGGGGCGCCCAGGCGGAGAGAGGAGCTCATCTTGGCGGCCTTGGCGAGGTTGGCCTTGGGCGCGAGGAAGAAGATGAAACAAGAAAGAGAGCGAAGCAAGGAGCGGGGAAGAGTGGGTGCGCGTGTGTCATTGCCCCCCCCTCCCCGCCTACTTATAGGCGCCTAAGCTGAAAGCCGGTAGGCGGCGGGATTAATCGCCCCGTCCCCCACGCCCGCAGTTTAACCCACGGCGTTCTGCGCCGCGATAACGGCGTGAAAACTCTTTCGCCGCCGCGACGCGGCGGATCCGCCCGTCGCCCGGTAGCGGTAGTGGTGAGCCCGCTTGCGAGCTGTCTGGTCGCGCGTGGGCTGGCGAGTGGCCTGCCGCGTGGCGTGATGTGCGGGCCCGCAGCGGGCAGCTGCACAGAAGCTTATCGAGCCGCCCGCTCGGACCCGCGCGACCTTGAAACCTCGGAGGAGCAGGCGGCCTCTGCAAGGCCGACTCCAGCTAGCGGCTCAAGATAAAACGGCAAGACCCAGCCAGATTCTTCCACTAAAGGATGGCTGTTGAAGCGCCTCAGCGTGTCGCCCTCGGCGCCTCACCAGCCGGGGACTCTTGTCGGAGTAATGGGCCAAGGGTAGGCAAACCGAGCCCGGGACCTTTCAAAATATCGGGGCAGACTGCGCCCCTCAAGACCGCAAGGCGACGAGCCGCCTTACGAGTCGGCGGCAAGCCGCCAGCCCCTCCCAGCCGAGTCGAGGCGGCCTCAAGACAAGCCGACTCCAAGACTAGCGACTTCCGATGAAGCCCGGCTCTGAGAGTCGGCCCGACCCCATCCACCTCTGCTGGCGACCACGGCGGGATGGGATAAAACGCCTTGCAGCCTGTCCCTGCCCGCTCACAAAGAGTTGGCATAGCCACGAGGCACCGTGCAAGCGGAGATCTCCGTCCGTGGCGGCTTTTGTAGCCACACCGACCTGGCGTCGGCCCGTGGGCAGATTCCTGTACCCACGATGGCACATGCATGCGACCGAAGGCGGCGGGACCCGCTGTCGGCGGGAGTGCGAAAAGATGGCGAAACGCCCAAAGGCGGATCCGTTGGAGTCGGCCTCCGAAATCGGCCGCCCCTCCCACGAGCTCAAAGCGCCATTAACCCGAACAAGGCGAGGAATAGCAACAGTGATCGCCCGCGGGGCGGCGCTGCTGTTGCCATGACTACGACCAACTTCGCCTCATTAGAAGCGGCTACTGATAACTGCAGCCAGCAAGACCGCCGCGCATGGCGGACAAGGCTGTCGGCCCCATGCTGGACCGCGGCCGGGCCCACTAGTTGGCGGGCCCGAGTCGGTGGAAAGGCGGCGACATAAGAGGCCAGGCGGCTGGGACCTGCGTCCAGCGGATTACCATGTACCCCGAAGTAGGCCTATAAAACCCGGGGCACCCATGCAAAGGGTTGGACCCCAATAGTTTTAGATACACGTAGAGGGAAGGGAAGAGCTAGCCGTGCCCTTCTCCTTCCTCACCTCGAACAGCTCAAGGAGCAACCTTGTACCCACTTTGCCATAGTGATCATGCGGAGACCCAGCAGAGCAGCAATAAAGTGTTATCTCCTTGGAGAGCCACAAGCTGGGTAAGATTAGCCGGCGTGCATGTCTTCGCCTCATCCGTTTCCGAGCACCGGCGACGTTCTACTCGCCCCTCCATGATAAGCCATCCTTTGGCATATGTCGCACCATCCCCCGACACACCCTCCCTCCCTACACTATATATAGGGGCCTGAGGCGCCCGGCCTGTAGATCCCATCTAGGGAGGGTGGCTGCCCTAGGGGTGGCTTGGCCTCCAAGCCAAGTGGAGGCGCCCCCACCCCTTAGGGTTTCCAACCCTAGGTGTATGGGAGGCCCAAGGGGGGTGCACCAGCCCACCAGGGGATGGTTCCCACGCCCCTTCAGCCCATGGGGCCCTCCGGAATAGGTGGGCCCACCCGATGGACCCCCGGGACCCTTCCGTTGGTCTCGGTACAATACCGATGACCCCCGAAACTTTCCCGGTGGCCGAAACTGGACTTCCTATATATAAATCTTTACCTCTAGACCATTCCAGAACTCCTCGTGACATCCGGGATATCATCCAGGACTCCGAACAACTTTTGGGTTACCGCATACTAATATCTCTACAACCCTAGCGTCGCCGAACCTTAAGTGTGTAGACCCTACGGGTTCGGGAACCATGTAGACATGACCGAGACAACTCTCCGGCCAATTACCAACAGCGGGATCTGGATACCCATATTGGCTCCCACATGTTCCACGATGATCTCATCGGATGAACCACGATGTCGAGGATTCAATCAATCACGTATTCAATTCCCTTTGTGTACCGGTATAGTACTTGCTCGAGATTCGATCGTCGGTATCCCGATACCTTGTTCAATCTCGTTACCGGCAAGTCTCTTTACTCATTCCGTAACACATCATCCCGTGATCAACTCGTTGGTCACATTGTACTGATATGATGATGTCCTACGGGTAGGCCCGAGATACCTCTCCATGACACGGTGACAAATCCCGTTCGATTCGTGCAAACCCAGACACTTTCGGAGATACCCGTCTTGTACCTTTATAGCCACCCGATTCGTTGTGACGTTTGGTACACCAAAGCATTCCTACGGTGTCAGGGAGCTGCACAATCTCATGGTCTAAGGAAATGATACTTGACATTACAAAAGCTTTAGCGTCTGAACTACGATCTTTGTGCTAGGCTTAGGATTGGGTCTTGTCCATCACATCATTCTCCTAATGATGTGATCCCGTTATCAACGACATCCAATGTCCATGGTTAGGAAACCGTAACCATCTATTGATCAACGAGCTAGTCAACTAGAGGCTTACTAGGGACATGGTGTTGTCTATGTATCCACACATGTATCTGAGTTTCCTATCAATACAATTATAGCATGGATAATAAACAATTATCATGAACAAGGAAATATAAGAATAATAATAACTAATTTGTTATTTCCTCTAGGGCATATTTCCAACATATGGGAGGCGCTCGTTTAGGCCGCGAGCCTGCTATAGGGCCTGCCTTGCACTTATGTTATTGGACCATCCAAATTGAAACATTTTTCTTCATTTTTTACATTGCGTGCTCGTGCGTTGGTGTAACGCCCCGGATACAATTTTCCATATTCGTAACTCCAACTCTTGCCTTTTCCAGAGATGTGATATGTTATTTCCGTCGTGGTTGGGTTTTTGTCTTTTGTTTTACATTTTGTTCATGTCATGCATCTCATCTCGTAGCATCATGAGCTTTGCATCTGCATGTTTTCATAAAGCTTGCACCCGTTCGTAGTTGCCGCGTTCCCCCTTGCCTTCGTTGACCGTTCCGAGACCAACCGTGTTTTTCGATTCCCTCTTGTCAAACCACCTAACCTCTCTGCACAACCTTAGATCCGTCGCGCGCGTTCGAATCTTACCCGGACCCGACCCGCTTGGTCGTCACCGTTGGATTCGGATCATCCCCAAACATCTATAAAACATTTCCATTTTTTTAATTGGACTCCCTAACCTATTTATTTTCGACCGTTCGATTTCGATCTGAGGGACTAGATAGCCCCTAAGCTAACCCTTCCTATAAATAGACCCCTAACCCTAAATTTTAGGAGCAATGTCCCATCCATCCCACGCCGCCGCCACTCCACCAAATCTCTCTCGGCATCCGTCCCCTCCTTGATTTCACACACCAGCCAACCAAATCCATCCCCTCCTCGATCCACCCATCCGTCTGAGCACTTCCTCCTCGCCGGTGCTTCCCTTGGCAGAAGCAGCCACCAGAGCCATCCCGTCGCCCCTACCCTTCCTCCTTCCGTTTGCTTCTCCTCCTCTCTCTCACTCCCTCTTCGTCTACATGCAGGGAATGATCGGGAGAGGTCCAGACGCCATGGGCGACCTTGAGCTCTTCCCCAGCGCCTGCCTCCTCACCTCGGCCCCGGCGCCACCACCCGTCGACGGCCTCGCCGGAGCAGCGCCGCCGGATCAGGCCAGCTCCTCGCGCCCGGTTTCCCTTCTTCTCCTGATGGTCGTCTTCCCCTGCTCTTTCTCATGTCTCGCTCTGTGTGACTTGCCACAGCAGGGAACCGCCGCCGCCCAAGGCTTCCTCGACGCCGTCACCGACCAGATCCGCGGCTGCCCTTCGCCGCCTGACCTTCCTCGCCTGCACCTTGCCGCTGAGTTCCCCGCCGCCGCTGTCGTTCCCCTGCCATGGCGTCTTGGCCTCCTCTGCTCCCTTTTGAGGCCCAGAGCTCCTCCAGCTCGACCCGTCCGCCGAGCTCCTGCCCGCGCGGAATCCGTCGCTTCCCTTCCCTGCATCGCCGCCAAGGTCTCGTCGCCGGAGTCCCGTGCGTCGTCGTGTTCGTTGACCGGTCCCGCTGGAGACGAGCGCCACGACCGCTCACCCGCGCCTTGCGTTGACCGTGCCTCCCCAACCTCCTCGCTCGCGCCAGTTGCCGATCTGGCCCAGCCAACACTCCTCTCCACCGACTGGGCTTGGCCCATGGTGAGCCACCACTGCGCCCCCCTTTCACTGTTGGTCCAAGTGCAGATTCGGCCCGATATGTTTTTTTTTCAGGTCCTGCGAATTTTAGCATTATCCCAGGTTTTACTGTTTTACAGAAAAACCCTCATGTTCATGCATTTAATAACTCCACAACCATGCATCGTTTTAAAACAAACTAAATATGTAAAATTCTTAGAATTTTGTGTAGATTAATAATATGCCATTTTCATCCCATGTTAAATTGTTTAAAATGTTGTTGGTTTAAATTTGCTTAAATGCCATGCTAAAATGATTTATTTCGTAACTAAATAACCATAACTCCGAATTAAATAAATTTTATATGTAAATGGGGTGGCAAAATGCCTAGTACCATGGTGGACATTATTTTCCTGCTTAACAATATTAAAATATGTTTTAGGGCTGAAGAGTACCAAATTCTAAATATGCATATGGGGATTTTCCGGAATTGTTGTTTGTTGTTCCGGCCTCATTTAAACTTGCCTAGATAGGTAGTTTAATTATGCTTCACCTCTTGCCATGTTTAACAACATTTAACATTGTTTGGTAGCTTAAACGAGATTAACCTAAATATGTCTATGTGGTGTTTTGTCAATATGCAACTCGGTTGCATATCGAGCTCCACTTAACTTGTAGCATTGTTTGTTGCACTTTGCCATGCCATGCCTCATTAAACCGGACATGCATCATACTTGATTGTGCATCATGCCATGTGTATGCTTGTGCATTTACCATGTTGTTTGTTTCTTTCCGGTGTTGCTTCTTAGTTCCGGTAATGTTGCGATTGTGAGGATTCGTTCGAATACTTCCGTTCGTCTTCTTCATGGACTCGTTCTTCTTCCTAGCGGGATTTCAGGCAAGATGACCGTCACCTTGGATCTCATTACTATCATTGCTATGCTAGTTGCTTCAATCTATCTCTATGCTGCGTTACCTACCACTTGCTGCTCAAGCCTCCCAAATTGCCATGAACCTCTAACCTTTGTCACCCCTCCTAGCAAACCGTTGTTTGGCTATGTTACCGCTTTTGCTCAGCCCCTCTTATAGCGTTGCTAGCTGCGGGTGAAGATGAAGATTGCTCCATGTTGGATTATGTTCATGTTGGGATATCACAATATCTCTTATATATATTATTAATGCATCTATATACTTGGTAAAGGGTGGAAAGCTCAGCCTTATGCCTGGTGTTTTGTTCCACTCTTGCCGCCCTAGTTTCCGTCATATCGGTATTATGTTCCCGGATTTTGCGTCCCTAACGCGGTTGGGTGATTTATGGGACCCCCTTGACAGTTCTCTTTGAATAAAGCTCTTCCAGCAAGGCCCAACATTGGTTTTACATTTGCCTCAGCCTATTACCTTTTCCCTTGGGAGTCGCACATCCCGAGGGTCATCTTTATTTTAGCCCCGGGCCAATGCTTGTCTAAGTGTTGGTCCAAACTAGAAACCACTTGCAGCGCCACCTCGGGAAACTTGAGTGCTGGTTCTAATTGTGCGTAGTGCTCATCCGGTCGTGGCACGAGATGAGATCTGTGGCTACTATCGGGAGTCGGCACACAGGAGGTCTTGCTGGTCTTGTTTTACCATTGTCGAAATGTCTTGTAAGCAGGATTCGAGTCGATCGGGTCTTCCGGGAGAAGAATATCCTTCGTTGATCGCGAGAGCTTATCATGGGCTAAGTTGGAACACCCTACGAGGTTTAAACTTTCGAGAGCCGTGCCCGCGGTTATGTGGCAGATGGGAATTTGTTAATATCCGGTTGTAGCAAACTTGAAGTAAACTCTTCTAAAATACACCAACCGTGTGCATAACCGTGAGTGTCTCTTTTCGGGGTTGATCGAGAGGAGAACACGGTTTCTGGGTTATGTCTAACGTAAGTAGGAGTTCAGGATCACTTCTTGATCATTACTAGTTGACGACCGCTTGCTTTGCTTCTCTTCTCGCTCTTATTTGCGTAAGTTAGCCACCTCACATTGCTTAGTCGCTGCTGCAACCTCACCACTTTACCCCTTCCTTTCCCATTAAGCTTTGCTAGTCTTGATACCCATGGTAATGGGATTCTTTGAGTCCTCGTGGCTCACAGTTTACTACACCAACAGATTCTGAGTTCAGGTTGTGCGATGATCATGGCGAGAGCGATGTTTGCTTGTTTTGGAGTTCTTCTTCTGCTTCTTCGATCAGGGGATAGGTTCCAGGTCGGCAGCCTGGGCTAGCAGGGTGGATGTTGTTTGAGTTTCTGTTTATGTTTCATCCGTAGTCGGATGTTGGTCTCTTGTATTGTTGTATTCATGTGCCTTTGTATGTCTTGGATGTATCCCCACTATTATGTAATGTTGATGTAACGATATCCACCTTGCAAAAGTGTCTTCAAGATGCACTTCTATCCTTGGTGGGACCTTTGAGTTCCTTTAGGATAGGGCCGCATCTTGGGCGTGACAAGTTGGCATCAGAGCCTCGATCGACCATAGGAGCCCCCTTGTTTGTTGGCCGTTGTTGAGTCTAGAAGAAAACTATTTTGAGTCTTAGGATTATATATATCGGAGTAGGATTATTTTACTCCTCGGTCCTTAAATCGCTCTGGTGAGGCCTCCTAACGTAGATGTTTTGTCTTTCCTCTCCTCAAATTTCACGATTTTTTTTAGGATCACGCGGGTATCTTGGGATCGTTCCGATAGTCTTGTGACGAGAACATTGTTCTTGGTGCCTCCTGATATTTAGGGGTTGTGGCAGTGTCCCGGGGAGTTGAGCTCCGAGGTGTTGTCGTCACAATTTTATCGTTGCGATTCTGGAATACCGAGTTTTGCCGACATCAAAAATCTCTTTTATGCAGTTGTTGGTGAGATAACCTCGACGCCACCCGATCTTGGGGAGTTTGGGAGTATTGCCATAGCTCAGTATAACGGATGCTTTTGAAGGTTGAGGTACACGATTTCGGAGTTTTCTTGGTTATGTGTTGAAGGATGGATCTGTGGATCTAGGTATTGTTAGTTTGGGTGATATATTTTGTGTCCCCTGTATCCCCAACACCAGATTGCATAACCAGAAAGTTTCGGGAGTTTATAGGTGGGATTCAAGTAGCTCCTAGAATATCTTTCCGACAGATGCATGGTATGGGATTGGGTAAATCTCTATCATATGTATTTGTTCCGGCTTATTCTACAAGTCAAATCCTTTGTTTTGTTTTATTTGTGGTATTCGAGTTGCTTCGATGTCAAGTGTCGATTCCATACCTTTCAAGCGGTGTTCTCATATTTCTATGAGAGTGCTAATCCTTCTTGTTTATCGAGATTGTGATGTCAATTCTTTCCAAACCGGCGTGCTTCTCTTTAAGTGGATCCGATCATTTCAACATTTGCGAGATTAATTCTTAGTTTTCTCGATGGTGTTTGTTTCATCCGTCCCAAGTTGTCTTTGTTTTCCCGCCCTCCCACCCTTTTCTGCAAGGACTTATATATTTTAATCAAGTATCCATTTATTCAAGTAATCCCTCATGAAGATGCTCAAGATCTCCAAGTTTATCATTCTTCATTCTTTTCTTCTCCGGTGGATTCAATCCAAGCTTTGTTGATCATATCTTTTCCTCGTTTCAAATGCTTTCTCTTGCCGATGCACCTCATAATCATTCACTTCTCGCTATTCATTTGTTCTGGAGTGTTGAAGATATCTCGGAAGGCTTGTCTTTTCATTCCAGGTCCGTTCAAGTTATTTTGAGGTTGTTATCTCATTCAAGCCATTTAATTCTACCGGTGCAATCTTTATTTCAAGCAATCGTTTAACGGTGTTTCTTTTGAGTGGGCCCTAACCCACAGGTCTTTTCCCAGGATCTTACTTGACTCTTCTAATTTTCCCGGAGCTTCTAAAATTCTTTTCAAAGTTTGACGTAAGAATGAGTTATCATCAGTCAAATGTCTTTCTCCAAGATCTTCCAAATTCTTTTCATCATTGGTTCAACCTTTCTAATTTTCATCCCGGAGTATCTCAACAATTCATGGTGATGTTTCTCATCGTCATTCTCAACATTTGAAGACCGAAGAAGAGTTTCTCTTAAATCTTGCTCCATTCTCTTCAAGATTCATGGTTCTAGCTTGATGCCATTCTCTCATAATTGTTTTCGATTGTAGAATTCTTTTCACCCATCGAGCATTTCATGAGTTGTTTCCATTTCTTTCCTCCGAAGGCCATCATGTCATAATTCTTCATTCTCAGCGTGTAGCTATCATTCTCCAAATCTTACCGGTGAATCGTTCAAATATCCTCTAATCAGTTCATGATCTCTTCATTCTCTTGTATCTAAATTCTCTCAAGCATCTTCATTCGTTTTCCAATTCTTCCCGGTGAATTGTGCCTTTGCTATGTTCATTTTCAATTCTTATGGTGGTTCGTTCAAGATTTCACTTCCTTCGTTATCATATTAATTCATTCGTTGTTTCCAAATTCCACCGGTGGTTCCATCAATACCTTCTCAAGTTTGCGCTATATCTCTCTTAATCCTTTCTACAGGAATAAGTAGTATGCCAAATCCATTGCTTGTCATCAATTTAATTTGATGAAGGATAAGCATACAATAAATCTTATTCTTATTTCCTCGAGTTGATTAATTCTTTTCTTCCAGAGATTGTTCATGATGAAGTAATTCTAGTTAAGTGTTTTCATCTTTTCTTTTCCGGAGTTCCAAGTCCTCTCGGTTATATAATCGTGAAGCTCCATCTAAATCATTGCAAGGTTTCACCTTGTGTCTTCAACTTCTCTTTCTTTTTATCATCCTTTTATTACCGGAGTTCTTCATGGAGGCTCTACATGATGGTTTGTCAAGGATTCTTTTCATTCTTCAATTGTTCTTCAACATTTTCTCGAAGTTATGATCCGCCAAGCTATACTCAAAATTAAACATGGTGCTGAACACATGTTTTGTTTTGAGGAGTTCAAGTATTCTTCTTTTTCATTTCGAAGTGCAATTCTTTCTACCTTATCTTTTGAGATGGTGTTATGTCATCCTTGGCAATTTCTCCTCGTGCTTCATGATTCACATATTGTCAAGAATGAGGTATTTTAAATCCATCAATCTCTTCTTTGGAGTTATCTTGGTATAGATTTCACCTAAAGCCTTCCCTAAGGAATGTTGCTATTTGTGGTGCTTATCAATGATCCGAGTTTTCTCCTATCCTCTCGTGAAGAAGTTTTCATCTTTGATCTCAAACAAGCAATTGTTTTTCGTTAGTGGCATAATTTCACCTCAAGTGTTGAGATGTTTCCATAAGCCCACTACAAGCTTATTATTTTCATTGTTGGTTTTCCAACAACTCCGTTAACCTTCTTGGAAGGGTGCTTTCCAAGCTCATTTGTGGCAGAAGTTGGCATTCTCTACTCCATTCTGTTATTCCAATGATCTATCTTCAATTCTTTCTTCCGGAGGCATGGTGATTTTGCTCTCTTCACTCATCATCTCGAATTGTGAGGACCGTGTTCTTTTCATGCTTATCCATTTAACCGGAGTGCTGTGTCATCTCTTCAAGTTCTTTTCATCTTATCAAGTTTTCCTTCTTCTTTCAGTCGGAGTGCTGCCCAAATTATATCAATCTTATTCCTTCTCTATCTAGTTTTAACCGGGGTGGTTTCAATATCTATCTTATCACTAAAACTCTTGGTTCTCGTCGTATCCCTTGTTCCTCTTTTCTAACGGAGTGTTTTCAACTTTTCTCATCTTCGTTGTTTTCTTTCTTTCATTTTGCTCAACATCTCAAGGTTCATGGTTTCACTCGTTTGTCGAAGAAGCAACTTAGTTCTACCTCTTCTCTTCCTCTTCCATTTTCTCTCCGGTGACATCCAAGATCTCGGGACGAGATCCTCTCGTAGTGGTGGAGTGTTGTAACGCCCAGGATACAATTTTCCATATTCGTAACTCCAACTCTTGCCTTTTCCGGAGATGTGATATGTTATTTCCGTCGTGGTTGGGTTTTTGTCTTTGTTTTGCATTTTGTTCATGTCATGCATCTCATCTCATAGCATCATGCGCTTTGCATCTGCATGTTTTCATAAAGCTTGCACCCGTTCGTAGTTGCCGCATTCCCCCTTGCCTTCGTTGACCGTTCTGAGACCAACCGTGTTTTTCGATTCTCTCTTGTCAAACCACCTAACCTCTCTGCACAACCTCAGATCCGTCGCGCGCGTTCGAATCTTACCCGGACCCGACCCGCTTGGTCGTCACCGTTGGATTCGGATCATCCCCAAACATCTATAAAACATCTCCATTTTTTTAATTGGACTCCCTAACCTATTTATTTTCGACCGTTCGATTTCGATCGGAGGGACTAGATAGCCCCTAAGCTAACCCTTCCTATAAATAGACCCCTAACCCTAAATTTTAGGAGCAATGTCCCATCCATCCCACACCGCCGCCACTCCACCAAATCTCTCTCGGGATCCATCCCCTCCTTGATTTCACACACCAGCCAACCAAATCCATCCCCTCCTCGATCCACCCGTCCGTCCGAGCACCTCCTCCTCGCCGGTGCTTCCCCGCCAGCAGCAGCAGCCACCAGGCCATCCCCGTCGCCCCTACCCTTCCTCCTTCCCGTTTCCTTCTCCTCCTCTCTCTCACTCCCTCTTCGTCTCTATACCAGGAACGATCAGGAGAGCTCCTGACGCCATGGACGACCTTCGAGCTCTTCCCTAACGCCTGCCTCCTCACCTCGGCCCCGAGCGCCACCACCCGTCGACGGCCTCGCCGGAGCAGCGCCGCCGGATCAGGCCAGCTCCTCGCGCCCGGTTTCCCTTCTTCTCCTGATGGTCGTCTTCCCCTGCTCTTTCTCATGTCTCGCTCTCTGTGACTTGCCACAACAGGGAACCGCCGCCGCCCAAGGCTTCCTCGACGCCGTCGCCGACCAGATCCGCGGCTGCCCTTCGCCGCCTGACCTTCCTCGCCTGCACCTTGCCGCCGAGTTCCCCGCCACCGCTGCCGTTCCCCTACCATGGCGTCTTGGCCTCCTCTGCTCCCGCACTTGAGGCCCCGAGCTCCTCCAGCTCGACCCCGTCCGCCGAGCTCCCTGCCGCGCCGGAGTCCCGCCGCTTCCCTTCCCTGCATCGCCGCCAAGGTCTCATCGCCGGAGTCCTGTGCGTCGTCGTGTTCGTTGACCGGTCCCGCTGGAGACGAGCGCCACGACCGCTCGCCCGCGCCTCGCGTTGACCGTGCCTCCCCAACCTCCTCGCTCGGGCCAGTTGCCGATCTGGCCCAGCCAACGCTCCTCTCCACCGACTGGGCTTGGCCCATGGTGAGCCACCGCAGCGCCCCCCTTTCACTGTTGGCCCAAGTGCAGATACGGCCTGATATGTTTTTTTTCGGGTCCTGCGAATTTTAGCATTATCCCAGGTTTTACTATTTTACAGAAAAACCCTCATGTTCATGCATTTAATAACTCCACAACCATGCATCATTTTAAAACAAACTAAATACGTAAAATGCTTAGAATTTTGTGTAGATTAATAATATGCCATTTTCATCCCATGTTAAAATGTTTAAAATGCTGTTTGTTTAAATTTGCTTAAATGCCATGCTAAAATGATTTATTTCGTAACTAAATAACCATAGCTCTGAATTAAATAAACTTTGTATGCAAATGGGGTGGAAAAATGCCTAGTTTAACATGGTGGACTTTATTTTCCTGTTTAAGAATATTAAAATATGTTTTAGGGCTGAAGAGTACCAAATTCTAAATATGCATATGGAGATTTTCCGGAATTGTTGTTTGTTGTTCCGGCCTCATTTAAACTTGCCTAGATAGGTAGTTTAATTATGCTTCACCTCTTGCCATGTTTAACAACATTTAACATTGTTTGGTAGCTTAAACGAGATTAACCTAAATATGTCTATGTGGTGTTTTGTCAATATGCAACTCGTTGCATATCGAGCTCCACTTAACTTGTAGCATTGTTTGTTGCACTTTGCCATGCCATGCCTCATTAAACCGGACATGCATCATACTTGATTATGCATCATGCCATGTTTATGCTTGTGCATTTACCATGTTGTTTGTTTCTTTCCGGTGTTGCTTCTTAGTTTCGGTAATGTTGCGATTGTGAGGATTCGTTCGACTACTTCCGTTCGTCTTCTTCATGGACTCGTTCTTCTTCCAAGCGGGATTTCAGGCAAGATGACCGTCACCTTGGATCTCATTACTATCATTGCTATGCTAGTTGCTTCATTCTATCGCTATGCTGCGTTACCTACCACTTGTTGCTCAAGCCTCCCAAATTGCCATGAACCTCTAACCTTTGTCACCCCTCCTAGCAAACCGTTGTTTGGCTATGTTACCGCTTTTGCTCAGCCCCTCTTATAGCGTTGCTAGCTGCGGGTGAAGATGAAGATTGCTCCATGTTGGATTATGTTCATGTTGGGATATCACAATATCTCTTATATATATTATTAATGCATCTATATACTTGGTAAAGGGTGGAAGGCTCGGCCTTATGCCTGGTGTTTTGTTCCACTCTTGCCGCCCTAGTTTCCGTCATATCGGTATTATGTTCCCGGATTTTGTGTCCCTAACGCTGTTGGGTGATTTATGGGACCCCCTTGACAGTTCGCTTTGAATAAAGCTCTTCCAGCAAGGCCCAAAATTGGTTTTACATTTGCCTCAGCCTATTACCTTTTCCCTTGGGAGTCGCCTGTAACACCCCGGATGTAACTTTCCATATTTGTAACTCCAACTCTTGCCATTTTCGGCATTGTGATATGATATTCCCTCCGTGGTTGGGTTTTGTCTTTCGTTTTGCATTTTGTCCATGTCTTGCATTTCATATCATGTCATCATGTGCATCGCATTTGCATACGTGTTCGTCTCATGATTCCGAGCTTTTTCCCCGTTGTCCGTTTTGCAACCCGGCACTCCTATGTCCCCCGGCGTCCCCTTTTACGTTTTTCCGTGAGCGGGTACTAAACTTTCTCGGAATGGACCGAGCCTTGCCAAGTGGCCTTGGTACACCACCGGTAGACCACCTGTCAAGTTTCGGGTCATTTGGAGCTCGTTTGGTACTCCAACGGTTAACCGCACTCTCGCAAAGGCCTATTTTAAGTTGCAGCCAACACCCCTTCAAAACAGCCCAATAACCCATCTAAGTCACTTCCATGTCCATCGCCGTTCGATCACGATCGTGTGGGCGAAAACCGCACTCCATTTGGAGCTTCCTAGCTCCCTCTACCTATAAATATGCATCTCCCCCTCCAAATCCGGGCAAACCCTAGCGAAATTCCCCCTCCGCGCCGCCGGACACGTCTGGACGGAGCCAGACGCGTACGCCCGCCGCGCCCCGACCAATCCGCGGCCGCCACGTGGGCAGCCGTGCCCACATCACCGCGCCTCCACCGCGGGCCCGCTGGCCCGTGGCCGACCCTCCCTGCCGTCCGGGCCCGTGCCGCCCGCGCCTCCCCAGCAGCCCGCCTGCAACCCGCCGCCCGCTGCCCCTGCCCGGACGCGCCGCCCCAGCCCAGTCGCGCCGCCACAGGCGCCGGCCGCCCAACGCCGTCGCCCGCCACCGCCGCCCGCCGCCCCTCGTCGCCCGGCCGCCTCCGCCGCCGCCCGCCACCGCCTCGCCGCCTCGGTCGTCGCCTCCCGGCCTCTCCTTCCTCCCTCCGGCGAGCCGCCGCGCCGGGTCTGAGATCCAAAACCGAAGGGTTGACTTCTCCCTCTCCCCCGAATCCTCTAAGTCTTTAATCTGTCACTATTTCGTTGCTTTTTCATCATGCCATAACTCTGCACTCGTGGCTCCGATTTGGGCGTGTAGCATACCAAAATGTTCGTCTCACTATTCCATTGCATCATTTTCATTTGAGCTCATCTTGATGCCCGAAACGCTGTTAGAAGAGGGCTATGTGATGTTAGTTTCAGATTCTTATCAGAACATGCACTTTTGTCATTTTTGCCATGATTGATGTGTGCATCCTATGATCTTGAGTCCTACATGTGTTTTGTAATATGCCATGCCATGTTTACAGGGGTGTATTCCATGTTTTTTTGTGATCTCTGTGGTGACTAGCACAAGCATGCAAACTAGGCTTCATGATGTTGCTGATTTCAGCCCCTGTTTTGCTGATATTTTTATGCCATGTTAACTTGATGCTACAGAGAGTTCCATGCATATTTTGAGATACTTAAGTCAGGATGTTTTGAACATATGGTTATGCTCTATCCATTCATGCCCTTGTTCGCAATTATGGAGTGCCATAGCTTGAGTCAATCGAGCTCTACTTTTGCTATAAAATGTTTCCTGGCAGATTGTTTACATGTTATTCAATTTTGCCAAGGTTGTTGTAGTTGATCCGTGTATGCTATGATGTTGTTCTTGCCATGTGTAGCTTCTATGCCATGTATTCTTGACGTATGTATGCTTAGTTTATCATGTAATGCTCTGTAGTGAGTGCATCGAGCTCTTAAACAAGCCTACTTGTTATCTGTTTTTGTCATGCCCTGTTGCTGAATCTGTTAACGAAACTTGCTATGTTTACGTGGGTTCCATCATATCTTCTGATCCTTTTTGGCTTATTGTCAGTAAGGGACTTTTGTTCTATGCTTTGAGTAGATTCATGCCATGCCTTGTTTTGTATTATAAGTTCCTGTAGCATGTCGTTTGCTTGCTCGAACATTGCTTCTGATCTGATTACGCCATGTTCGTATTTTCTCTAAGTCCGAGAAGCGATATGTTTTGCACTTTTGCCATGCTTGTTTGGACCTGTTATGATGTGATTTAGCCATAGCTCAGTGTTCATCTTTTGTCAAGCATCTTGATTAGATCACTGCCATATGCTTTGTTGGTTCGTTTGGGTGCAGTAGCTTAATTCCTTGTTGCTTGCTATGTGGCATCATGCGGTTAATGGCAGATTTGTGCCATTCTTGTTTTGCTTGTCATTTGCAAACCGTGCATCCGATTCCGGTGATCTTTATATCGATTTCAACCGAACTCATCTCACCTTTCCAGCGGAATACTTGGTTTGCCAAGTTGATGCCTGGTTCATCATTTTCCTTCCGAACGCGATCGCATTGCATATCACATCTCGCATATCATGCCATGTATTGCATCATGTTGCTTGTGCATTGCACCGTGATTTATTGTGGTTCCTTTGTTTGTGTTCTGCTTTTGGGTAGAGCCGGAGGCGAGTGCGTGAACGAGGAACCTGTTGAGAACGCTTACGAGGATCAAGCTTTCGACAACTCGAGAACTTTGCAGGCAAGATGACCATACCCTCGAAATCACTTCTATCTTTGCTTGCTAGATGATCGCTCTTTTGCTATGCCTATGCTACGATGCCTATCACTTTCTATATCATGCCACCCATATTGCCATGTCAAACCTCTAACCATCCTTTCCTAGCAAACCGTTGATTGGCCATATTACCACTTTGCTCAGCCCCTCTTATAGCGTTGCTAGTTGCAGGTGAAGATGAAGTTTGTTCCTTGTTGGAACATGGAGATGTTGTTCCTTGTTGGAACATGTTTACTTGTTGGGGATATCACAATATATCTGCTATAATTAATGCATCTATATACTTGGTAAAGGGTGGAAGGCTCGGCCTTATGCCTGGTGTTTTGTTCCACTCTTGCCGCCCTAGTTTCCGTCATACCGGTGTTATGTTCCTTGATTTCGCGTTCCTTACACGGTTGGGTGATTTATGGGACCCCCTTGACAGTTCGCTTTGAATAAGACTCCTCCAGCAAGGCCCAACTTTGGTTTTACCATTTGCCACCTAAGCCTTTTTCCCCCGGGTTTTCGCGAGCCCGAGGGTCATCTTTATTTTAACCCCCGGGCCAGTTCTCCTCTGAGTGCTGGTCCAACCTGTCAGCCGCCGGTGGCCATCAGGGGCAACTCTGAGATGGCCTATCGGAAGCTTGGACAATCCGGTGTGCCCTGAGAACGAGATATGTGCAGCTCCTATCGGGATTTGTCGGCACATTTGGGCGGCTTTGCTGGTCTTGTTTTATTCTGTCGAAATGTCTTGTAGTCCGGGATTCGAGATCGATCGGGTCTTCGGTAGAAGGAATATCCTTCGTTGACCGTGAGAGCTTATAATGGGCTAAGTTGGGACACCCTGCAGGTATTATCTTTCAAAGCCGTGCCGCGTTATGAGGCAGATGGGAATTTGTTAATGTCGGTTGTAGAAAACCGAAGTTGACCTTAATTAAAATACACATCAACGCGTGTGTAACCGTGATGGTCTCTTCTCGTGAGTCCGGAAGTGAACACGGTGTTGGAGTTATGTTTGGCGTAAGTAGTTCAGATCACTTCTTGATCGCTTCTAGCTTCACGACCGTGCCTTGCTCCTCTTCTCGCTCTCTTTGCGAATCTAGCCACCATATATGCTAGTCGCTTGCTGCAGCTCCACCTCACAACTTTGTCCTTCCTATAAGCTTAAATAGTCTTGATCTCGCGGGTGTGAGATTGTTGAGTCCCGTGACTCACAGATTCTACCAAAACAGTTGCAGTGCCGACGATGCGGTCAGGTGGCGCAACCGAGCTCAAGTGGGAGTTCGATGAGGAACGTGGTCGTTACTATGTGTCTTTTCCCGATGATCGATAGTGGAGCCAGTTGGGACGATCGGGGATCCGTAGCATTTGGGGTATCTTCTTTTATTTTGGTTCCGTAGTCGGACCTTGAGTGTAATCTGAATGATGGATGTTTATTTATGTATTGTGTGAAGTGGCATTGTAAGCCAACTATGTTTCTCTTTCCTTATGTATTACATGGGTTGTGTGAAGATTACCTCACTTGCGACATTGCTTTCAATGCGGTTATGCCTCTAAGTCGTGCTTCGACACGTGGGAGATATAGCCGCATCGAGGCGTTACAAGTTGGTAATCGAGCCATCTCCGACTTAGGAGCCCCGCTGATTGTTTGTTTGGCGTTGTTGAGTCTAGAACAAAATGTTTTGAGTCTTAGGATTATATATATCGGAGAGTAGGATTCTTTTACTCCCGGTCCTTCGTCATCGCTCTGGTGAGGTCTCCCGACGTAGAAGTTTTGACTCTTCTCTCCTCAAATTTCACTAAAAAATTTAGGATCACGCTGGTATCTTGGAATCGTTCGATGGTTTTGTGGCGAGAACATTGTTCTTGGTGCCTCGACATTTAGGGGTTGTGGCGGTGTCCGGGAGTTGAGCTCCGAGGTGTTGTCGTCACAATTTTATCGTTGCAGATTCTGGAATACCGAGATTTGCCGACATCGAAATATCTTTTGTACAGTTGTTGGTGAGATAACCCGATAACCCAATCTTCGGGCGAGCTCGAGTATTGCCATGACTCAGATAACGGATGCCTTTCAAGGTCGAGGTACACGATTTCGAAGGTTTCTTGGTTATGTGTTGACGGATGGATACAAATGGATCTAGGTATTGTTAGTTTGGGTGATATATTTTGTGTCCCTGTATCCCCAACACCGATTGCATAACCGTAAAGTTTCGGAGTTTATAGGTGGGTTTCAAGTAGCTCTTAGCAATTCTTCCCGCATATATTTGGTTTGTGATTGGGTAATCCTTACCACTTATTTGTTACAGTCGTACCTTGTTATTTTTTTCATCAACCTTAATCAAGTGGCTTCTCACCTTAATGGATGTGTGATGATTAGCTTTTGGAATTCATTCGTTCATCCTTGTTCGAATGTTTATTGTGAAGACTATATGTTGCAATTTCTATCCGTTGATTCAACTTGTCTATCTGTCTATCAAAGTGCTAACGGATGTCACCCTCTTCAGGATGGCTCCGCCAACGCGTCTGAATCCGGATCGCAATGATGGGAGTGAGTCGAACCCTCCACCTCCACCTCCGCCTCCGGAGGCATGGCAAGCTATCATGGCAGCCACCAATGCCAATGCTCAGATGATTTTGCAACTCTTGCAAGAGCGTACCCAAGGGCAAGGCAATCAAGGAAATCAAGGTCAAGGCAACAACCAGCCGCACTTTGCTACCCTCAATCAGTTCCTCGCTAATCAGCGAAGTCTTTCGGTTTACGTATCGAGGCCACAGACGCCGACGATTGGCTTGTGGACATCTGCAAACATTTTGAATGTAGCAATCTCAGACACGAGGACTTTGTCAAGTTTGCTTCGTTTCAACTCAAGGACCAAGCTGCTTTGAGTGGTTCCAAGAATACAAAGATTCCAGAGGAGGTCGTGTCATTACAGGATGAGTTCATGAGACTTGAGCTCACCACATTCGAAAAGTGTTGTTGAGAGCAAGCGTGAGGAGTTCCGCAATCTCAAGCAAGGCAACATGTCCGTGTATCAATACAATATCCAGTTCCGAAACTCGCTCGTTTACGCTAAGCAAGACGTCCACGATGAAAAGAGTATGATCTATCAATTCAGAGGTGGTCTCAAAGAAGATCTGCAATTAGCTCTCGTGCTTTTGAGCCGAAAAGTATGATGAATTCTACAACATGGCATCAAGCAAGAAGCTGCCCAGCTCAAATGTGAGGCTTCTAAGAAGAGAATCGGGATGCAGTTCAGTCTTCTTCTTCCTCTCAAGTGGCAGCCAAGCAGCGAAGTTCTATCTTCCTCCTCCTCCGTTCCGTCGGCCTTATCGGCAGAAGAACTCAGGTGGTCGTGGATCTTCCCACCCGCCCAACCCAAAGCTATCGTAACAAGTCTAATTCTCAAGCTCCAAGGTCAAATGCTCCTTATCACCGTCCGCTCTCAGAGGTGACTTGCAACAAATGCCAGCAGAAAGGTCACTATGCGAACAAGTGCTTCAACCAAAGGCGCCTTCCGCCTCCTCCTCCTGTGAAATCTCCAAGCAATGCAGTGGTCAAGCATAATTCCAAGTTTGCAAAGGTCAATATGATGAATGCAGCGCAAGCGGAGGAATCTACTGATGTGATAATGGGTAATCTCTCAGTTAATGATATTCCTGCAAAAGTCTTATTTGACACTGGTGCATCGCTTAGTTTCATCTCTAAACCATTTGCATCTAAGCATGAGTTGTCTTTCCAAGATTTGCCTAGACCTTTAGCAGTTGTCTCTCTGGGTAAATGCATGAACGCAAGCTACATGTTTTCGGATGTTTCTATCAAGATGGGCGACTATAGATTTCTGGCTAAACCAATTGTTCTTGGTGACTCGGATATTGATCTTATTCTCGGGATGGACTAGCTTTCTCAGCACAAAGCTCAGCTTGATTGTGCTGCCAGGGATATTCAATTGACTCACTCTTCTAATGATGTGATCATCTATGCCACTCGTGATGAAACCATTCGGTTGTTTTCTCTCAATGAGAAGGGTGAATTGGATGCTATCTCTCAGATTCCAGTCGTTTGTGAGTACCAAGATGTCTTTCGTAAGAGCTTCCAGAATGCCTCCTCACCGCCGCTTGAGTTCATATCGATCTTGAGCACGGCATCGAACGCGCTTGCAAGCGTCCATACAAGCTTGGACCTAATGAGCTGAAGGAATTGAAGAAGCAGCTCGATGAACAAGAGCGTCTGGTTTGATCGGACGAGTTCATCTCCTTGGGGTTGTGGTGTTCTTTTTGTCCGAAGAAGGAGGGCACGGACCGACTTTGCGTCGATTACCGTCCATTGAATAAGAAGACAATCAAGAACAAGTATCCACTTCCCAACATCAATGAGCTTTTCGAGCAACTCAAAGGTGCTAAAGTGTTCTCCAAGCTTGACCTTCGTATGGGTTATCATCAGATTCGCATTCGTGAACAAGATATTCCCAAGACAGCATTCAGAGCAAGCTTTGGTTCTTATGAATATACTGTCATGTCTTTCGGCCTTGTCAATGCTCCTCCAACATTCTCTCGGATGATGAACTTCATCTTCAATCCCTATACCAATGAATTCGTCTTGGTGTATCTTGATGATATTTTGGTCTTCTCCAAGAATAAGAAGGATCGTGCCAAACATTTGCGATTGGTGCTCGACAAGCTCAGAGAGTATCAATTCTATGCGAAGTTTTCCAAATGTGAATTTTGGCTTGATGAAGTTCTTTACCTTGGCCACATCATCTCCGCCAAGGGCATCGCTGTTAACCCCGAGAAGGTGTCCGGTTGTGAATTGGGAACCTCCTCGAATGTCAAGCAGCTTGCAGCTTTTCTTGGACTTGCAAGCTATTGTCAAGATTCGTTGAGAACTTCTCTAAGATTGCAAAGCCTCTTTACAACCTCCTCCGAAGCATGTGAAGTATGTCGGTCTCCCGAGTGTGATGTTGCTTTCAATACTCTCAAAGAGAAACTCGTCACAGCTCTGCCTTGACTCCTCCCGATGAATCCAAGCCATTCAAGTTTTCGTGATGCTTCTCTTCAAGGTCTCGGTCTGTGTTAATGCAAGAGAAGAGAGTTGTGGCCTATACCTCTCGTCACCGAAGCCCAACGAAAAGAACTACCCCACTCACGATCTTGAGTTGGCGGCAGTTGTCCATGCATTGATAACATGGAGACATCTCTTGTTGGGAAGGAAAGTGGACATATTCACCGATCACAAGAGCCTCAAGTATATATTCACTCAACCCAACCTCAACCTCGAGCAAACTCGATGGGTCGAAATGATTCAAGAGTACAACCCAAGTATTGAATATACTCGGGCAAGGCCAATGTCATTGCAGATGCTTTGAGCAGGAAGGCTTATCGCAACAGCTTTGATCCTCAAGCCCTTCCAACCGGATCTTTGTGAAGCTTTCCATAAGCTGAATCTTCAAGTTGTTCCTCAAGGCTTTCTTGCCAACCTCATAGTCTCTCCTACTTTGGAAGACCAAATTCGTGAGGCTCAACTCCTGGATACCATGGTGAAAAAGGTGAAACGTGGTATCGACAAGGGCATTCAAGTACAAGTGCTTCCACATTGATGACAAAGATACTCTTTTCTTCGAGGACCGGATTGTGGTTCCAAAGGGTGATCTACATAAAGTCATTATGAACGAGGCACACAATTCGCTTCTATCCATTCATCCTGGAAGTACGAAGATGTACCATGACCTCAAGCAGTCATATTGGTGGACTCGAATGAAGCGATAGATTGCTCAATTCGTGAATGAGTGTGATGTCTGCGAGAAGAGTGAAAGCAACACCAACGACCAGCTGGTCTCCTCCAACCTCTTGCTATTCCGAATGGAAGTTTGATCATATCGAAATGGACTTCGTGACTGGATTTCCTAAGTCCAAGCGTGGAAATGATGCTATCTTCGTTGTCATTGACAAGCTTACTAAAGTGGCTCATTTTCTTCCAATCAAAGAATCTATCACAGCAGCTCGGTCGGCGAGCTATACACCTCGAGGATTGTCTCCTTGCACGGCATTCCACAAGTGATCTCTTGGACCGTGGCAGCATCTTTACCTCCATGTTTTGGGATTCTTTTCAAAGGCCATGGGCACCAACATTCGCTTTCAAACAGCTTTCCATCCTCAAACAAGTGGCCAAGTCGAGCGAGTCAATCAAATCCTTGAAGATATGCTCGGGGCTTGTGTAATTTCCTTCGGTATGAAGTGGGAAGATTGTCTTCCATATGCCGAAGTTCTCCTACAACAACAGCTTCCAAGCGAGTTCGGGCAAGGCCCCATTCGAAATTCTCTATGGCGTAAAGTGTCGTTCTCCTCTCAATTGGTCCGAGACAGGTGAACGCCAACTTCTTGGCAACGACTTGATCACGAAGTCAAGAAATGTGCAAAGTCATTCGTGAGAATCTCAAAGCCGCGCAATCGCGCGGAAGAGCTATTATGATGACAAGCACCGTGATGTGGCTTTTGAAATCGGAGACCATGTCTACCTCCGCCTCTCAATGAAAGGCACTCGCCGCCCGGTATCAAAGGGAAGCTTGCCCCTAGATACGTGGGTCCTTTCAAGATCATTGGCAAAAGAGGCGATCTCGCCTATCAACTTGAGCTTCCGTCCAACTTCGCGAACGCACGATGTGTTTCACGTGTCACAGCTTCGCAAGTGCTTCAAGACTCTGAGTGTACTATCAACTTCAAGAAATTGACCTCCAAGAAGATCTCTCTATCATGAGCACCCGTTGCTATTCTTGAAGAAACCGAAGCGCAAGACTCGCAACAAGTCAATCAAATTCCTGAAAGTGAAGTGGACACACAATTCCGACCGAGAAGCCACACGGGCGCGAGGATCACCTCCGTTCGAATATCCGGAGTTCTTTCAGTCCTAGATCTCGGACGAGATCCTCTTGTAGTGGTGGAGTGTTGTAACACCCGGATGTAACTTTCCATATTTGTAACTCCAACTCTTGCCATTTTCGGCATTGTGATATGATATTCCCTCCGTGGTTGGGTTTTGTCTTTCGTTTTGCATTTTGTCCCTGTCTTGCATTTCATATCATGTCATCATGTGCATCGCATTCGCATACGTGTTCGTCTCATGATTCCAAGCTTTTTCCCCGTTGTCCGTTTTGCAATCCGGCACTCCTATGTCCCCCGGCGTCCCCTTTTACGTTTTTCCGTGAGCGGGTACTAAACTTTCTCGGAATGGACCGAGCCTTGCCAAGTGGCCTTGGTACACCACCGGTAGACCACCTGTCAAGTTTCGGGTCATTTGGAGCTCGTTTGGTACTCCAACGGTTAACCGCACTCTCCCAAAGGCCTCTTTTAAGTTGCAGCCAACACCCCTTCAAAACAGCCCAATAACCCATCTAAGTCACTTCCATGTCCATCGCCGTTCGATCACGATCGTGTGGGCGAAAACCGCACTCCATTTGGAGCTTCCTAGCTCCCTCTACCTATAAATATGCATCTCCCCCTCCAAATCCGGGCAAATCCTAGCGAAATTCCCCCTCCGCACCGCCGGACACGTCCGGACGGAGCCGGACGCGTCCGCCTGCCGCGCCCGACCAATCCATGGCCGCCACGTGGCAGTCATACACATCGCCAGCGCCTCCACTGGCCCGCCTGGCCTGTGGTCGGCCTCCCGCCACCGTGCAGGCCCGTGCCGCCCGCGCCCGCTCGCCAAGCCTGCCCCGCCGCCCGCTGCCACAGGCTGGCCAAGGCTACCCCAGCCCGTCGCTGGCCATTGGCGCCGGCCAGCGCCGCCCGACGCCGTCGCCGCCCACGCCATCGCCATCCACCCGCCCCTCGTCGCCCGGCCGCCTCCGCCGTCGCCAGCCGCCACCACGCCCACCGCCGCCACGCCGCCCCTCTCGCCCGCTGCCGCCTCCGCCGTCGCCCGCCACCGCCTCGCCGCCTCGGCCGTCGCCTCCCTCCGGCGAGCCGCCGCGCCGGATCTGAGATCCAAAACCGAAGGGTTGACTTCTCCCTCTCCCCCGAATCCTCTAAGTCTTTAATCTGTCACTATTTCGTTACTTTTTCATCATGCCATAACTCTGCACTCGTGGCTCCGATTTGGGCGTGTAGCGTACCAAAATGTTCGTCCCGAAGAGTAGATCATTTAATTCCATTGCATAATTTTCATTTGATCTCATATTGATGCCCGAAATGCTGTTAGAAGAGGGCTATGTGATGTTAGTTTTAGATTCTTATCAGAACATGCACTTTTGTCATTTTTGCCATGATTGATGTGTGCATCCTATGATCTTGAGTCCTACATGTGTTTTGTAATATGCCATGCCATCTTTACAGGGGTGTATGCCTTGTCTTTTTTGTGATCTCTGTGGTGACTAGCACAAGCATGCAAACTAGGTTTCATGATGTTGCTGATTTCAGCCCCTGTTTTGCTGATATTTTTATGCCATGTTAACTTGATGCTACAGAGAGTTCTATGCATATTTTGAGATACTTCATTAAGGATGTTTTGAACATATTGTTATGCTCTATCCATCCATGCCCTTTTTTTCAATTATGGAGTGCCATAGCTTGAGTCAATCGAGCTCTACTTTTGCTATAAAATGTTTCCTGGCAGATTGTTTACATGTTATTCAATTTTTCCAAGGTTGTTGTAGTTGATCCGTGTATGCTATGATGTTGTTCTTGCCATGTGTAGATTCTATGCCATGTCTTCTTGATGGATGTATGCTTAGTTTATCATGTAATGCTCTGTAGTGAGTGCATCGAGCTCTTAAACATGCATACTTGTTATCTGTTTTTGTCATGCCCTGTTGCTGAATCTGTTAACGAAACTTGCTATGTTTACGTGGGTGCCATCATATCTTCTGATCCTTTTTGGCTTATGGTCAGTAAGGGACTTTTGTTCTATGCTTTGAGTAGATTCATGCCATGCCTTATTTTTCTATTATAAGTTCCTGTAGAATGTCGTTTGCTTGCTCTGAACATTGCTTCCTGATGCTGATTCTGCCATGTTCAGTATTTTCTCTAAGTCTGAGAAGCTGATATGTTTTGCACTTTTGCCATGCTTGTTTGGACCTGTTATGATGTGCTTTAGCCGTAGCTCAGTGTTCATCTTTTGTCAAGCATCTTGAGTAGATCACTTCCATATGCTTTGTTGGTTCGTTTGGGTGCAGTAGCTTAATTCCTTGTTGCTTGCTATGTGGCATCATGCGGTTAATGGCAGATTTGTGCCATTCTTGTTTTGCTTGTCATTTGCAAACCGTGCATCCGATTCCGATGATCTTTATATCGATTTCAACCGAAATCATCTAACCGTTCCAGCGGCATACTTGGTTTTCCAAGTTGATGCCTGGTTCATCATTTTCCTTCCGGAGCCCGCATACGCATTGCATATCACATCTCGCATATCATGCCATGTTTTGCATCATGTTGCTTGTGCATTGCACCGTGATTTATTGTGGTTCCTTTGTTTGTGTTCTTGCTTTGGGTAGAGCCGCGAGACGAGTACGTGAACGAGGAACCTGTTGAGAACGCTTATGAGGATCAAGCTTTCGACAACTCTGAGAACTTTGCAGGCAAGATGACCATACCCTCGAAATCACTTCTATCTTTGCTTGCTAGATGCTCGCTCTTTTGCTATGCCTATGATACAATGCCTATCACTTGCTATATCATGCCACCCATATTGCCATGTCAAACCTCTAACCATCCTTTCCTAGCAAACCGTTGATTGGCCATGTTACCGCTTTGCTCAGCCCCTCTTATAGCGTTGCTAGTTGCAGGTGAAGATAAATTTTGTTCCTTGTTGGAACATGGAGATGTTGTTCCTTGTTGGAACATGTTTACTTGTTGGGATATCACAATATATCTGCTATAATTAATGCATCTATATACTTGGTAAAGGGTGGAAGGCTCGGCCTTATGCCTGGTGTTTTGTTCCACTCTTGCCGCCCTAGTTTCCGTCATACCGGTGTTATGTTCCTTGATTTCGCGTTCCTTACACGGTTGGGTGATTTATGGGACCCCCTTGACAGTTCGCTTTGAATAAGACTCCTCCAAAGAAGGCCCAACTTTGGTTTTACCATTTGCCACCTAAGCCTTTTTCCCCCGGGTTTTCGCGAGCCCGAGGGTCATCTTTATTTTAACCCCGGGCCGCTTCTCCTCGAGTGCTGGTCCAACTCGGTCGACCGCCGGTGGCCATCAGGGGCAACTCGAGATGGCCTATCGGAGCTTGGACAATCGGTGTGCCCTCGAACGATATATGTGCAGCTCCTATCGGGATTTGTCGGCACATTCGGGCGGCTTTGCTGGTCTTGTTTTATTGTTGTCGAAATGTCTTGTAGTCCGGGATTCCGAGACTGATCGGGTCTTCCCAGTAGAAGGAATATCCTTCGTTGACCGTGAGAGCTTATAATGGGCTAAGTTGGGACACCCCTGCAGGGTATTATCTTTCGAAAGCCGTGTCCACGGTTATGAGGCAGATGGGAATTTGTTAATGTCCGTTGTAGAAAACCCGAAGTTGACCTTAATTAAAATACACATCAACGCGTGTGTAACTGATGGTCTCTTCTCGTGGAGTCCGGGAAGTGAACACGGTGTTGGAGTTATGTTTGACGTAAGTAGTTCAGATCACTTCTTGATCGCTTCTAGCTTCACGACCGTGCCTCGCTCCTCTTCTCGCTCTCTTTTGCGAATGTAGCCACCATATATGCTAGTCGCTTGTGCAGCTCCACCTCACAACTCTGTCCTTCCTATAAGCTTAAATAGTCTTGATCTCATGGGTGTGAGATTGCTGAGTCCCGTGACTCACAGATTCTACCAAAACAGTTGCAGGTGCCGACGATGCCAAGGTGTAGGTGACGCAACCGAGCTCAAGTGGGAGTTCGATGAGGAACGTGGTCGTTACTATGTGTCTTTTCACGATGATCGATGAGTGGAGCCAGTTGGGACGATCGGGGATCTGTGTAGAATTTGGGGTATCTTCTTTTATTTTGGTTCCGTAGTCGGACCTTGAGTGTAATCTGAATGATGGATGTTTATTTATGTATTGTGTGAAGTGGCGACTTTAAGCCAACTATGTATCTCTTTCCCTTATGTATTACATGGGTTGTGTGAAGATTACCTCACTTGCGACATTGCTTTCAATGCGGTTATGCCTCTAAGTCGTGCTTCGACACGTGGGAGATATAGCCGCATCGAGGGCGTTACACGCGCATCCCGAGGGTCATCTTTATTTTAGCCCCCCGGGCCAATGCTTGTCTAAGTGTTGGTCCAAACTAGAGCCACTTGCAGCGCCACCTCGGGGAAACTTGAGTGCTGGTTCTAGTTGTACGTAGTGCTCATCCGGTCGTGGCTCGAGACGAGATACTGCTGCTACTATCGAGGTGTCGGCACGCCAGAGGTCTTGCTGGTCTTGTTTTACCATTGTCGAAATGTCTTGTAAACGGGATTCGAGTCTGATCGGGTCTTCCCGGAGAAGGAATATCCTTCATTGATCGCGAGAGCTTATCATGGGCTAAGTTGGGACACCCCTACGAGGTTTAAACTTTCGAGAGCCGTGCTCATGGTTATGTGGCGATGGGAATTTGTTAATATCCGGTTGTAGCAAACTTGAAGTAAACTCTTCTAAAATACACCAACCGTAGCGTGTAGTGAGTGTCTCTTTTCGGGTTGATCGAGAGGAGAACACGGTTTCGGGTTATGTCTGACGTAAGTAGGAGTTCAGGATCACTTCTTGATCATTACTAGTTGACGACCGCTTGCTTTGCTTCTCTTCTCGCTCTTATTTGCGTAAGTTAGCCACCTCACATTGCTTAGTCGATGCTGCAACCTCACCACTTTACCCCTTCCTTTCCCATTAAGCTTTGCTAGTCTTGATACCCATGGTAATGGGATTGCTGAGTCCTCGTGGCTCACAGTTTACTACACCAACAGTTACATGTTCAGGTTATGCGATGATCATGACGCGAGAGCGATGTTTGCTTGTTTTGGAGTTCTTCTTCTGCTTCTTCGATCAGGGGATAGGTTCCAGGTCGGCAGCCTGGGCTAGCAGGGTGGATGTTGTTTGAGTTTCTCTTTATGTTTCATCAGTAGTCGGATGTTGGTCTCTTGTATTGTTGTATTCATGTGCCTTTGTATGTCTTGGATGTATCCCCACTATTATGTAATGTTGATGTAATGATATCCACCTTGCAAAAGCGTTTTCAGGATGCGCTTCTATCCTTGGTGGGACCTTCGAGTTCCTTTAGGATAGGGCCGCATCTTGGGTGTGACAGTTGGGACACAAAACTAGCGTGGGCCAATATGGACAACTCAAACTAGGTGCACACTTTCCAGCCACCTGAGGCGGCCGCCCATACCAGCCCCTATGGTGGTGTCGCCCCTTTTTGCGTGTATGATTGGATAGTGAAAAATATTCCAGTGGCGCTTTTGATTTACCCACATAATGGTTGAATTACTTGTTTCTATGAACTGAGTTCGCCAATAATGTGAAGGTTGCCAGTCTTTTCATCCTATTGTAGATTGCTTAGATCTCGATATGCCAAAAGTAATCGCATGAAATATATAGTAAAGCCAGTGTGATGTGTTTGGCTACAACTAGTCTGACTACACGTCATCATATAACATATCAAGGACGCACGATCTTACCAGATTAATCATTCGACTTACCCATGCAGTGTGGGAAAAAAGAAGTATTGGGACTGCATATCCAAGCAATTGATGCCATGGACTCCTTTGTACAACCTTGTAAGCGAAAAAGAAGTTGCAGTGTGCCTGTAAAAAGAACTAGCATAAGTTAAGTTACCTGCTTCTCGGAATTTTAGTTAGCCACTTATTGCAAAATTGTTCAATTACGTTGCTTGGCTTAATTTAGTTTGCTACTGATTATATAATGGCACAGCCTGTTAATCATATTATAGATCGCACCTATCGTGTTTGATACTTCTTGTTAAGAATTACCTGTTTGCCTTAACTTAAATATCTACTTGTTTGTTTAACTGCTTTGCTGCTGCAACAGCGGGTTACAATGATGTTAATAACTACTCCCTCCGTCCGATAATATAGGACGTTTTTTGACACTAGCATAGTGTTAAAAAACATCTTACATTATGGGACGGAGGGAGTACTTTTCAGCATCCAATTGAAACTCTTTAATTCCTTGTTTGTTTGACTGGTTTGCTGTTATAACTCCCAGTTGAGATGTTTTGCTAACTTCAAATTTTCTGAATCCAATCGGAACTTTAATGGCAAAACAGGTTAGCCCAAGATCAAAGAGCGAGGTCCCCATGGACGTTGCATCATCCCACAGCAGTGGCACCGCCCAATCGTGCATTATGAATTGCCAATCGCGATGCTCTAAAGGCTAAACTAGTGGTAGAAAGAGATTCTGCTTACGCACTTAGAGATGAAGTTGGCATGTTGAGGAAGCAAACAGCACAATCACAAGCAAGACTCAAGACAACCATTAAATATTTGGTGGATTTCAAAACGAAGCAAGCTGAGATCCACCAGATTGTTAAGGTCTGAAGGAAAAAGGAAATTAAATTCCTACTTGGTAAATCATAGGTGAAATGTTCTTTCCATAGTTGAATAACCTTTGTGTTGTCTGCTCATGTAATCAATCAAACCATTTGTTTTAGAGATCATGTAATAATTGTTTTTTTTTTTTTGTTTGTAATTTTATTTGAGCACAAGTCTGTATTAATTGATAAGACTCGGAGACATTTCATTTGGATTGCTGTGCGGACCTACAAATATGCTAATCGGGTTGAATGTGCATTCAGCAATAGTAGTAGTATAGATGGACCATAAGTGGCACGATCGGAAAGGGCCAAGATGCTGGCTAAAAAGGATGTTGTTGTAGCCAAAAAAAATACAATGCCTGGCTTATGTATGTTAGTTGATATTATTGATCCATATACTCTATAAGTGTTTATATGTCTGTTAGTTCTGTACATTCTTGGTTGATTGACTCGGTATTTGAATCTTGATACATCGCTGCGTGTGACATTTGAGTTGGACATGAAGTGTTCCAAATATTTGAATTCACCTTAAACTGGATACTAGTTTCTGAATTTGAGTATCGACATTTGTAAACCATATTCATATATGACAGTGGAATACATCTTTGTCGTCCTTTTGAAGATATATAAAACACATAGAATGATTTATAAAGATTCATATAGGAATACAAAATGGATTCAATTTAGTTTCGTGGTAAACGTGGATGCTTATTGTCCCAAAATTTGAAAGAAGCGACAAAATGTCCACTCCCACGTCGGCTGCCCGAAGCCAAGTGTTTGGGAGATGGAAATTACTGTCTACCCATTACACGGACAATCCATTGGACCGATTTCCACTGCTCTAAATAGGGGTAGGTTAGTAACTTCAATTAGACGTGACACGACCACCTCTGAGCCCATTCCGACACGGTGGGCGTCAAACATGGGCGGCAAAACACATTTGATTCAAGCTCGTCCGAAAGACCTATGTTTCTCCCTCCATTCCCCATTCATACATGGTGGGCGGCAAAACAAACTCGACTCGGCCAAAATCGATGTAGGCAAATATTTTCAATAGGGGCAGGTTTGTAACTTCACTCAGACGTGACACAACAGCCCTACCTGTCATCCCCGTTCATACACCGTGGGCGCCAACCACTCTCTCCTCGCCCGAAATCGCTCTGGGAAAATATTGGCGAGATGCGAGATTACCGTCCTATCCCCAACCGACGAGACGTCTAAATTTTAAACGGGGGCTAAGTTCGTAACTTTCCCATATTTCAGACAGGCGCGTCCCAAAAACATGGTTCCCCGTACCTCTCCCTCCATTTTTCCATTCATACACCATCCGCTCTAAAACACCCCATCCCCACACCAGCCTCCGTCCGCCACCCCATCCATCGCCGCCATCCTCCACCACATCCATCGCCACCGTCCTCCACCATGCTGGAGCGCCTACCAAGACCGCGTCGTCCACTGCTAGAGATGGACGTTTCTCATCCACGGCGACGGACCAATAGCCTTGCATCGCGTCCTCTCGCTTCATCGGCGCCGTCGTCCTTTTGTCGGGGCCGCCACACGACCTTCTCTTCCACCGCAACGGGACTTATCCCCGATGCACCCGCTCACCGTCAGCAGATCTGCTTCAACGCCACCGACAGCCATCGCACTTCGATGCCTACACGGCGTCGCAAGAGAGGTGGTACTTCATATCTCCTCAACTTTTGATCTCAACGGAAAATAGATCTTAACTTGGTTACTCTACTTTCTTTTCAGCTCTTAGAATTTAGTTCTTAGTTCAAGCAAACAATGGATGCTAAATATCATTTCTCCGGTTTGCAGCTTCAAATCTGCCATGGCACAGCCATAATACAGTTTAATTGATCATGCTTAGGGTTTAATTGATCATGTTGGTTCCGTGGTGGTTTCTTAATAGAAATCGGAGGGGAAACCCTCTTTTGCTAAAAAAAATATGCTTAGAGTTTCCCCCTTTTATGATCACTATACGATCAGAATACGTGTTTCGTGTCATAATAACACTGCTCCACGCATCAAGCTAAACAAGCTTAGATGTTCAAATCTGAATCTGATATTATTAAAACAGAGTTGTTTAATTGGTCACTAAATGTTCCTAAATTAGTTTCAAAATGCATGTTCGCCGCTGGGTGTGTATCTCTGAGGTGCCCGCGATGGGTCGGCCCACCTGGGATTTTGGGTCGCCCCAGGCCCGATTCCCCTCTGCTTACTTGCGCTTCCGTCTCTACTGCCTCCACCGCCGCCTCGCCGGCGACTTGCAGTCCCAGACGGCATGACTCTAGGAGGAGACGCCGGACTATCAGAGCCCAGAGCCGCTCGCCCAACAGCGTCACCGCTGCCCGGCGCACTGCCGTGCCTACCTTCCCAAATCCGTTCAGGGCTCGGGCATGCAGCACCACCAAGCCAACCCGATTTATCCCGAGATACGTCCTCAACACTCAGCACCACTCCTCATCACCCATTTTCTAATTGATTCATTACTCATTAGGCAGACTGTCATTAGGGTTTGTTGTGTGCTCGGTGCTACCTACACTTAATGGTTCAGATGTATTTCGGTAATCTTTAGTACCTCTAAAGTTCACGGGGTTTTCAAAATTCGCCCTTGGAATGTAAACTAGTCATTTTGGATTGTTGGTCGAGTGACATTGACCCAGATTACTACTGCAAGCCAGGTTTGTTGGCAATTTTACTTTTCTTTCTTACTCATTCGATATAATATCCAATTATTCACGTCGATTAGTTGCAAACAATAAGTGCTAGACAAACTTCTTCATTCAGATTTTGACGGTCTCTTCTGCAGCTACAATTCGCATACTTGTCCTAATAAGCTCACAAGTAAATGATTGATTCACTACATCTATGCTTGCCTTGTCATATTTGTTGTCAATATTCTTTTAGGGTGGACCACCCTGTTTCTAAATACCGGAACCGTAGACCTGAGTGAATAGTATTTCTCTGTGATCTCTTCCATCATGTGTGGGTAACGAACACCCATTGTATAGAAAGAAAGTGTCATTTCCAGCTTTTACATAGGTTTCAATCTTTTACATGGAATACAATCTGCCTACTTGCTTTGTGTCACACTACCAACACTCCACCCTTGAAGCTAAACATTACGCCACTCATAATTGCTTAGTTTATTTGTTCAAATACTGAATTTCATATGATTCTAATGTTCCTACTTCAGTTTTGAAATGTGTGCCTGCACTGTTATAGAGACATAAGGGGTTTGTATTTCGTGTGTGGTCCGTCAAGACGGTTGGGGAGGTGAACTTTGCATATGCAGGGGTTTATAGGAGACACTCTCCGAGTTGAATCCATAATGCATTCCATAGATAATCTGACTACTTTTTATGTTTTCATGAATCTCAGATTCTAACAGCATCATAATTGTTATGAGCTTGCGCATGAAAAGAATAAAGCGTAACAATGCCATGGCTGTCAAACTTGGCATTAAGGGACTGAAATCAAGTCTGGATGCAATGCAATGCAAACGCTCTCCACCTATAGATTCATGCTCAGAATATGATCCTAACAGTGATTCTGAGCTAGAGGGAGACCTAAGTCAATGTAGCTCCCTAGTGGAGGAGTCAGAGGAAGATGCCCTATCTTATTCACCCATCAAGGTACTTGCTCTAAGTTTCCAAGGTTACATTGCTCGCACATATCTTGCAACTGATGCTTTGCATTGCTTCTACTTTGTTGAACTGCCATTAGCTTAGTTTACACATCGTGTATGTGAATACGCCCTGCCTATCCATTTTCAGTACATATTCCATCTGTCATCATACCATATTTATCCATTCAAATGTTGTTCTTGTGTATCAGACATTCAAAAGGAAGAGGGCGATTGCTGATCGTGGAGGAGCACAAGCAAAGTATTTGGAAAAGGTAGTGGCACCTGATAAATCAAATATCCCATTAGGTGTAGTTGCAATATCACCTGACCCACAAAATACCCCAACTCTAGTAGACCTAGCCCTACTACATTTGGTCATTTCGATGCCCCAACTCAGCAGACCCCAACCGCAAAGAAAAGCAGTGTGATTATGCCAGCTTGACATAGCACCAACAGACGACGAAAACCCCATTCCAGCAAAGAGTACACCAAATCCAGTTGCCAAATCCCTTTTAGAACTAGAGAGAGCCCCAATTGCAGCAAATAGGACCCATGTTCCATTTCTTCCCATTTTAGAAGACGAAGCTTATGTTGTTGTCAGGAACTTTGTGCGCATCTTTCCTTCATGGAAAGATTATACCGCAGAACAGAACAATTTCAGCCTTCCTCCGCAACTTATGCGTAAGTAATGTACTAATGTTATTCATGGTCATTATCGCATATGTTTCTCACGATGTAAGATGTAAGATTTCATTCTTTTAAATAGGCGAGGAGCAAACTGGATTGTGATGACGAGCAAGAGTTGGTTGCACTTTTCAAGCACTCGTTGATGAAGTATCGTTCCTACCTGAGGCAAGCGCACTTCGATGGCAAGCCTCCGAACGAAATTTCTGTAAAGTCTCCGGTGCTACATTTATCCGACGGTGATCGGAATGATCTTGTTACACATTGGTCTCGGCTGCAGCGTAAGGTACTATCTATGATATCACATCACAATTTGAACTACATTTCGCATTTGCCTTAATGTCTCACTTGTACGAGAATCTGTTAGCGTAAGAACATTCGCTCAAGGGACCATAGAATCTCGCAACTATACCGCATTAATCGCATTGCTCTTGTGACTACCTCTTGCCTGTATGACCATACTTACTTTCATAGCTGTTTGATTATGTAGCATCACTGCACATGTTAGCCTCGTAATCGTCCATTTGGTGGACATTATAAGATCCGTATGGACTCTTACACAAATTTAGAATCAACCCAATGCTTTTGAAGAGGTTTAGCTCTGCAGTCCTCTTGTAAGGACTGAACGTGGTCTATCACTGTACTTACATTAACAGCTACTCCCTCCATCCCATAATATAAGAACGTTTTTGAAAGTGCTAGTTATTGACTAGAGGGGGGGTGAATAGGCGATTTTTATGAAAGTCTTCAAAACACGGATGTTTCGAAGACAAACAATAGAGACCTAATTGACATGCAGCGGAAGATAAACTACAACAAACAAACCATAGTCTAGTATGTAATAATGTGAAAGTACAAGACTACTAGCAGCTTGGTAGTAGGATTAAGATGGAAGATAGTATGAAGCCAAACAACGATAGAAGTCAAGCAATGAAGTCAAACAGATAAGGCATATAAGCAATGACTTCACGAAGACAAACTCAAGGTAAAGGAGGGAAGGGATAGAACCACTACTTGTTGAAGACACAGATTTGTTGACCAGTTCCAGCTTGTTGTGACAACTGACATCCGGTTAGGGAGGCTGAGATTCAACTCGAAGACCGCGTCTTCACCTTATTCCCCTTGAGCTAAGGACACACAGTCCTCGCCCAATCACTCTGGTAAGTCTTCAAGGTAGACTTCCGAACCTTCACAGACGACGTTCACCGGCAATCCACAATGACTCTTGGATGCTCAGAACGCGACGCCTAACCGGCTGGAGGATTCACAGTCCTCAAGTGTAATAAGTCTTTAGGTCACACAGACAGGAAAACTTCAGTGATGCCTAACACTCTTTGGCTCTGGGTGTTTGGGCTTTGTCCTCGCAAGGATTTCTCTCTCTCAAAGGCTTCGAGGTGGGTTGCTCTCAAACGACAAAAGTCGTGCACTAACTCTGAGCAGCCACCAATTTATGGTGTAGGGGGTGGGCTATTTATAGCCACTAGGCAACCCGACCTGTTATGTCCGAAATGGCCCTGGGTCACTAAGGAACTGACACGTGTTCCAACGGTCAGATTTCAAACACACACGGCAACTTTACTTGGGATACAAGCAAAGCTGACTCATCCAGCTCTGGATAAGTTTTGCTCTCATTGTCTTCGCCAAAGACATAGGATTTGGGTTGAGCATCACTTCACCATTCTCGACTATGATCACTTGGACCCCACTTAACAAAGCGGTGGTTCCTATGACTCAACAAAGAAGAAAAGGAAACAACGAAACCACACAGGTCTTGGCCCCATAGTCTTCACTCAATGTCTTCTCATGTTATAGTCTTCAATGTGAATATCTTCACATACCACCATTGTCGCCAATGTCTTCATACATTTTAGGGTCATCTCCGGTAGGTAAACCGAATCAATGAGGGACACTACTGCGTTATCCCGCAATTCTCACAAACGATTAGTCCTCAACCACATTTGTCGTCAATACTCCAAAACCAACTAGGGGTGGCACTAGATGCACTTACAATCTCCCCCTTTTTGGTGATTGATGACAAACTGGTTGAAGTTTTCAACAGGGATAAAATATGTGAAATTGTAAAGGATAGGGAATTGTCTTCATAAGTGGCAAAGGCTCCCCCTGAAGATGTGCATATAAGTAGTTTGCTTTTGGAATGCAAATGCACATGGCAGGTTGTACTTGTGGAGATCCTCTTCAACTTATGAAGATAATTCATCATGCATGAAATGATATAACTAAGAGAATGACATGCATAATGAAAAATGGACGTCTGCAGAATGATCTAAGTGCGGAAGTTATCGTCGCACATGCGGAATTTATCATCGCAGCAGAGTAAAGCAAATAAGTAGCAGACGCCCATCGAGTTTAAGTGTTACAACTCAAAGAACCAAATGTATCAAAAGCGAGAGTTGTAAACACTAGGCAAAATATAGTGCAACCGCCCTTATGAACCCGCTTGAAGACTATCAAACTCATATGCTTCTCCCCCTTTTGTCAGTAATGACCAAAAAGGTTTGAAGACATAGAGCATCTACTCGTCCTCTTATGAAGAAGATGATGCATCAGGGTTGTCGTTGTTGGTTGGCGGTGCAGACGATCTTGGCGCAGTGTCGATTAGTGCAAAAGTAGGGGGCGGTGAAGTAGCATCGGCTTCATCATCGATCACTCTGGCATTGACAGTTGCCGCGGAGGAAGAATAGTCAGAGTCTTCAAGTGATGGAGTTTGTCGTAGGACTGCATTCCATGGAGGAGTGGAGTCAAACTTGAAGCGTTCAGTGAAGCCATCGTCTTGAAGATCTGCTTCAGAACTTAGCAGAGTCAAACTCTTCCATGATCGCCGACAGGTCTCATGAGTGATAAAAGCATTCTTGGTGGCAAGGTTTCGAATGCGATTGACGTCCACCAAGAGGCTTTGCATTTGACGCTTGAGCCAGGAGTGATGCTTGTCTTGCTTTTGATGCAGCGCCACAAGAAGTTCTCGATCATTGAGGACTCGAGAGCGCTTCCGAGGCCTTTGGCCAATTGTGCTCTCAGTGGCTTCAGTCCGCGCACGATGAGGCAGACGTGTGTTCCTAGCCAGGGGATAGACACGAGATATCGCTTCGACGCCTTCCATGGGTTGAGAGAAGCTGTGGTGATCTGCGTCAAGACTTAGTGGCGTTTTGCAGGGCTCGGGTATATAGCTTCAATGGACATATCAACCTCTCGTAGAAAGATCGATGATTGCGAGCATAGGGTTGATAGTTGATAGCGAGTGCATCTTGATGAGGCGATAACCCATGGAGCATAGAACTTGCACCAAACAGATCAGATCCAGACGCCGCCGGTTGTCGGATGAAGAATTCTTGTGTGTTGAAGTGATGCCATTGAGGATGTAGAAGACCAATGTCTTCATTGCTCCTTCCAGCTTTGCAGATTTATGAATGCCCTTTGATAGGCCATAGAGTTCTTTGATGATGTGATATATTGTGCGGGCGGATACTCAAGGTCATCAACAAAGAAGTGCTGAGGGTATTCAGCGTCATGTGGCAGTGGCTTCATCATGCTCAGCATCTGACTCATGTCAGGTTCTAGCTTATGAAATATGCTCTACAAGGCATCATGGTGGAGTTGACATGCAGGTTCAAATAGCTCTCTGGGAGTGGGTAGGCCTGTGAGCTCAATGATGTCAAGAGCTTTGGCTTCATGATGGACATTTCATGTCATCCACTCGAGAACCCAGGTCTTCGTATTTACTTGTAGCCATGATGTGGAGGGTAGCATAGAATTGAAGCACTAATTCTTCATTCCAAGGTTCTTTATGCAGAACAAAACCAAGCAGACACTGCATCATGAAAGCAATAAAGTGCTTCTTCTAAGCACGGCAGTCCAGCAATGGCTTCAGTGTCGAGGCGCATATGAGGGAAAATGCGGCCTTGATCATACAAAACACATGAGTAATAGCTTCTTTGCTGATAGCTCCAAAACCGGTCAGAAGATATTCTTGGCCTTGTGTAGGGGTTCTTTGCTCTGTCAAAGAAAGTGTTGTGGGCTTTGAAGCCATTTGCATTGAAAGAACCTATTGAGGTGTCAGTGCCTGGAAACCTTGGCAGTCTTGGCTTCGACTTCTGGACCTGAGGCCTATGCTCAATATGATAGTCGAACTGAGGACCAGAGGCATGAGGCGGAGGGACCAGAACGAGCCATCTTACTGTGACTAGCTCGCCATAGTTGTATGCCTGCTCGATTGTGTAGGGCCTTGGTGGCGGAACTAGAGCAGTGGCAGCAACTGAGGCTTCAGGCTACTCTGTAGATGCTTCGGGAGAAGTAGCCTCATTGTCTTCGAGCACATTTCCTTCATTGGCTTCAGGAGCAGTTGGTGCAGGCTCCACATTTGCTTCAGCCATGACCACGTCATTGGCTTCATTGGCGTTGGAGGTGGCAGCCTCATTGTTTTCAACCTCCACTTGAGGAGCTGGAGGGTCGGGCACTGGCACGTTGATATCAGGGATAACTTCTTCAGTGACAGGGGGTGTAGGAACACGTTCTTCTTCTTCTTGGGTGTTAGCGGCTGATGCAGCCGGATTGTCTTCAAAGCAGCTTTAGCTTCGACTCGTAGACATTCACGCTTGGGTGGCTTCGAAACACTTGACGTCAACAGGTTGGTGGCGCACTTCTCCTTCCGAATGCTCGAAAGAGGTACTTGAGGCCTTTGACCTTTGTGAAGCTCACAAATGTCAAGCGACGCCTTTGGAGATGGAGTTGCACGGCCTCAAAGTGTTCCTCTTCTTCTTCTGTTGTTGTTGGGCAGTACTAGGGAGTCTTGTTGTTGCGGGCGATCAGCCCATGAAGCATCCCGAGCAATTGGCGTCGAGGACGACCAATGTCGATGAGTTCGCTGTTCGCATTTAACAGCGATGATACCACATTGTACTCGATTTGAGGAAGAACTTCATCATCTTCAACATTGTCATGGTGACCAATGTCTTCAAGATGAGGGATCACCTGCTGGAATATCTTCACTTCAGGAGCCTCTGTGGAAGCAGGCTCATGAACAGTCATGCGAAGTTCTTGGGTTGCAGACGCGGGACAAACCACTGAAATGGGTTCAACAATCAAGGGCTCTGTGGGAGCAGCCCAATTCTTCTTGGTCTTTAGCTTCTTCTTGGAGGGAGCAGCATCAGAGGCGTCGGGATTTTTCCTTTTTCTGGCTTCAGCCTCGGTAGCCCTCGTCTTCTTCTATTCAGAAGCGGTTGACCTGACCTTTGGCTTCGAGCCAGTCATGCTACTTGGGAAGACTATGCGGGTCTCTTCCTGCCTTGAAGGTGCAGCTTGGTCAGTTGAAGATTTCTTTTTGTTTGCAGCCATCCTGGGGTCGATTCCAGGACGGCCAAGAGCCTTGCGCTTCTTAGCCTCATTGTAGGCAAGCACGCACTTGTCAGCCAGAGCCTTCATGCGCTCACGAGAGCCTCTGGCTTCTTCACGCTTCTTGACAAAGGTTTCTTTGAGGTCGTGCAGCATGACCTTGAAGTTTTTGATGTCTTGCACGCTGAGTGCAGCCATATGCTTCTTGAACGGAGCCTTTTCATAGTCAATCTTGTGCTTCAGTTCAACGATCCGCTGAGCAAGAGCTAGCTCAGAAGCAATGGTGCCATTGAAGGAGACGCTGAGGCCAATAGGAAGTTGCAGATCTTCAAAGCTGATGTTTGGGGTGTCAAACCACTCATCAATGAAGTGATGGATGATTGCCACATCAAAGAGAGGCAAGTTGTTGAATATTTCTGCTTCTTCTTTGCTCTTGATAAGTTGCTCAAGAGCATCATCCGCAAGATCGCCATCACTTGATGATCAATGTGCTCTTCACACGTAATGGCAGCAGGGTCGATGTCGATTCAGTGTTCTTGACAGTTTTCTTTCTCTTCTCCGCCTTCTTGTATATGCGGATTGATCTTGACCGCATAATCGGCTTCGTGGAGGTGCAGAGCTGCTGGTTTCACACGAAAGCTTTTGGAGGAGCAGCTGACTTTGGATCCTTGACTTTCTTAAGCTTCTGTGGCTTTGGAGCAGGAGCAGGAGCTGGAGCTGGGGCTTCATCAGACTCAGCATCGTCATCAGAGTGATCCACTTTGGCACCTTGGACCAAAATATAAGTGATGAGGCCATCAAGGTTTGAAAACGGACCGATGACATTGGGTTCAGCGTCAAGTGAGCCGTCAGCACGGGGAGCAGAGGGACCAGGGTTGAAGTCTAATCCCAATGACTTCTTGTTTTCCTTTGCAGAAGCCTTTGCGTGTTGGAAGTTGCGCTTGAAGAGATTATCATCACGACACCAGAGCAAAGACATTGGGTCGGCATTCTCTGGCTGAGGTCCACGGACCATGCAAGGATAGAAACCTTGTGCAATAGCTTCAGCCATGTTCTTGGGTGGAAGGCCTCGAAAGAGAATATCACCCCAAGGGCTTCTGATAGCATTCTTCTCGGCATATTCCTGTGTGAAGAAATTGTACTTGAAACATTGTTCAGCCCAATAGCGCCGAATCCATTGGATTCGCGTCTTGCGCTGATTGTAAGTCTCTTCGGGATCTGTCTTGTATAGCTCTGCGAGGTCATCAGGTAGATCTTTTGAGGTTTCCTCACGACGCTGTCTGCCGCCCTTCCTGACTGATTTATCTACAGCCATAAGCTTCAAACTGAATGGCATCACGTTCAAAGGCTTCAAAGGCTTGCGTTTGATGGACTGACAGGAACTGGCTTCGGGAGAGTTAGTTTGATGCTGTAAGAATTCTGCAAACGAATGCAGACTATGAGAACCAAGGATTCTCCCACGGACATGTACTGTGATAAAGATTAGAGATGCGAGGAAGGGAAGAGGTCATATGCATTCTTAGAAGATTTTGAAGATAAATCAGTTTGAAGACATTGACCTCATGATGCTAAGACATTCACTTATACCGAGAGTTGGTTCTAGTTTTGTACTAATCCGTGAATAAGTACAAGTGAGGAATCTAACTAGTTGTGAAGCTTAAGTGAATATACTAGGCGAGACGAGATGCATGTAATAGATCTAACATTGTATGGGAAGAAACCTATTTTGGTAAGAAGGATGAATCTTGAAGATCAAACAGATGGTAAAAATAGAGTTATATTTACCACTTGAAGAACTGCTAGACGGAAGAAAGGAGGCCGAGCAGTTCAATCCACCGTGCCCTAACTTGGCGACGGAGGACACCTATGGCGGCGGAGGAGATGAAGATGTTCGCGGCGGCGTGAGGACGGCGCCGAGAGGTCGCGGCAGCTAAGCGCTTCGTCAAGGCGTCGTCGAGAGCTAGCGGTGGAGCTAGGGTTTTGACGAGGTGGAGAGGTGGAAGAAGATTTTCTTTACCGCAGGGACAGGTATTTATAACGAGGTGTCGGCGCAGCGCAATTACGCAGTGCCTCTGGGCGGTTCACATCCGAGGGGCACGTGGCACGCATGCAACATACTCGAGATGCCCCACGCTCCCACGCCCGCCAGTTTGTTTGATGGTCGTTCCGGCTCCCGAATTCAACAAGAATGATGAATCATTTAAAACAGACTTAAAGTTTGTCTCGTGTCTTCTCACGACAAGGACGCAGGAAGACATTCGACAGCTTCAATAGAATGCATATGATTTGGACAGATAGAGTTTGAGATAGGAAGCATAGAGAGATTGGGGTCCGATCACATTCACTTAGTTCAAAAGATTCAACTTGAAGACATAGCTATAAGTGAATGTGTATATATATATATATATATATATATATATATATATATATATATATATATATATATATATATATATATATATATATATATATATATATATATATATATATACCAAATCAACATAGTGAAGAAAAACATGAAGATAGGTTGAAGTTGAAGTCAAATCAAATGCGAAGATATTGCAGAAATAACTCCATGAGTGAAACACTTCAAACAAAGAAATTTGGTGGTGGTGTTACCCACCGTATAGGAAGTATTAGACCCAGACACGACGCACAATTATCGTGGCGCTCCGAAGTCAAATTCCACTTTAATGTATTCACACTCAGAATGTAAGTCTTCATTGATTGAAGATATACGTTACTTCGTGTGTTGCACATCTAAGTCATCAACATGCGTAAGTTTTAGGATGTGTGCTTGATCACAGGACATTTGAGGATTCCAAGATATTTAGCTCACACCGTAACTTGCAAAACCTTTTCTCATCCAAGGGCTTTGTGAAGATATCTGCCAGTTGCTCTTCAGTGTTGACGTGAATGATGTCAATATCTTTCTTCATGACATGATCCCTGAGAAAGTGATGACGAATTTCAATGTGCTTAGTCTTCGAGTGCTGGACTGGATTGTTGGCAATTTTGATGGCGCTTTCGTTGTCGCAGAAGAGAGGTACTTGTGTCAGATTGATGCCATAGTCCTTGAGAGTTTGCTTCATCCATAGAAGCTGAGCACAACAGATCCAAAGAACAATGTATTCAGATTTAGCAGTTGAGAGTGATACACGGTTCTGCTTCTTTGAAGACCAACAGACGAGTGATCGTCCCAGAAAGTGACATGTGCCTGATGTAGACTTGCGATCCACCTTGTCACCAGCATAATCAACATCCAAAAATCCAACCAAATCAAATTTTGAGCCCTTTGGATACCATAATCCGAGTGTTGGGGTGTGAGCCAAATATTGAAGAATTCGCTTCACAGCTAAGTGATGCGATTCCTTTGGTGCCGCTTGGAATCGAGCACACATGCAAACACTAAGCATAATATCTGGCCTAGATGCACATAGGTAAAGTAAGGAACCAATCATGGAGCGGTATACCTTTTGATCGAACTCTTTACCATTGTCGTCGGGACCCAAGTGGTGTTTGGCTGCATTGGCGTCGTGTATCCTTTGCACTCTTGCATTCCAAACTTCTTCAAACAATCTTGGAGGTATTTTTCTTGAGATATAAAGATGTCATTCCTTTGTCGATTTAATTTGAAGACCAAGGAAGAACTTGAGCTCTCCCATCATGGACATCTGATATTGCTCTTGCATCATGTATCCAAATTCATCACTATACTTCTGGTTGGTGCAGCCGAGATAATTTCATCCACATATATTTGGCATACAAACAATTCTCCATCATATGTCTTCGTGAAGAGTGTGGGATCAAGGGATCCAGGTTTGAAGCCTTTGCTCTTCAGGAAGTCTTTGATTGTATCATACCAGGCGCGAGGAGCTTGTTTGAGGCCATACAGTGCTTTATTTAGCTTGTGCACCATATCAGGATGTTTTGGATCTTCAAAGCCAGGTGGTTGAGCGACATATACTTCTTCTTCAATCTTGCCGTTGAGAAATGCACTCTTCACATCCATTTGATAGAGCAAGATGTTGTGGTGGTTAGCATAGGCTAGTAGTATGCGAATAGCTTCAAGCCTAGCTACAGGAGCAAATGTTTCATCGAAGTCAATTCCTTCAACTTGAGTGTATCCTTGAGCCACAAGCCGTGCTTTGTTTCTGACGACTTGACCATGCTCATCTTGCTTGTTTCGATATATCCATTTGGTGACAATAATGTTATGCTTGCGAGGGTCAGGACGCTTGACAAGTTCCCAAACATTATTCAGCTTGAACTGTTGAAGTTCTTCTTGCATAGCTTGTATCCATTCTCGGTTCCATAAAGGCTTCAAAGAACTTTCTTGGGTTACGATATTGACACAAATGAAAAGTGCCCACAGAAATTTGCTAGTTGTGTTGCTCTTGAGCGAGTAAGCGGACCAGTGCATTGATGCTATCGATTATCTTCTCAATCTGTACTTCATTTGCAACTCGAGGATGAATCGGACGAAGACTTTGCTCATGCCGATCATTGTCATCATTGGGAGGATTGTCTTCTGGCTGAGCATTGTCTTCAGGTCGGTTAGGCGCAGAAATGATAAGTTCCTCTTCAGTTGTGCTTCATTTGGCATGATTTCACCAGTTCCCATCGCTTGATAGATTCATTTGGCGGAGCTTCATCTAGTGTACTTGGCAGGAACTCTCTTTGTGAACCATTGGTTTCATGAAATCGCACATCTACAGTTTCGACGATTTTGTAGAGATAGAGATTGAAGACTCTGTAAGAGTGTGAGTCCTTTCCGTAACCGAGCATGAAGCCTTCGTGAGCTTTGGGTTCAAATTTTGACTTGTTATGGGGATCCTTGATCCAGCACCTAGCTCCAAATACTCTGAAGTAGCTGACATTTGGCTTCTTGCCAGTAAGGAGCTCATAGGATGTTTTGTTCAGAAGCTTATGGATATAAACACGGTTGATGACGTGACAAGATGTATCAATGGCTTCAGGCCAGAACTTTCTTGGTGTCTTGTACTCGTCGAGCATCGTTCGAGCCATCTCAATGAGGGTTCTGTTCTTGCGCTCCACGATGCCATTTTGCTGAGGTGTGTATGGAGCAGAGAACTCATGAGTGATTCCCATGGTATCCATATAAAGATCAAGTCCGGTGTTCTTGAATTCAGTGCCGTTGTCACTTCTGATATGCTTGATCTTGACGCCATAATTGTTCATTGCTCGATTAGCGAAGCGTCTGAAGACATCTTGCACTTCAGTCTTGTAGAGAATTATGTGCACCCATGTGTATCTTGAGTAGTCATCAACAATGACGGGCCATAGAGACAAGCAGTTGTTGTGAGGGTAGAGTAATGAGTAGGGCCAAACAAATCCATGTGTAACAGCTCAAGGGTTGAGATGTCGCCATGATTGTCTTCGAGGGTGCTTTGCCCTAGTCATCTTTCCACTTCGCAGCACCACACAAATGATCCTTCTTGAACTTGACACCTTCGATGCCTATGACATGCTTCTTCTTGGCGAGTGTGTGTAAGTTCCTCATGCCAAGATGCCCCACCTCCGATGCCAGAGCCAAGATTCAAGCTTTTGCAAGAAGACATACGGCAAGTCGTGGACCTGCCGAGAAATCTACCATATATAGATCATCTTTCCTATACCCTTCAAAGACTAGAGACTTGTCAGATTCCATTAGTACAAGGCATCGATATTTTCCGAATATCACAATCATGTTCAAGTCACAAAGCATTGAGACGGACATCAAGTTGAAGCCAAGGGATTCAACAAGCATCACTTTATCCATGTGTTGATCCTTTGAGATTGCAACTCTACCTAGACCCAATACCTTACTTTTACCAGTGTCAGCAAATGTGATGTGACTCTTGTCTGATGGACGTAAGGTTGAGTCCATGAGAAGACTTCGATCACCAGTCATATGATTAGTGCATCCACTGTCCATTATCCATTCTGAAGCATGTGGTGTCATACCCTACAGTACAGTTAGGGGGATAGGCTTCACCAAGAGCATTGTGAAGCATAAACATTTGACGGGCAAGTGGATCATTGAAGCTTAAATCAAGATTAGGATTGATAGGATGAATGGCAAACGATTCAGGAACAAAATACATAGTGAGACCATTTGGGCATTTGATCTTGTGCCCTACAAGATGTTTTAGGTCCCCAAAGAATAGCATCGACGCCTTTGATTTTCGGTGAGACCCTTTCCTGCAAAAGGAGTTAATTCTTCTTAACCACCCACATCTTCAGGGGTGGCTTAGAAGCAATGAGTCTAGGTGCAGCATCTGAGAATTTCGGCTTTGGAGCCCTAGCAAATAGCCTTGCAGGAGATGAATGATATTCGTATGAATAAGCAGAAAAGTTCTTAGTTCTATGAACATAGCGGTTTGAAGACACACGCTCATATTCATAAATTTGAGTACGGTTTCCTGCAAAACATTGGCGTTAGGGTGACTCTGTGAGTCCTCGGTGCAGTATGAAGCCTTTGGACCATATGACGCCTTAGGTTTGGGGTTTGTCTTCTTCCTGGTGGTGTCATGATGACATTCATCGGAAGATTCTCAAGACAGCTTTTGGGAACCCAGATCTTCTTCATAGGTGGTCCATTCCTGCAGCTTAGTACCAATATACCGCAAACACTTCACCATTCGATTCTTGAACAGCTTATAGTTTGCATCAAAGGATTCATCAATGATAATAGGGTTAGCACAGTAATGCCAGATAAGGTGGATGGATCCATCAAGGTCCCTTTGCAAAGAACCCATGTGGTTTTGGGATACCGCTCAAAGCTTCCAAGAGGAACCATCAACATTCATTTTCCTCTCGAACCCAACACCCTCTTTCCTAGAGTTTCGGTTCGAGAATCGCTTTTGAGGACATCGCAGTGTCCGATGCCCTTTCGCACTTTTATACATCCTGTTTCAAGCAATGTCTTCAACCTAGCATTTTCATCAAGAATATCGGTGGTATCCTCCTCGGAGGGTTAGTTACCACATTAGTAGTTGAAGACAATGCAACAAGAGCAGCAGCTTGAACATTCAAACAACAGAGGTAGCGATATCACGCCAAGACATTTTAGACATGGTGGTTCAAATCCATCCTGAGCGGAACTGATCTTTTGAGCGCGAAGTGACTCATTCTCTTTTTGAAGATCTTCATGAGCCGCTCTCAATTTCTCAAGCTCTTGTTTCCTTTGAAGATAATCATAGGAGAGCTTTTCATGAGTAGTTGAGAGCGATTCATGACGACTTTCAAGTTCTTGGTACCTAGCATGAAGATTTTTAATGTCTTCAACTAAGGACTGTGAACGTGTCATTTCCGCGTCCAACAGGTCATCGCTTTTGTCTAACAGTTTTTGAGTATGTTCCATAGCTCTTTGTTGTTCAGTTGCAATTTTAGCAAGTGTTTTGTAGCTGGGTTTGGATTCACAATCAGAGTCATCTTCACTTGATGTTTGAAAGTAAGCATCACGTGATTTTACCTTGGCACCACGTGCCATGAAGCGAGGGTGGGAGCAGGGTCGTCCTTGTCATCGCCTTCAGCGTTGGTGTGGAAGTCATTGTCTTCATGTTGAAGATGGACTTGGCAACATAGGCGTGGCTAAAGCCGACTTGCAACGCCTGGTCGGACTCCTCTTCGACTCCACCTCCACCTCCTCGTATGCACTCCTCCTCTGAATCCATTTCCTTGCCAACAAAAGCACGAGCCTTGCCAGATGAGCTCTTCTTATGAGATGAGGACTTGGAAGAAGACTTTGAAGAATTCTTCTTCTTCTTGTCATCAGAATCATATTCCTTGCTCTTCTTCTTCTTCTTCTCATTGTCCCACTGTGGACACTCGGAGATATAGTGTCCAGCTTTTCTTGCACTTGTGACAGTTCTCTTCTTGTAGTCATGAGTGGAAGCTTCATCATCTCTTGAGCTGGATCGTGAAGACTTTCAAGCCTTTCTTCCTAGTAAACTTCGAACTTCTTCACAAGCATAGCAAGTTCCTTTCCAATGTCTTCGGGATCATCGTAACCGCAATGATTCTTCTTCGATGAGGAAACAACTTTTGCCTTCAAAGCGAAGTTCGCCATAGTTTGGACCATAGATATCTCTTTTCTCGAGAGTCGAACTCATGTGTGTTGAGCCTCTCAAGTATATCGACGGATCGAGTGTCTTGAAGTCGGGCGTTCTTGTATCATGAGGGCAAGGGTGTCAAAAGAGCTGTCAAGTGATCTCAATAGTGTCTTGACGATTTCATGCTTGGTGACTTCATGGCGCCGAGAGCATGAAGCTCATTTGTGATGTCGGTGAGGCGATCAAACGTGAGCTGGACATTTTCATTGTCGCTTCTCTTGAAGCGTTGAAGAGGTTGCGAAGAACACCGATCCTTTGATCTCTCGGGTTGAGACGCCTTCGTTGACCTTGGATAGCCAGTCCCGCACTAGCTTCGACGCTTCCAGAGCACTCACACGGCCATACTCGTCCTTTGGTCGATGACCACAGATGATGTTCTTTGAAGTGGAGTCCAGCTTGAATGAACTTCTTGACATCAGCAGGGTGACACCTTCACCAGATTTAGGAACGCCGTTCTTGACGACATACCGTAGGTCGACATCATGGCTTCAAGATGCATGCGCATCTTATTCTTCCAAAGAGGGATAGTCGGTTCCATCAAACACGGGCAAGCAGCGGAGACTTTGATTATCCCTGCAATGACATAGCTAAAACTCCGGTGGTTAAACGAATCACACGTAACAAGGGAGTACCTTGCTCGATACCAATTGAAAGTGCTAGTTATCGACTAGAGGGGGGTGAATAGGCGATTTTTATGAAAGTCTTCAAAACACGATGTTTCAAAGACAAACAATAGAAATGACCTAATTGACATGCAATGAAGATAAACTACAACAAGCAAACCATAGTCTAGTATGTAATAATGTGAAAGTACAAGACTACTAGCAGCTTGGTAGTAGGATCAAGATGGAAGATAGTATGAAGCCAAACAACGATAGAAGTCAAGCAATGAAGTCAAACAGATAAGGCATATAAGCAATGACTTCACGAAGATAAACTCAAGGTAAAGGAGGAAGGATAGAACCACCATTTGTTGAAGACACAGATTTGTTGGACCAGTTCCATTCTTGTCGTGACAACTGTACATCCGGTTAGGGAGGCTGAGATTCAACTCAAGACCGCGTCTTCACCTTATTCCCCTTGAGCTAAGGACACACAGTCCTCGCCCAATCACTCTGTAAGTCTTCAAGGTAGACTTCCGAACCTTCACAGACGACGCTCACCGCAATCCACAATGACTCTTGGATGCTCGAACGCGACGCCTAACCGGCTGGAGGATTCACAGTCCTCAAGTGTAATAAGTCTTTAGGTCACACAGACAGAAAGACTTCAGTGATGCCTAACACTCTTTGGCTCTGGGTGTTTGGGCTTTGTCCTTGCAAGGATTTCTCTCTCTCAAAGGCTTCGAGGTGGGTTGCTCTCAAACGACAAAAGTCATGCACTAACTCTGAGCAGCCACCAATTTATGGTGTAGGGGGTGGGCTATTTATAGCCACTAGGCAACCCGACCTGTTATGTCCGAAATGACCCTGGGTCACTAAGGAACTGACACGTGTTCCAACGGTCAGAATTGAAACACACATGGCAACTTTACTTGGGCTACAAGCAAAGCTGACTCATCCAGCTCTGAATAAGTTTTGCTCTCATTGTCTTCGCTCAAGACATAGGATTTGGGTTGAGCATCACTTGACCATTCGACTATGATCACTTGGACCCCACTTAACAATGCGGTGGTTCCTATGACTCAACAAAGAAGAAAAGGAAACAACGAAACCACACGGTCTTCAAGGCCCATAGTCTTCACTCAATGTCTTCTCATGTTATAGTCTTCAATGTGAATATCTTCACATACCACCTTTGTCGCCAATGTCTTCATACATTTTAGGGTCATCTCCGTAGGTAAACGGATCAATGAGGGACACTACCTGCGTTATCCTGCAATTCTCACAAACGCATTAGTCCTCAACCACATTTGTCGTCAATACTCCAAAACCAACTAGGGGTGGCACTAGATGCACTTACAGTTTTGTACAGTACACCAGTGTTCAAAACACTCTTGTATTATGGGAAGAGGGATTGGTTCATTTTGTAGCATTCTCGCATCTTATCTCCTCGCCCACCATTTACTAAATAAGATCAGATCTATATTTAATATTACCAACAAGTAGAATACACTGACAATGCCGGTCTAAAGTGTAGCCCATTGCTCTTGTCAAGACATTTTGTCCTCAGAACGCTTGTACTTCCGTGGATTGGTAGTTGATTATGTAGCATCAATCTGCATCTTATCTTCATTATCCTCTATCCCTTCCAGTATTATCATATCTATAATTACTCTCTACAAAATGTAGAGTACAGGCAATGCTTATGAAGAAGATTCTGTGCTGAAATTCTTGAGTTATCCTTCCCTTGACATGGAGAAGGGCATTACAAAGTCGGTGTTAACTGTTAATGTAAGTCAGTCCTTCTAAATCCTTTATCCTCAACTGTTGTTTAATTTTCTCATACTCCCTATCGTTTACTGTTGTTTAGTTTGCTGTTTCTACCAAAATGCATGTTTGTAAGAACCGTAAGTTCTAAGTTTTACTTGTAAAACAAAATTTCTTATTCATACCATGCACATTACTTAATACTCCCTATATTTATGCTTGGTTTTGTGGATCTATAATCCAGTGTGTGGTGAAGCAGCCCACGTTTGCACCTTGTCATCTCCGGTTTTATCTTACTGATGTGGCTGATGATATGAACAACATGCCATGCACATTATTCAAAATAGATACAATGATTTTCTTTGCCCTTCATCTATACTTGTTATGTTGACATGGTAATCCAGTAGTGTGGTGAAGCTCCCCGCATTATGAACAAATCCAAATTATGATATTGGTATTTTGAACTTACACTTTATTTTCTAATTTGAAATTGGATAGAATTGACAAAACAGTTATCATCTTTGTTTATACACGTGCAAAACCTGTCATCTCTCGCTTTGTTTCAGGGTGATATGCCTGATGGCATGCACAAGTCTCATCAAGGCTGTGAGACAAACCCAACATATATTGCAAAGAAAGAAGGCAAAACATCTTGAAGATAGCGAGACAACCCCAAAGTCTTGTCTTGATGCAAGGTTCAAGTTACTTGAGACTAACAAATGACAAGCTCACGTAATTCGTTGTGCGAATCGGTTCGACTTCTTCGGTCCCAAGTTCTAGCGAAAGGCATTACGCAACTCAACTTCGACTTGAAGTCCTATTCTAAGAAAGATTGCGCAGAACACCAATGAGAACCTCATCGCTAAACAGCTACACTGGAAGCTATGACCGACATGCTAGGCGGTCTCACAGCCTTGCTCGAAGCTTGTGCAGCAGTTCCCCATAAAGGCTAACCTTTCTTGAACGGTCTTGGAAGTGGTCAGGTTCAGATTATTTTGTTACGCCGCAATGGTGCCCGCTTTTTGTAATCTGCTTCTTCGTTGCGCTTTATGATCACCGGTGGCGAACTTGATGCCCAAAGGATGTAATATACCTTAAATCCTTTATTGTATAGTGTAGGTTTATTCTTAGTTACTATGCCGTAATTTCTTTATTGTATATAGTAGGTTTGTTCTTAAATCCTACTAGTTATCGCCATCATTCACTATCTGAAAAAAATCGAGATGTAGTCGATGTATTTAAACATTCGATAACGGGCGAGGTTTTAGCGGCCACAATTGGGCTGGCTGCGTCTTTCTTGGGCCCGAATGATTGGGGCCTTCACACATTGCGCCAGCCCAAACTTACACCGCCTATATTTTAGTTGGGCCTTTTGTCGACCCAGCCGCTTAGTTTGGCCCGTAGCGTTGGGCCATTAATGTTGAATATTGTATCGGCTCGTTACGGCGAGATGAAACCACGGCCTTTAGCATGCCAAAATGCATGTTGGTCCTCAATTTTCACTAGTCGTCGATGGGCCTTCAACAGGCCGAAATGTAGACCGAGCCGTTATGGGCCCAGTTAGCTCACGGGCCGTTACCAGGCCGAAACATATCTCGGGCCTTAGTTGGCCCATCGATATCATGGGCCTTTAAGAGGCCAAAGCTTAGTACAGCATCAACGGGCGAATTACGCGATAGGCCTTTAACAGCCCAAAGTCACGTTAGGCTTAATCATTGCCACCTTTAGCACGGGCCGTTAGTGGGCCCGATGTCCCGTCGGACCATATATGGCCCATGGGCGACGGGCCATTCCTGGCCGAAAGTCACACCGAATAAATGGGCCCATGTCACATCAGCCTCTAACAGCCGAAAGTCACTGGCTGTAGTTGGGCCCGAATATTCGGCGAACAATTAACGGGCCATATCTGGCTTCGGGCCGCAAATGGGCCCAAATATTGGGCGAACAATTAACGGGCCAGATCTGGCTTCGGGCCGTAAATGGGCCCAAATATTGGGCGAACAATTAACGGGCCAGATCTGATTTCCGGATGTAAATGGGCCTTTATTAAGCAGGCCGTTATTGGGCTGGCCCACTAGTACCTGATTAAGTTCTACGGGCCTTTGACTAGGCCGGCCTTTTTAACCTATATGGGCCTCTGTTGGGCCTAGCCACGTGTCGACGTACCGTAGGCATGTCTCCTCCAATGGACGGGCGACATCTGGCCCACTGACGGCCAATCAGAATTTTACACGTGGAAATTTCCCATTGGTCGGGGCTGTTAACGGGTTCCGTTACGGTGGATGCCACGTGTCGGTCACCCTTGACGAAAGCACTTCCGTGACGCGCGATTTATCGTCATGGAAGTGGACACTTCCATGATGATAATTTTGGTAATGTCATGGAACACTTATACGACAGCACAGGTATGACTATCTTGATTCTGTCATAAATTTGTCATGGATGTACATGCATGCCAAAAATGCGACCTACTGTGACAAACACGTATCATCACGGAAGTGTATTTTTTTGTAGTGCGTGGTTGGCTCGGTTGAGTCCGGCTGATTGACCATCATCACCGGTCGGGGCATATCCCCTTGATCTGTACGTTGATCTTGTCTCTCCTGCTCCGCCCACTAAGCTTTGGCGGATGTCGCGATTGTTTTCCCGAACCGTGTTGTTCTTACGGTCGTATTGGTTAGTATGTTGTTCTGCTTGGGTTGCTGCTTTATCCGGACCGAACTGTGGTTGACCTGCTGCATTGTTCAATGATGGAATGGGCTCCAACACCTTGCCATCATGTGGAGGGAGCCACCTGTACTTGGGGTGGATTTTGTCCGGGCCACTAGGGTCGTATTCTATGGCAGCTAGGACCTCGGTCCATTTATCATTGAGCAGATCTTGGCTTGCTTGAAGCTGCAGCTGTTTTATTCTTAGATTCCTTGCTGTGGCAATTAGCCGGCGTTTAAAGTGCTCCTGCTCAAGAGGCTCATTCGGCATGATGAATTCTTCGTTGTCGAGGCTCTCATCCTCCTCGGAGAGGGGAAGATAATTACTATCCTCCGAGTCTCCGTACATGACCTGTTCGTCGGGGCTATCTTTCCCGCTTTCCTGGTCCTCTTGTTCGGATCCTGCCTCAACAGGGTCTTCGTTGTCTGGTGTATTATCACCTACGGTGCTAGTATTGTTTTCTCTTGAGTGGCGTGACTGAGAGTGGCGCGGGGGGCGCAGGTGTTCGGACTGTATACCGGGAGGCTTATCTTCGACTGGATTGTCCTTGTCATCGTCGAGATCGTCGTTGGGTGTGTCTACCATGCACACGTCATACCAGGAAGTGGTCGTCCCGCGTCTAGCTGATAGTAAGCTCTGGCCCTGCCTCATCGTCGTCCAGACCGTCGATGTCTTGAGCATAGGCCAGGCGTGTTGGTTGGGTCTTCGACGGTGGCTATGAAGTGGGTGGCGGGTGGGAAGCAAAATTCTCCATCATCCACCGTAGGGTCGAACCGAACATAGTTCGGCGATGAGCCGTCTGCCAGGGATGGGTTTTTTAGTGAGCTTAGTAGGTCGCCCATGGGCGAGTGTTGGAAGATGTCTGCGGCGCTGAACTTGAAGATCGATAACCGATCGAGTTCAGTATCCACGGGCTCGCAGGGTTCGGAACTCGATATCGGAGATGAGTCCGGGGTTCCGTTGGAGCAGGTATCGTATGAAGAGGGATCTGCGCGTGGCCCCAATGCCATGAACTCGGTGGCCCCCATGATGGGGTTGAGCCTCCCACCTTCGGACGTCTTGATCTGCTCTGGATCTAAGGCCAGAGTTGTTGCAGGAGCTATCTCCTGGATGCGGCCCGAGGACAGGTTTAAACCATGTTCAACGGGGCAAAGGGGAGCGGTTGCCGCGGTCTCAAATCCGTCGAAGATCAAGTCCCCACGGATGTCCGCGACGTAGTTCAAACTTCCGAATCTGACCTGATGGCCAGGGGCGTAGCTGTCGATCTGCTCCAGGTTGCCGAGCGAGTTGGCCCGCAGTACGAATCCGCCGAATACGAAGATCTGTCTGGGGAGGAAGGTTTCTCCCTGGACCACATCATGATTGACGATCGAAGGGGCCATCGAACCTTTCATCAACGACACAGTGGAACTCTCAATGAAAGCACCAATGTCGGTGTCAAACCGCGGATCTCGGTAGGGGTCCCAAATCGTGCGTCTAGGATCGATGGTAACAGGAGACGGGGACACAATGTTTACCTGTGTTCGGCCCTCTCTATGGAGGTAATACCCTACTTCTGCTTGATTGATCTTAATGAATATGAGTGTTACAAGAGTTGATCTACCACGAGATCGTAATGGCTAAACCCTAGAAGTCTAGCCTATGAGTATATGGTAATGAATCTGTCCTATCCGGACTATGCCCTCCGGTTTATATAGACACCGGAGAGATCTAGGGTTACATGGAGTTGGTTACATAGGAGGAAATCTTCATAATCGATCGCCTAGTTTGCCTTCCACGCCAAGTAGAGTCCAATCCGGACACGGGTATAGTCTTCGGCCTTCATGTCTTCATAGCCCATCCGTCCGGCCCAACAGACAACAGGCCGGACGCCCGAGGACCCCTTAGTCCAGGACTCCCTCAGCCGCGCCCCCTCCCCTTCCTATTCGGACTCCCCTTGGGGGAAGGCGCGTGCCTCCCCATTGTGGGCTGTCCCCTCTTCTCTCCCATGGCCCATGAGGCCCATGATTTCCCCCGGGGGGGGGGGGGGGGGGGTTCCGGTAACCCCTCGGTACTCCGATAAAATACCCGGATCACTCGAAACCATTCCGATGTCTGAATATAACCTTCCAATATATGAATCTTTACCTCTCGGCCATTTTGATACTCCTTGTCATGTCCGTGATCTTATCCGGGACTCCGAAAAAACTTCGGTCACCAAAACACATAACTCATAATACAAATCGTCATCGAACGTTAAGCGTGCGGACCCTACGGGTTCGAGAACTATGTAGACATGACCGAGACACATCTCTGGTCAATAACAAATAGCGGAACCTGGATGCTCATATTGGCTCCTTCATATTCTGCGAAGATCTTTATCGGTCAAACCGCATAACAACATACGTTGTTCCCTTTGTCATCGGTATGTTACTTGCCCGAGATTTGATCGTCGGTATCATCATACCTAGTTCAATCTCATTACCGGCAAGTCTCTTTACTCGTTCTGTAATGCATCATCCCGTAACTAACTCATTAGTCACATTGCTTGCAATGCTTATAGTGATGTCCATTACCGAGAGGGCCCAAAGATACCTCTCCGATACATAGAGTGACAAATCCTAATCTAGATCTATGCCAACCCAACAAACACCTTCGGAGACACCTTTAGAACATCTTTATAATCACCCAGTTACGTTGTGACGTTTGATAGCACACAAGGTGTTCCTCCGGTATTCGGGAGTTGCATAATTTGATAGTCAGAGGAACATGTATAAGTCATGAAGAAAGCAATAGCAATAAAACTAAACAATCATAATGCTAAGCTAACGGATGGGTCTTGTCCATCACATCATTCTCTAATGATGTGATCCCATTCATCAAATGACAACACATGTTTATGGTTAGGAAACTTACCATCTTTGATCAACGAGCTAGTCAAGTAGAGGCATACTAGGGACACTCTGTTTTGTCTATGTATTCACACATGTACTAAGTTTTCGGTTAATACAATTCTAGCATGAATAATAAATATTTATCATGATATAAGGAAATATAAATAACAACTTTATTATTGCCTCTATGGCATATTTCCTTCAGTTTGAACCATTCCCTATAGAAAAATGTTTTCACAGAGGCTATAGTTGGTTTCAGACTAGAGAGAGCTAGTTTGGTGAGCTTCTGAAACTCATCCTTTACAATAGAACTGATTTTTGCCTTTTTGTGGGTTTTACTATGAATCACCTATTCTCTTGCTTATTTGCACAAATAGGTTGATCTTCCTTGTCCAATACAAAAACATTCCACTGCGCATACTCTTTGGTTCTTGATTGTGGCGAATTTTATTGACAAGAGTTTTGATGCATTAAATCCAGATAAAAATACAAACAAATATCTATCCAGAATTTTAGTTGTTGTATACAATTTCAAGATTCTTTTCATGGCAAGCTATCCTCACTGTCCGTTTTTCAACATTCGATATTTTCAAATAAGACATGTGCAAGCACCAAAGTTGGAAAACATGTTTTATTCTTCTTGCTCATGTCAATAGTACTTCACCCTTATAGTTCAGTTGATCTGTTCATGCAATGGTAATCTAACATTTATTAGTCTACAACACAGAAATGCAAATAATTAAGGTATTTATGTCTCCAAGTACATGTCAACTTACAATGGAATTGAGACATTTTGTTTCCAAATGTTGGTACCGTCGTTTTTTGTCATTCAATTTCCATCTTCAAGTGTTAGTTGTACTTCTACATTTGCTTTCTCCAAAACGAATTCTCATTTGTTTTGGATAATTAGCTTGTTAGTTCACTTTTCAACTTGCTTATTTCTTCATTTTTATTTCTGCAGCTGGATTTACAAGCAACGCGAGAAAATTTTGTCTTTCATCTTGTGACAAAACAACTACAACCGAATTAAACTACTATTTTTCAAGGAATTTCTGGATAAATATGTAACAAGATTAATGTCTATTCACTTTTTTCTTGCAATTCAGTTTTAAATCTATTTTTTACATCAATCATGTTGCAGCTCTTAACTAAACATCTAGTTAACCTGAAATGCAGGCTTCACATGTCCTGCACTAAGCAAGAACATATGATCAAACATGAGCCCTTTCCATCACTTTGCTGTCCTAGCTTCAAAAGGTGAAGAAAGAACCATCTTCCAAATTGTAATAGGAACTGTAGAATGAGTACTTTCCTTCTAGTTAGGTTTCTGTGCAACTTCAAGCATTGCAGGTATAATTCCTCAAGAAATAGCCGTTGAGCATTTTTCACCTATGAGCATTTCTCTCAAAGCATAGGTTGAACTTTTCTCTCGAATAGCTGATGAAAATTCTTTCAGTACACTGACAAAGTATACGAGCATCATTTTTATGTTCTCTTTTCTCCATTTTTGTGCAACTATCATCATTTCACCTAAAAACACTGAAGTTTCTATGCAACTACAAGAGTTGCGCTTGCTCATGGCTGACGAAAATTCTTTCAATACACTGCAAAAGTACACTATAATCATTTTATGTGCTTTTTCAATTTTTTTCCTGTTCATTAATGCACTATCTTTGAGAAATCGATGAGAAATCAAAAGAAAGTAGGGTTTTTTTTAGTTTTTTTTTAGACAAAGTAGGGTTTTTTTTATAGTGGATCAAAAGAAAGTAGCTCGGAGAAGAAATTCACAGGAAGAAAAACTATGGTCACCCAGCGAACGAACGAACGAAACGGGCTGGGCCCAAGAGGTCCGTTTCTCGCAGCAAGCGCCAGTCGGGCTTATCCGAGAGTCTAAGCAGGCCATTGGGCCGAGATCGCGGCGGCCCATCACGCCGAACCCACCACCTAGGGTTTCGCCTCGTCCGCCCTGAGATAAGACCCCCTCACATCCCCGCACGAACGGCTTCTCCCTCCCCCCCTACGCCGCCGCCGCCGCCCGCCCGCCCGCCCGCTCCGCCGCAGTTCTCCCAAGGTACCGCCAACTCACTTCCTCGCAGACGAGCACGTTCTCTGTTCCGGATCTTCTCACCTCTAGTTTCCTCCGTGCGATTTGCAGATGGCGGTGCCTATGCTGAAGAAGGCGATCGTGAAGAAGAGGGTGAAGCACTTCAAGAGGGCGCACAGCGACCGCTACATCGGCCTCAAGGTACCTAGCTCGCTCGCTCTCGCTTCTGTTCCAGAACCGCGCCATTTTTCTAGATGGATTACCCTTGGCTTTGTTCATGTGGGGTTCGGGCGGCTGTCCGGACCTCCTCTGCTTGCGCTAGATGCGTGGATCTGGTTAATCTACTAGTGGCGTCTGAGAATCGTGGCTACAAAATTTGGCCTGGTGATTGGTGTTTAGTGGTTTTGTTGTTCGATGAACTGTAGTATTGCATTGTGGATTCAATGTCTTATCTTTGATGTAGACACTACTGATTCGTATGGTACGCCTGTGATGCTAGAAATTTCCTTTCAAGATGTGTTTATGTTCTTGAGAGCTCGTTATGGAAAACCCCCCTTGTTGTATGGAATCCACTAAGAAAAATTCAAAATGTTTTGAGAACCCACTGCACACTGGTTGAGCCTAGCCATATGGCCTAGTGACGCCAGGCACATGTGACCGGTGATGTGCACGCAAGGAAGAAGGGGTGCTGGCGCCGGGAGCATGATAAAATCTGGGTCTGTTTGACGTAGGAGACTTGCTGCTGTTGCAGCGCAATGACTATGCAACTTTGTTCTAAATGTTGGGCATGTAGCCTTGTGAGTCTGGTCTGGTTATGCATACCTGTTGCATTTTGCATGATGTAAATTAAAATACCATGAAAGCTTGTTAGTACATAAGTTTCTTCAAGTGGCTTGGATTTTATCCTGGTGTGCACAGCACTCCTGCAATGTTTCTGGAAAACAAAGTCTGGTATCCTTGAATTTGGACGACTCATTTAGCTGAAACTAGTTTCTGCGCCATATGCTATCTAGCAGTTGGTGTTATTCGGTTGTTCCTTCACAATGTTTGTATGCTTATGTAATAAATAGTCGCCATAAAGGGTTCAGTATATCGACTGTATTAACAACACATATGTTTTTTCTGTTTTATTATTAATAGTTTCATCATTCTTATATACAGTGAATGCTTGGAGAATGGATATGCCCTCTTTGTTTTTTTCCTTTCTGTAGTTGCTGAAATTGCTACCTATTGTGTTAACTAATTCACCTGTTCTGCTCTTATTTATAGCAAAGCTGGCGTAGGCCAAAGGGTATCGACTCCCGCGTCAGGCGTAAGTTCAAGGGATGCACCTTGATGCCCAACATTGGGTACGGTTCAGACAAGAAGACCAGGCATTACCTGCCCAACAAGTTCAAGAAGTTCGTTGTCCACAATGTCTCTGAGCTGGAGCTGCTTATGATGCACAACAGGTATGCATTTCAAAACTACTCACCAAGCTTTATTGCTTATGAGGAGAGCTGCATCTATCATCTTCCATGTCGAGTGCTCGATCTTGCAGCGCTTGCTAATGACTATCATCTTTCTGCAAACAGGACCTACTGTGCCGAGATCGCACACAACGTGTCCACACAGAAGCGCAAGGCGATCGTTGAGCGTGCTGCGCAGCTCGACGTCGTGGTCACCAACAAGCTTGCCAGGCTCCGCAGCCAGGAGGACGAGTGAAGCATTATCTAGTCAACTAGTCTTGGTTGCTACCTTTGTAGTAGACATTACATCCTTGTTTGAGAAGAAAAATACTGGCATTTTGCAAGATTTCAATGTGTGGACCTCCTTTTTGGTGTGAGCAATGGTGAAATGTACTATCTGGTTTTGTCGGTCGCACGTGTTGAATTTCGCAAACGTCTTGAAGTATGCACTTGAAAATTTTGATTAGAGACCTGTCTGTTGGTTTTCCTTTGTGCCTCATCACGTTCTTGCTGATGCATTTGCTGTTATTGTTCCTGGAAGGTTTCCTGCTGCTGTTGCTATTTCTTCTTACCAGAAAGAAGTTAGGGAATGGCTACATGTCAGTTGCCTGATTTTCAAATTTGGGTCAGTCGATCTTTTTTGCCCTTCTTCCGCAGGCCGCCGCATGGGCTGCCCGATGAACCGCCCCCATCCACCCTAAACCATAAGATAGATAATGAGGTAAGCCCTCCGGCTCACTCTGTTAACCTCTTAAAATGGACTGACCCCAAATTTGAAAGTCAGGTTACTGACCTTTAGCTAATGTGAAGAAGTTTCAAAGAATCTGCTGTCGGTATTTCTTCTTGCCTGAAAGAAGTTTCAGATCAATTACCTTGCAACCAGAGTATCATATGAGTTCTGGTTGCCATGCAGCTCTCGTTTGTCTGAACTTTGGGCCTGAAATTCTCTCGACAACACCAGGCCAAAGCGGGACCAGGAAACAAGTGATCCAAACTCCTCAGCCACAGGCCGGAAGCCGGAACCATACCATCATCACACGCCGCATATCCACGCTATACTCATTCACTTCATCATCCAAGTAAAAGCCATTGCCGGACGACAGCGATTTGCGCGAGAAATTCGACCCCGGCTGCTCGACAGATTCACATGGGCAAGATAAGATGAAGCCCGCCCGGCCGCCGCGCCGGATCACTCGACATGGAGCAGTCAATCGCTTCCACCACTGATCGGCGCTCACTCGTGGACCTGATCGTCCGCCTCTGGATAACGGGGTGCAAAAGGCAGCGTCCTGGAAGCCATGGGTTGATCTTTTTGCTTCTCCTTCTCGTTGGTAGGAATTGTCGAGTTACTGTCCGGGATCGCCGCGACGGCGACGGCCCGCTCAAGCCGCATCTGAATCATTGGATTCGTAATCATCACTCTCCTTTTATCCTCTTCGACGCCTTCCCCGTTGATGGGTACACATGGATCGTGACCTGATGCGATTTGCCGGTTTCATCCACGCCTGTTTGAGATGAATTCAGAAACTTTGGTGCGACAGCAGTTCTCTACCGACGCTCGGCACAAAGAAATACTCCCTCCGTAAAGAAATATAAAAGCGTTTAGATCACTAAAGTAGTGATCTAAATGCTCTTATATTTGTTTACAGAGGGAGTACTACGGTATGAGCTCACCTGATGTCTTGATTCTGTACTTCATTGCTGTGAGCATGGTTTCCTTCTAAGCTCTCTGACGGCAGACTCCATGTCCACTGTTTAACGAAAGCTACTGCTTCCTGTGAAGAAAAGAGGAAGAAATTGCTCACCCCGATTCCTTTGAAATTACTACAGTATGTTATGGGCAACTGTACAAGAATTTGGAGGGAAAGAAACAACTATCAAATAATGATATTATCAAATCATCTAATACAGTGCTCCATACTGAAAACAATATGTGCGGCACAAACATCGCGCGTGGGTCGATACAAAAAAAAAGGCTTGACACGCCACCAAACAATAAAGAGCCAATCGCGAAACACGTGCTCAAAATTATATATTGTTCTCTTCTCTTTATATCCATTATTATTCCTAGTATGTTTTTGCATGCGAATTCCTTGTTCTTGTGGCCTATGTGCTTATGTAGTAGCATTTCCGTTGCGTATCAACTGAGACCTACTATATGTTTAGAAATTCTCTTGTTCCAAAAGAGGCCTATTTCCCTCCCCTTTTCCATCCGGACCGCTCACATTTCGGGGCAGCATCTGAGCTATCAGCCTTATCATATCATGCATCCGTTCTTGATGCCATCATAACTGTTTGAATTGAGATATATAGGGCCTTCCCTGATTGAGTGATCGGATAGAAGCAAAGGGCCAGCCATAAGCCATTCAATATGTTCCTTCCCTCCTTCCTTCCAGGGTTTCATTCAGATCCGGTGCACAGTGATCATTGATCAGTTCCCGGGAGCTACAGTCCCATCATCCTGGACCATGACAATATCGTGGATGCATGGTCTCATCATATTCCATATACAGTACGACGTTGCCACCCGATCGCCCGCCGCCGTCGTCGTCCCCGCGCCCACCACCCGCAACGGCACCGAGCGTGATCCGAGAGCTCGACGACGACCACGACATCGACGACGGACACACCGGTGTTCGTCCTTCGGGCACGTCGCGCGACTCCTCTCCATGGAACGAGCAGCACTGGCCACTGGGAAGGGAGGAGAGGGACTTGTGCATTATGAAATTTTAGTGCCCGTCAGCGGGGTGAACATGTGACACGAGAGGAGGAGCGCAAGAGGAGGGCCGGCTGTACCATTTGGCCATCATTGTGTTTGTGTAGCTCCTCAAGCCACCGGACATTCAATTTTAAGGCCGGCGGATATACATTGCCGGGGATCGGCAAGTTGGGCGGGCGACGGCGATCCAAGAGCCGTGACGTCTCGGTGATTCGTATCGAATGTAGGGGAGTAAACTCTACTATGTTGCCGATGGATGGCTTGCTGGTTTCAGTTAATAGAGAACAGTTGAGCAGTGCCTTGCTCCGGGGTCCAAATTCATGTCGTTTTTCAACGTCGACATGGGTTACAGGATTGTGATGTATTTTGGGCAATCATTTCGGATCCTAATATGTTTCTTAAATTTCAAATTAGGTAAATATTATGAGATAATTTACGAAACCACTTTCAGTAAATTATCCATGGAAGGTACACTAGTACAATAATCTAAACGCTTTTATATTTCTTTGCCGAGGGAGTATCATGAGATAAGAAGATAAGTACACTAGTACTTCATACGAGATAAGAAAATACCTCCGGTCAATATGTAACACTCGTTTAAAGCAAAAAAAAAAAAAAACAAGTGAAGATTATGAAAGTATATCCAAAGACGGAACACGATCACTGGTTGAGTATTTGAGACGTATCTTTCGGGACCATGTTCTGAAGCAAAGTTTTCAGTGCAGTGCCGCCTATTCAAGCACAGTGGTAGCACTAGTGTATCGACAGCACTGGCGGGGGTAGGGTATCTGTCCGTCCATGTACAATACAATACAGTGGCCCATACATACGGATACAGTGGCTGGCGGCCCTCCGGCTCCGGCTCTTGCAGGTATTCCATTCTTGTACGAAAGGGCGTCCATCCTGGGGTCTCCGGTGCAGTGCACATACTCAGCTCATGCGGTTCAATTCGTGAGCTGTATGCAGCCATCGATTTCACGGACAGCCTGTTTGTTGCTCGCTGACGACAATGACAATGCCGCAACAGTCCCGCGATTCAATGGGGATTTTTCCTCAGGTCTGAAGCGACTGAGAAAGAAAACTAATACTCCTCGGTCCCAAAATAAGTGTCTTAACTTTAATATAACATTATACTAAATTTAATACAAAGTACAGTGCTTCAGTATAGCCTTGTATTAAAGTTAGTTTAACTTTGTACTTTGTACTAAAAATTAGTATAAAGTTGAGACACTTATTTATTTTAAGACGGAAGGAATAGGATCGAAGCCCGATCGAGCGTGATGTGGAACCTAACCCCGGAAATCGGTATAGTAGAGGGTTCCTCTGGAGACCGGGCGCCAGAGATATGTAGGGAGGGGGGCACCAAAAGGCCTCAGCCTGATGCTGATGCCGCACTAGTAGTAAGCAGCACACTTCGGCGTAACGTAACGTAACCTTAGAGCAAGCTCAAGCAAATTACAGCTACCATGTTCAGAGAAATGGATTTCAGTTCAACAAAAAATTCTTTCTGTTGTGTGCATCGTCCGATGCAGAAGCCGAGAGGGTTTCCCGCCGTGCTCCGGTGAGAAGGGAAACGCGGTCAAATTGTTTGTTTGTTTTCGCCGCCGCGAAGCGGTAAAAGTTCCTGCGTTCCAAACACGGCATGAGTAGAAACTAAACTTTATTTTTATTTTGAGAAAGCTGGACGCTACTACGAAATGAGATCCAGCGGAGAGCGGATAAAAGGGACGGGTAACCTACCAGAGCTGGGAGACAGCGACGCCCCTCGCCTCTTCTCCTACGTGCACCACGACATGCAACAACCAGTGGTAACTAGTGCCATTTCTGCCTGCGCAGGTGAAAATGTGATGTGGAGTTCCATCTCAGAAAAGAAGGGATGCTGCTGGTGAATGGTGATGCTGATGGTGAAATGCGAGTTCGTGATGATGATGATGATTAAAAGGTTCCAACAGCTGCAAGTCTGCAAGTCGCATACTACACCCTCCGTTCACACACTGTTTTAAGACGTTTCGGATATTTCAATATAGACTAATATGGACTGAAATAGGCGAGCAAACACGCTAAAATGCGTCTATATACTTTCATTCAGAAAAAAGTTAATAGTTTGCCTAATTCGCATCTAGATGTTTTTTAAGATGAGCATTCAGTAAGTACCGAAATGAGTGAACAACACGCTAAAACGTGATTGATAAGTCACTGTTTCGCTGTGATTGATGAGCATTCAGCAATCACCACTTAACTGTAATTTGGCGGCTCAATCATTGGGCTGTAAAACAGTACAGAACATATGTATGCATTGGTACTTGGTAGTATATATGCTGAGGATAAATATGTCCATAATTGCCATTTCCACGACAAAATGCAAAATAGAAGTACATGATGGTAGTATCGTCCCAATATCTGCCGAGTTCTTACACATTAGGAGAGATGATGGTGATTCTAAATATTTTCACCATATCTAAGTACATGGTTTACTATTTTTTGAGAACACATGATCTCATCAACACGAGAAGAATCAAGCAGAGGATGGTAGTTCAGCCGGAATTCTTTCTAGTATCCACGATCCCGGCCGTCTTGGTACCATTCGGCGTTGAATGTGGATGATCAAATCAGTTCTCAGTCCGGAAGTCAAAAGACCGTTAGCTTAGGAGCTTCACTCGCCATACTTTTCTTATGTACAAAAATATGGGCCTTGGTGATTATCAGTGATCCTGTGATCATCTAGAACTCAATCTCTGGATGATCTGCTGCTTGTAACTGACCTGCGTTAGTCCAACCATATAAGCTGTTAGTCCAAGGTGAATTACCAAGGCGTGCAGCAAGCAATGATCCATTATAATCCGCTATACGAACCTTCAAAATTCGGTGCCGAACCCGCATTCTCCTGGCTTTGCTCGTGCTCCATTTGCAGCGCATTTTGGGCACCCGCCTCCCAGAAATCCTGCTGCTGAGAAGAAGAGGTAAAGAGTATCAGGATCAGATGCATATTAACTATCTTAATTGAGTAGGTATATTGCAATATTCCAGGCAATCAACAATCACCTGTTTTTGAAAAGGGTACTGCGGTGCGTGCGGTAGAGCCATGTCTAACAGACCCATGGGGCATTGGTTCTCCATAGCACCCGAACTGAAGGACTGGTAAAGGTCTGCTTGGTCACACAATGGGTACACCGTGCCAGCACTCTCCAATGGAAAGACCGTGCTCGCCGAGGGGCCAAGTGCTTGGTTCATCTGGATATACAGAGGAAACAGCATGTTAAGAGGCAGATTGTTTCATAGAGCCAAAGCACAAAATATATGAGATAACTTGAGCTCACGTCTTTGTGTAGGAGGTTAGACAAGGTGTCGAAGTCAAGTTGCGGGTTCACGGTTGAGAGCTTCATGGACAAGAACTGAAAAGAGTAAAACAGCAAAAGTATTAGAGAATTCGCCGAGAGCTACAAACTATTTTGGTACCGTGACCAATTGTGTGTCTGTGTCGTGTCTAACCTCGACTTGCTGCTGCAGCGATTGAACATAGTTTATGATCTCATCTAGCATGAGCGCTTTGCCAATCACCTAGAAATTGGAATTTCTACAAATTAGACAAACTATAGAGATGGTAACAAGTGACACTTGCACACAACAAAGTTATGTTCCCATTTTCTGGATGGAATATTTTGATACCTTGTTACATCCTGGCACCAGGTCCTGGAGCATCTTCATCTTGAGGGTGATCTTCTCTCTTCTAACCTGTCATATGAACCCGCAATTGAGGACAGCGTGCAAAAAATTGTACTGACAACTTTTCATTCAGACAAGTAAAAGAGACGGCGAGAGTAAAATTAGAGTATTTACCCTCTCAGCAAGGCTGTGGCTGTCGGTCGCCTGGCCTCTCCTGGCCCGGACATGGACGTAGTCCCTGGGCGGCTCGTCCGCCGCCGGCTGCTTGGACTTGGAGCCCTTGCCCTTGGCCTGCTTGCGGCCTCTCTCCCCGCCGGCCGACCCATCGCTGGCCGTGGCAGTGGCCGCGTCCTCCTCCACCTTGGGCCTCACCGTCTCGTCCTCAATTTTGCATTTCTTCGAGTCCGGCCCCGTCGGCTCTCCCATCTGCAGACCAAATTCCGGCGTAAACTTCGGGTAGAACAGCCGGCAGGCTAATGCACGGTATAATTTCCTCAACAACCGAAAACTGAATAAAATCCATGGAACAAGAACTCACCTTGGCGAAACAGGACGCGGCCTCCTTGCCCTTGCCGCTGACACCGGCCGGCGCCTTCCGCTTCTTGGCATTCGCGCCGTAGGCCCACGCCGGGTCGGAGACGGAGGAGCCCTCCCGGGACGCGGCGCCGAGCTCGCCGGCCCCCTCCGCGGGCCCGAACGGACCGCCGTTGGCGAAGCCAGGCATCCCGGCCGCCCGGTCCCCGAACATGGCGGCGAGCCCCGCGCCGCCGGCGCCGCAGAGCGTCTCGAAGAAGCCGGCGTCGAGGCCCGGCACGCCGAAGTCGAGCCCCGCGGAGCCCATGAGCAGGCCGGACACGTAGTCGCCGTCCATCGCGCGCTCGATCGGCGAGCAGAGGAGAGGAGAAGAGACCGGCCGCGATGATTGCGCAGGAAGGAAGCGACGGAGGGTGAGGAGGCTGAGGGCAAGAAGTGGACTTGGGGAAAGTGGGTGCGGTGCGGGGGGCGAGGGGAGGACGGTAGGTGGGTGTGGAGGGGATTCCGCGGATTGATTTATAGAAAGGGGCTGTGGAGCCGGCCCTTGCCCAGCGCGGCGGAGGGGAGATGCTTGCGGCGGTGGGCTACCGTGGGTGGGTGGAGGTCAAAACAAAGGAGACGGAGAGGTGGTAACCTTGCCCGTAAGACGCTGCAGGGGCGGAGACACCGCTCCGGGATTTGCGCTCCGGGGAGGGGGCTGACGCTGACGGCGATGGGTTTCACGGCTCTTCTTTTCTTTCACCCCCGATCGACTGCCGGGGGTAGGGCGGGCCGCTGTCATGCCGCCGCAAACGCGAGCGCGACCGCACTCATTACTGCCAAAATCACGGATGGGGTCCTCCAATTTCTATCGGTGCGCCACTGAACTTGCGAGCACCGCGTCATGTCGTGCTCCGACTCACAAAATACCCTTGTTTTTCCTTTCCTTTGATTGACCGATAAAAGGGCAGAAAATGCTCTTCTATCAAGATCACACTCTTCTGTAAGTCACTGTATACTTTTTTTAAAACGACGATTTGCGGCTCTTTATTCAGAAAATTCCGAGAACACAACTTCGAAATACATCCGAGGGCAAGCGGGGCGAAGGCGGTCGGATGAACCCAGTGAAATCAGTCGGATCCCTTTATAATGAAAAGGTATTTATTTTCTATTACTAGTTTGAATGCAATAGCACTACATGATATACTCTGGGATGACATTTTCTTGCTACGCCCATGTCCGGGGTCTACATGTGACCATGTTTTACAAAGCCTATTGCCGCAGCCTCCTATCGCTAAAATGTGCAATGCATTGTTCGCCGACCGCCATGACCAGAACACCTTGTGCTCGGCCATGGATCATAGCTTTTTCTTAACCTCTTCTATGGGCTGCTCATGGCCGATCTATCAAGTACCTAATCACGGAGGCTCCCCGCGACGACCTAATTGTGTGTCTCCAAGACGATCTTCGGGATACCAAGTCCAAGTGGAATAATGGGCATGCTCCGGCCACAAAGCAGGTACGATGATCTCCCGGGATCACTCCACCTCCTCCCTTCCCAGATAGTTTCACCATTGCACCGTCTACGTTTTCCCGCACCCTAAAAACTACCTATGTTTTCACTCATTTCAAATTATTGTATTGTGAAAAAGATTTTCAATCAACCTAGTTGCACGTCATTGAGTCAATCACAATTATCGAGTTACGCATCCCTAAACCTCAAGTTCCGATTTTTTTAATAGTAATTAATAATCCAATAATTCTGAAACTAGTCAAGGGTGGGCGAAAATTTGAAAAATAGGAAGGATGCTATTGTAGACAGCGTCCAGGCCTGGACGCCATTGTAGACAACGTCCAGGCCTGGACGCTATGGCAAGCGACGTCCAATTAAGAGGTTGGCCTACCCCTTGGATCGGACTAAACCGGGTCGTTTCATACTGACTTATGAAACTTCCATGGGCTATAAACCCTAGTAAGCATGCAGTCGTCCATCCTTGACCACGACGTACGGTAAGCACCCTCCCGCAGCCGACAACACTGAGGGGCGGCATCGTCCCACCACCCACTCTCCATTAGGATCCTCCAATCGATCTTGTTGTTGATTCATGTTAGTTGTTCTACGATCCTACTGCATCTTTTTTGTTTGAATCCTCTATACAACTGATTCAATGATTTACAAGTGGATATTTTGTACATTATTGGATTGTTGTTCCTGGGTTATGGTTCTTAATTGGCTAGTCCATGAGAAGCCAAATTTTCAATCATCAATTTATAGTAGATCAATTTAAAATTGGGTTATTCACTTCCTACACATTCATGTTTGTAGGTGAGTATAAGAACATGTTAATCATTCGGGTTTACGTAGATGGTGAAGTGCAACATGGATCCATGGGTGTGGAGTATAGTGTTCCTCCGAAATTAACATTTCCAGCATGCGAGAAAACCACTTTTGAAGACATCAAGAGTGAGACATGTCGAGGGCTTGGGCATGTTAATGTCGGTGCTCAAAACAACCTGAATATCCAAGCTCGTTATGATATTGGATCTCCCGGACCACATTATTTTCAATTAATTCCATTATATGGGGAATGGGTTGTCTTAATCCAAATTGTCGCATCACCCTATGTGGATAGTGGAACTCCACAATCCAAAAAAGCATGAGTGGTACTCTAGCAAACCACCAATTAGAATCTTGATGAACTTCAAAAGGCATCTGCTCCAGAAGATCATCATATGGTTGCCAATCAACTGCACCTTCACGAATCAAGTCAATCTGATTTCGATAATATTCAGTACCTATATATTTCATTTGCAAGTTAATAAAATTGTTTGTCATAAAACAAATGATGCCAACACAAATTTGGTGAGGAGAATACAATACCAGCATTATGAAAACGCATGTGAGCACACCACTTTGCTCCAAAAACAGGGTAATAATCCAAGTGTACTTCTTGTTATTCTTCCTCTTCATCAAGTTCCCCTCCTTCTTTGGGCTTCTCAAAAATAACTTTAGGGCGACCAAGTGGCAAACGGGACCAAGACCATAACTGTAGCAGCAATAAAGGACCTAAAATTTCTAGTCTCTCCTTCTCAGCACCTATGCTCAATTGTCTATACAATAGAGCAAGAGCGGCTGCTCCCCAATTATACTCTGTTGGTTGTCCTAAATCCTGCATAAATTGGAGATTCATAGCTGGCACTCCATCTCCAGATGTATCAGTAAAGACTATGGAGCCAAGAATTTCTAGAACAAGTGCTCGAGCATGCCAATTAATCTCCCTGTCCATTGGATTATCCGGCAACACATGGAAGCGTTCCCGCAGTTTACCCAGATTTAGAGAGTATTGTGAATTCCTCACAACAGCATTATCATCACCTTTCCGCCTTTTCTTTTGTTTCATGTGTTGTTCATCCACAGGAATCCCAAGCAACCTCTCAACTATTTCTGACCACTGTGCATCAGCTTTTCCAACAAGTGGTTTACCATGGATAGGCAACCCCCACAAACAACTGACATCTTGCAACGTAATAGTCATTTCTCCTACAGGTAGGTGAAAACTGTTTGTTCGGGCCGCCAACGCTCCACCAATGCCGATATCAAATATTTGTCGACATTGATTTTCCTCATCTTAGCAATCTGATAAAAACCAAGGTTCTCTAAAGCTGATGTACATAGGGGGTCAAATGGGATGCCAACACGATGACACCGTACATTCAAGCAAATGTTAGGTTGCATCAATACACACAACAATTAGTCTTTAGTTAATCGCTAAGTCTAACAGATGACATGCGAATTTAAAGGATACTCACATTTTCCCAAGTTTTGGATATTTTGTGTTGGCTGTGAGGCATCCATAGCAAATCACTGAAACATCCATTTGTATCCATTTCAAGACCATGTTGCGGCATAAAAGGAATGAGTAAGATGTTGACGTGAAAGATCAAAGCAATCAATTGAATTTATTCTTCACAATACTACACTGATAAATAAAACTCAAACAATCCAATGTTTTCAGCTATGCCTACACAGCCAGTGTAATCAGTAAAGCTACAAGAAAATAGCATAAGAATCAATTATGCTCAGCTGCTCAAGTACTATGTTATTTCGTAACAGTTCCGAAATTTATAATATTTTGGTTCGATGCACAATACCTTTTATGAAAGACAAGGAACTAATTTATATTATTTCATAAATGTTACTTCATATGAATCTATTAGACAGAATAAGAGACAAGTAGTAAATCCTTAGTCAGAAGTAATTTGAAAGCATCTGCTCCTTGTACAGTTTAATTTGAAAGCATCGACACTGTAATCACTAATTAGGGGCTAGTAGAATGCGTGGCCGGAGTACTGTTGTTTAATTGGGGAATAGCACAATTTGTACCTTCTATGACGACAAATTACAATGTAGCACCCTCGGAAGATCCAACAATGATAGGGACGGCGTATAGAGAAGCAATTGTTGGGGAACGTAGTAATTTCAAAAAATTTCCTACGCATACGCAAGATCATAGTGATGGCATAGCAACGAGAGGGGAGAGTATTGTCTACGTACCCACGTAGACTGTAAACGGAAGCGTTATGACAACGCGGTTGATGTAGTCGTACGTCTTCACGATCCGACCGATCCAAGTACCGAACGTACGGCACCTCCGAGTTCAGCACACGTTCAGCTCGATGACGATCCCCGGACTCCGATCCAGCAGGGTGTCGGGGATGAGTTCCGTCAGCACAACGGCGTGGTGACGATGATGATGTTCTACCGACGCAGGGCTTCGCCAAAACTCCGCGAAGATATGACCGAGGTGGAATATGGTGAAAGGGGGCACCGCACACGGCTAAGGAACGATCACGATGATCAACTTGTGTGTTATGGGGTGCTCCCCTGCCCCGTATATAAAGGAGCAAGGTGGAGGAGGCCGGCCCTAGGAGGGGGCGCGCCAAGTGTGGAGTCCTACTAGGACTCCCCAGTATTAGTAGGATTCCACCTCCCTTGTTGGAGTAGGAGAAGGGGAAACAGGGGGAGAGGAAGAAGGAAAGGGGGGCTGCGCCCCTTGTCCAATTCGGACCAGAGGGGGGGCGCAGGCCTCCTTCCTTTTGGCCTCTCTCCTATATTCCCGTATGGCCCAATAAGGCCCATATACTCCCCGGCGAATTCCCGTAACTCTCCGGTACACCGAAAAATACCCGAATCACTCGGAACCTTTCCGAACTCCGAATATAGTCGTCCAATATATCGATCTTTACGTCTCGACCATTTCGAGACTCCTCGTCATGTCCCCGATCTCATCCGCGACTCCGAACTCCTTCGGTACATAAAAACTCATAAACTCATAATATAAATGGCATCGTAACGTTAAGCATGCGGACCCTACGGGTTCGAGAACTATGTAGACATGACCTAGAACTGTTTCCGGCCAATAACCAATAGTGGAACCTGGATGTTCATATTGGCTCCTACATATTCTATGAAGATCTTTATCGGTCAAACCGCATAACAACATACGTTGTTCCCTTTGTCATCGGTATGTTACTTGCCCGAGATTTGATCGTCGGTATCTCAATACCTAGTTCAATCTCGTTACCGGCAAGTCTCTTTACTCGTTCCGTAATACATCATCCCGCAACTAACTCATTAGTTGCAATGCTTGCAAGGCTTAAGTGATGTGCATTACCGAGAGGGCCGAGAGATACCTCTCCACAATCGGAGTGACAAAACCTAATCTCAAATCGCCAACCCAACATGTACTTTTGGAGACACCTGTAGTACTCCTTTATAATCACCCAGATTCGTTGTGACGTTTGGTAGCACCAAAGTGTTCCTCCGTAAACGGGAGTTGCATAATCTCATAGTTACGAGGAACATGTATAGGTCATGAAGAAAGCAATAGCAATATACTAAGCGATCAAGTGCTAGGCTAACGGAATGGGTCATGTCAATCACATCATTCTCCTAATGATGTGATCCCATTAATCAAATAACAACACATGTCTATGGTTAGGAAACATAACCATCTTTGATTAATGAGCTAGTCAAGTAGAGGCATACTAGTGACTATATGTTTGTCTATGTATTCACACATGTATCATGTTTCCGGTTAATACAATTCTAGCATGAATAATAAACATTTATCATGAAATAAGGAAATAAATAATAACTTTATTATTGCCTCTAGGGCATACTTCCTTCAGTCTCCCACTTGCACTAGAGTCAATAATCTAGTTCACATCGCCATGTGATTTAACACCAATATTCATATCTGTATATGATTAACACCCATAGTTCACATCGTTATGTGACCAACACCCAAAGGGTTTACTAGAGTCAATAATCTAGTTCACATTGCAATGTGATTAACACCCAAAGAGTACTAAGGTGTGATCATGGTTTGCTCGTGAGAGAAGCTTAGTCAACGGGTCTGTCACATTCAGAGCCGTATGTATTTTGCAAATATTCTATGTCTACAATGCTCTGCACGGAGCTACTCTAGCTAATTGCTCCCAGTTTCAATATGTATCCAGATTGAGACTTAGAGTCATCTGGATCAGTGTAAAAGCTTGCACCTATGTAACTCTTTACGACGGGCTCTTTTATCACCTCCATAATCGAGAAATATTTCCTTAGTCCTCACTAAGGATGTTCTTGACCAATGTCCAGTGATCTACTCCTAGATCACTACTGCCTCCTTGCCAAATTCGAGAAAGGTATATAATAGGTCCGGTACATAGCATAGCATACTTTATAGAACCTATGGTGAGGCATAGGGAATGACTTTCATTCTCTTTTCTATTTTACTGTCGTGGTCGGGATTTGAGTCTTACTCAATTTCACACCTTTGCAACACAGGCAAGAACTTTTCTTTGGCTGTTCCATTTTGAACTACTTCAAAATCTTGACAAGGTATGTACTTATTGAAAAACTTATCAAGCGTCTTGATCTATCTCAATAGATCTTGATGCTCAATATATAAGTAGCTTTACTTGAGGTCTTTCTTTTAAAGAACTCCTTTCAATACTCCTTTATGCTTTCCGAAAAATTATACATCATTTCGATCAACAATATGTTACTCACATATATTTATCAAAAAGGCGGTAGTGCTCCCACTCACTTTATTGTAAATACAAGCTTCACCGTAAGTCTGTATAAAACTATATGCTTTGATCAACTTATCAAAGCGTGTATTCCAACTCTGAGATGCTTGCACCAGTCCATAGATGGATCATTGAAGCTTGCACATTTTGTTAGCTCCTTTAGGATTGACAAAACCTTCGGTTGCATCATATACAACTCTTCTTTAATAAATCCATTAAAGAATGTAATTTTGACATCCATTTGCCAGATTTCATAAAATGTGGCAATTGCTAACATGATTCGGACAGACTTAAGCATCGCTACGCTTGAGAAAATCTCATTGTAGTCAACACCTTGAACTTGTCGAAAACCTTTTGTGACAAGTCGAGCTTTGTAGATAGTAACACTACTATCGGTGTCCGTCTTCCTCTTGAAGATCCATTTATTTAACATGGCTTGCTGATCATCGAGCAAGTCAATCAAAGTCCATACTTTGTTCTCATACATGGATCCTATCTCAGATTTCATGGCCTCAAGCCATTTCGCGAATCTGGGCTCATCATCGCTTCCTCATAGTTCGTAGGTTCATCATGGTCTAGTAACATGACTTCCGAACATGATTACCGTACCACTCAGTGCGGATCTTACTCTGGAAGACCTACGAGGTTTGGTAGCAACTTGATATGAAGTTTCATGATCATCATCATTAACTTCCTAACTAATTGGTGTAGGAATCACTGGAACTGATTTCTGTGATGAACTACTTTCCAATAAGGGAGAAGGTACAATTACCTCATCAAGTTCTACTTTCCTCCCACTCACTTCTTTCGAGAGAAACTTCTTCTCTAGAAAGGATCCATCTTAGCAACAAATAACTTGCCTTCGGATCTGTGATAGAAGGTGTACCCAATAGTTACCTTTGGGTATTCTATGAAGACGCACTTCTCCGATTTGGGTTCGAGCTTATCAGGTGAAAACTTTTTCATATAAGCATCGCAACTCCAAGTTTTAAGAAACGACAGCTTAGGTTTACTGTTAAACCATAGTTCATACGGTGTCATCTCAACGGATTTAGATGGTGCCCTATTAAACGTGAATGCAGCTGTCTCTAATGCATAACCCCAAAACGATAGTGGTAAATCGGTAAGATACATCATAGATCGCACCATATCCAATAAAGTCTTGATTCTGACGTTCGGACACACCATTATGTTGTGGTGTTCCATGTGGCGTGAGCTGTGAAACTATTCCCTTTGTTTTAATTGAAGACCAAACTCGTAACTCAAATATTCATCTCCATGATCAGATCGCAGAAACTTTATTTTCTTGTTACGATGATTTTCCACTTCACTCTGAAATTCTTTGAACTTTTCAACTATTTCAGACTTATGTTTCATCAAGAAGATATATGCATATCTGCTCAAATCATCTGTGAAGGTCAGAAAATAACGATACCCGCCGCGAGCCTCAACATTCATTGGACCACAAACATCAGTACGTATGATTCAACAAATCAGTTGCTCGCTCCATAGTTCCGGAGAACGGCGTTTTAGTCATCTTGCCCAAGAGGCACGGTTCGCAAGTACCAAGTGATTCATAATCAAGTGATTCCGAAAATCCATCTTTATGGAGTTTCTTCATGCGCTTTACACCGATATGACCCAAACGGCAGTGCCACAAATAAGTTGCACTATCATTATTAACTTTGCATCTTTTGGCATCAATATTATGAATATGTGTATCACTACGATCGAGATCCAACAAACTATTTTCATTGGGTGTATGACCATTGAAGGTTTTATTCATGTAATCAGAATAACAATTATTCTCTGACTTTAAATGAATAAACGTATCGCAATAAACATGATCAAATCATATTTATGCTCAACGCAAACGCCAAATAAAATTTATTTAGATTTAACACTAATCCCGAAAGTATAGGGAGTGTGCGATGATGATCATATCAATCTTGGAACTACATCCAACACTCATCGTCACTTTCCCTTCAACTAGTCTATGTTTATTCTATAACTCCTGTTTCGAGTCACTAATTTTTAGCAACCGAACAAGTATCAAATACTCAGGGGCTACTATAAACACTAGTAAGGTACACATCAATAACCTGTATATCAAATATACCCTTGTTCACTTTGCCATCCTTCTTATCCACCAAATATTCAGGGTATTTCCGTTTCCAGTGACCATTTCCTTTTGCAGTGTAAGCACTCAGTTTCAGGCTTTGGTTTAGCTTTGGGCTTCTTTGTGGGAGTGACAACTTGCTTGTCATTCTACTTGAAGTTCCCTTTCTTTCCCTTTGCCCTTTTCTTGAAACTAGTGATCTTGTCAACCATCAACACTTGATGCTCTTTCTTGATTTCTACCTTCGTCAATTTCAGCATCACGAAGAGCTTGGGAATTAGTTTTGTCATCCCTTGCATATTATAGTTCATCACGAAGTTCTACTAACTTGGTGATGGTGACTAAAGAATTCTGTCAATCTTATCTGGAAGATTAACTCCCACTTGATTCAAGCGATTGAAGTACCCAGACAGTCTGAGCACATGCTCACTAGTTGAGCGATTCTCCTCCATCTTTTAGCTATAGAACTTGTTGGAGACTTCATATCTCTCAACTCGGGTATTTTCTTGAAATATTAACTTCAATTCCTGGAACATCTCATATGGTCCGTGACGTTCAAAACGTCTTTGAAGTCCCGATTCTAAGCCGTTAAGCATGGTGCACTAAACTATCAAGTAGTCATCATATTGAGCTAGCCAAACGTTCATAACATCTGCATCTGCTCCTGCAATAGGTCTGTCACCTAGCGGTGCATCAAGGACATAATTCTTCTGTGCAGCAATGAGGATAAACCTCAGATCACGGATCCAATCCGCATCATTGCTACTAACATCTTTCAACACAGTTTTCTCTAGGAACATATTAAAATAAACATATGAAAGCAACAAACATAGGGAAGCAACAACGCGAGCTATTGATCTACAACATAATTTGCAAAATACTACCAGGACTAGGTTCATGATACATTAAAGTTCAATTAATCATATTACTTAAGAACTCACACTTAGACAGACATCTCTCTAGTCATCTAAATGATTACGTGATCCAAATCAACTAAACCATGTCCGATCATCACGTGAGATGGAGTAGTTTCAATGGTGAACATCACTATGCTGATCATATCTACTATATGATTCACGTTCGACCTTTCGGTCTCCGTGTTCCGAGGCCATATCTGTATATGCTAGGCTCGCCAAGTTTAACCTGAGTATTCCTCGTGTGCAACTGTTTTGCACCCGTTGTATTTGAACGTAGAGCCTATCACACCCGATCATCACGTGGTGTCTCAGCACGAAGAACTTTCACAACGGTGCATACTCAGAGAGAACACTTCTTGATATTTTTAGTGAGAGATCATCTTAAAATGCTACCGTCAATCAAAGAAAGATAAGATGCATAAAGGATAAACATCACATGCAATCAATATAAGTGATATGATATGGCCATCATCATCTTGTGCTTGTGATCTCCATCTCCGAAGCACCATCGTGATCACCATCGTCACCGGCGCGACACCTTGATCTCCATCGTAGCATCGTTGTCGTCTCGCCAACTATTGCTTCTACGACTATCGCTACCGCTTAGTGATAAAGTAAAGCAATTACAGGGCGTTTGCATTTCATACAATAAACGACAACCATATGGCTCCTGCCAGTTGCCGATAACTTCGGTTACAAAACATGATCATCTCATACAATAAAATATAGCATCACGTCTTGACCATATCACATCACAACATGCCCTGCAAAAACAAGTTAGACGTCCTCTACTTTGTTGTTGCAAATTTTACGTGGCTGCTACGGGCTGAGTAAGAACCGTTCTTACCTACGCATTAAAACCACAACGATAGTTCGTCAAGTTAGTGCTGTTTTAACCTTCGCAAGGACCGGGCGTAGCCACACTCGGTTCAACTAAAGTGAGAGAGACAGACACCCGCCAGTCACCTTTAAGCACGAGTGCTCGCAACGGTGAAACCAGTCTCGCGTAAGCGTACGCGTAATGTCGGTCCGGGCCGCTTCATCTCACAATACCGCCGAACCAAAGTATGACATGCTGGTAAGCAGTATGACTTGTATCGCCCACAACTTACTTGTGTTCTACTCGTGCATATGACATCTACGCATAAAACCAGGCTCGGATGCCACTGTTGGGGAACGTAGTAATTTCAAAAAATTTCCTACGCGCACGCAAGATCATGGTGATGGCATAGCAACGAGAGGGGAGAGTATTGTCTACGTACCCTCGTAGACCGTAAGCGGAAGCGTTATGACAACGCGGTTGATGTAGTCGTACGTCTTCACGATCCGACCGGTCCAAGTACCGAACGTACGGCACCTCCGAGTTCAGCACATGTTCAGCTCGATGACGATCCCCGGACTCCGATCCAGCAGGGTGTCGGGGATGAGTTCCGTCAACACGACGGGGTGGTGATGATGATGATGTTCTACCGACGCAGGGCTTCGCCAAAACTCCGCGACGATATGACCGAGGTGGAATATGGTGGAGGAGGGCACCGCACACGGCTAAGGAACGATCACGATGATCAACTTGTGTGTTATGGGGTGCTCCCCTGCCCCCGTATATAAAGGAGCAAGGGGGAGGAGGCCGGCCCTAGGAGGGGGCGCGCCAAGTGTGGAGTCCTACTAGGACTCCCTAGTCCTAGTAGGATTCCACCTCCTTGTTGGAGTAGGAGAAGGGAAAGAGGGAAGAGGAAGAAGGAAAGGGGCTGCGCCTTGTCCAATCGGACCAGAGGGGCGAGGCCTCCTTCCTTTGGCCTCTCTCCTCTATTCCCGTATGGCCCAATAAGGCCCATATACTCCCGGCGAATTCCCGTAACTCTCCGGTACTCAAAAATACCGAATCACTCGAACCTTTCCGAACTCGAATATAGTCGTCCAATATATCGATCTTTACGTCTCGACCATTTTGAGACTCCTCGTCATGTCCCCGATCTCATCCGGGACTCCGAACTCCTTCGGTACATCAAAACTCATAAACTCATAATATAAATGACATCGTAACGTTAAGCGTGCGGACCCTACGGGTTCGAGAACTATGTAGACATGACCTAGAACTGTTTACGGTCAATAACCAATAGTGGAACCTGGATGTTCATATTGGCTCCTACATATTCTACGAAGATCTTTATCGGTCAAACCGCATAACAACATACGTTGTTCCCTTTGTCATCGGTATGTTACTTTCCCGAGATTTGATCGTCGGTATCTCAATACCTAGTTCAATCTCGTTACCGGCAAGTCTCTTTACTCGTTCCGTAATACATCATCCCGCAACTAACTCATTAGTTGCAATGCTTGCAAGGCTTAAGTGATGTGCATTACCGAGAGGGCCCAGAGATACCTCTCCGACATTCGGAGTGACAAAACCTAATCTCGAAATACGCCAACCCAACATGTAATTTTGGAGACACCTGTAGTACTCCTTTATAATCACCCAGTTACGTTGTGACGCTTTGGTAGCACCAAAGTGTTCCTCCGTAAACGGAGTTGCATAATCTCATAGTTACAGGAACATGTATAGGTCATGAAGAAAGCAATAGCAATATACTAAACGATCAAGTGCTAGGCTAACGGAATGGGTCATGTCAATCACATCATTCTCCTAATGATGTGATCCCATTAATCAAATAACAACACATGTCTATGGTTAGGAAACATAACCATCTTTGATTAATGAGCTAGTCAAGTAGAGGCATACTAGTGACTATATGTTTGTTTATGTATTCACACATGTATCATGTTTCCGGTTAATACAATTCTAGCATGAATAATAAACATTTATCATGAAATAAGGAAATAAATAATAACTTTATTATTGCCTCTAGGGCATATTTCCTTCAGCAATGGAGATAAGGGAGAGGGACGAAGACCTCCGGCCAACTTGCTGATGCCGCCACAACGGCGTCCTCCGCCCACCCCCTTTCGCCCAGAGGAGGTCGGGGCCAGCCGTGAGGATGTGGGCGTCGGGGATGAGCCGGAGGGAGGGCGGTCGTGAGGAGGCGGGGGACGAGGCGGAGGCCGAGCCGGTCGTGAGGAGGTGGGGGACGAGGCGGAGGCGGTCCGAGCAAGGTGGGAGGCGGGGATTTGCCGGAGGCTAGGGCCGGCCGTGGTAGGAGAGGAGTGATGTATACTACGCAACCTTCTTCTTGTAGAATTTGTTGGGCCTCCAAGTGCAGAGGTTTGTAGGACAACAACAAATTTCCCTCAAGTGGATGACCTAAGGTTTATCAATCCGTGGGAGGCGTAGGATGAAGATGGTCTCTCTCAAGCAACCCTGCAACCAAATAACAAAGAGTCTCTTGTGTCCCCAACACACCCAATACAATGGTAAATTGTATAGGTGCACTAGTTAGGCGAAGAGATGGTGATACAAGTCCAATATGGATGGTAGATATAGGTTTTTGTAATCTGAAAATATAAAAACAGCAAGGTAACTAATGATAAAAGTGAGCGTAAACGGTATTGCAATGCTAGGAAACAAGGTCTAGGGTCATACTTGAAGGAAATATGCCCTAGAGGCAATAATAAAGTTATTATTTATTTCCTTATTTCATGATAAATGTTTATTATTCATGATAGAATTGTATTAACCGGAAACATGATGCATGTGTGAATACATAGACAAACATATAGTCACTAGTATGCCTCTACTTGACTAGCTCATTAATCAAAGATGGTTATGTTTCCTAACCATAGACATGTGTTGTCATTTGATTAATGGGATCACATCATTAGGAGAATGGTGTGATTGACATGACCCATTCCGTTAGCCTAGCACTTGATCGTTTAGTATATTGCTATTGCTTTCTTCATGACTTATACATGTTCCTGTAACTATGAGATTATGCAACTCCCTGCTTACGGAGGAACACTTTGGTGCTACCAAACGTCACAACGTAATCGGGTGATTATAAAGGAGTACTACAGGTGTCTCCAAAGGTACATGTTGGGTTGGCGATTTCGAGATTAGGTTTTGTCACTCCGATTGTCGGAGAGGTATCTCTAGGCCTTCTCGGTAATACACATCACATAAGCCTTGCAAGCATTGCAACTAATAAGTTAGTTGTGAGATGATGTATTACGGAACGAGTAAAGAGACTTGCCGTAACGAGATTGAACTAGGTATTGATACCGACGATCAAATCTCGGCAAGTAACATACCGATGACAAAGGAACAACGATGTTGTTATGCGGTTTGACCGATAAAGATCTTCAGAGAATATGTAGGAACCAATATGGGCATCCAGGTTCCGCTATTGGTTATTGACCGAGAATAGTTCTAGGTCATGTCTACATAGTTCTCGAACCCGTAGGGTCCGCACGCTTAACGTTACGATGACAGCTTTATATGAGTTTATAAGTTTTGATGTACCAAGTTTGTTCGAGTCCCGGATGTGATCACGGACATGACGAGGAGTCTCAAATGGTCGAGACATAAAGATCGATATATTGAAGCCTATGTTTGACTTCGGAAAGGTTCCGGATGAAAACGGGTTACGGAATCCTCCCGGGGTCAATGGGCCTTGATGGGCCATAAGGGAGAAGAGGAGGGCGGCCAGGGCAGGCCGCGCCCCCCCCCCTCTAGTCCGAATAGGACAAGGAGAGGGGGCGCGCCCTCCCTCTTCCCCTTCCCCAAGACCTAATCCAACTAGGAAGGGGGAGTCCTACTCCCTGGGAGTAGGACTCCCAGCGCCGCCTCCCCTATGGCCGGCCGCACTTCCTTGCTCCTTTATATACGGGGGGGGGCACCCCATGACACACAAGTTGATCTACGGATCGCCTTAGCTGCAGTGTGCGGTGCCCCCTCCACCATATTCCACCTCGGTCATATCGTCGAGGAGCTTAGGCGAAGCCCTCGCGCCGGTAGAGCATCATCATCGCCACCACGCCGTCGGTCGACGGAACTCATCCCCGACACTTTGCTGGATCGGAGTCCGGGATCGCCATCGAGCTGAACGGTGCTGAACTCGGAGGTGCCGTATGCTCGGTACTTGGATCGGTCGGATCGTGAAGACGCATTTACTACATCAACCGCGTTGTCATAACGCTCGCCACGGTTCACGAGGGTACGTGGACATACACTCTCCTCTCGCTATGCCATCACCATGATCTTGCGTGTGCGTAGGAAATTTTTGAAATTGCTACGCTCCCCAACATTGGCATCCGAGCCAGGTTTTATACGCTGATGTCATATGCACGAGTAGAACACAAGTGAGTTGTGGGCGATATAAGTCATACCGCTTACCAGATGTCATACTTTGGTTCAGCGGTATTGTGAAATGAAGCGCCCGACCGACATTACGCCAGACGCTTACGCGAGACTGGTTTCACCGCCGAGCACTCGCTGCTTAAAGGTGACCAGCGGTGTCTGCTCTCTCACTTTAGTTGAACTGAGTGTATACGCCCGTCCTTGCGAAGGTTAAAACAGCACCAACTTGACAAACTATCGCTGTGGTTTTGATGCGAGGTAAGAACGGTTCTTGCTCAGCCCGTAGCAGCCACGTAAAACTTGCAACAACAAAGTAGAGGACGCCTAACTTGTTTTTGCAGGGCATGTTGTGATGTGATATGGTCAAGACGTGATGCTATATTTTATTGTATGAGATGATCATGTTTTGTAACCGAAGTTATCGGCAATCGGCAGGAGCCATATGGTTGTCGCTTATTGTATGAAATGCAACGCCATGTAATTGCTTTACTTTATCACTAAGCAGTAGCGATAGTCGAGAAGCAATAATTGGCGAGACGACAACGATGCTACGATGGAGATCAAGGTGTCGCTACCGGTGACGATGGTGATCACGACGGTGCTTCGAGATGGAGATCACAAGCACAAGATGATGATGGCCATATCATATCACTTATATTGATTGCATGTGATGTTTATCCTTTATGCATCTTATCTTGCTTTGATTGACGGTAGCATTATAAGATGATCTCTCACTAAATATCAAGAAGTGTTCTCCCGAGTATTCACCGCTATGAAAGTTCTTCGTACGAGACACCACGTGATGATCGGGTGTGATAGGCTCTACGCTCAAATACAACGGTGCAAAACAGTTGCACACGTGGAATACTCAGGTCAAACTTGACGAGCCTAGCATATACAGATATGGCCTCGAACACGGAGACCGAAAGGTCGAACGTGAATCATATAGTAGATATGATCAACATAGTGATGTTCACCATTGAAACTACTCCATCTCACGTGATGATCGGACATGGTTTAGTTGATATGGATCACGTGATCACTTAGAAGATTAGAGGGATGTCTATCTAAGTGGGAGTTCTTAAGTAATATGATTAATTGAACTTAAATTTATCATGAACTTAGTCCCGGTAGTATTTTGCAAATTATGTTGTAGATCAATAGCTCGCGTTGTTGCTTCCCTATGTTTGTTGCTTTCATATGTTTATTTTAATATGTTCCTAGATAAAACTGTGTTGAAAGATGTTAGTAGCAATGATGCGGATTGGATCCGTGATCTGAGGTTTATCCTCATTGCTGCGCAGAAGAATTATGTCCTTGATGCACCGCTAGGTGACAGACCTATTGCAGGAGCAGATGCGCACGTTATGAACGCTATTAGCTCAATATGATGACTACTTGATAGTTTAGTGCACCATGCTTAACGGCTTATAATCGACTTCAAAGACGTTTTGAACGCCATGGACCATATGAGATGTTCCAGAGTTGAAGTTAATATTTCAAGCAAATACCCGAGTTGAGAGATATAAAGTCTCCAACAAGTTCTATAGCTAAAAGATGGAGGAGAATCGCTCAACTAGTGAGCATGTGCTCGATTGTCCGGGTACTTCAATCGCTTGAATCAAGTGGGAGTTAATCTTCCAGATAAGATAGTGATTGACAGAATTTTCTAGTCACCATCACCAAGTTAGTAGAACTTCGTGATGAACTATAATATGCAAGGGATAATGTAGTATTCCCAAGCTCTTCGTGATGCTGAAATCGACGAAGGTAGAAATCAAGAAAGAGCATCAAGTGTTGATGATTGACAAGACCACTAGTTTCAAGAAAAGGGCAAAGGGAAAGAAAGGAACTTCAAGTAGAATGACAAGCAAGTTGTCGCCCCGCCAAGAAGCCCAAAGCTAGATCAAAGCCTGAAACCGAAAGTGCTTCTACCGCAAAGGAAATGGTCACCGAAGCGAAATGCCCTGAATATTTGGTGGATAAGAAGGATGGCAAAGTGAACAAGAGTATATTTGATATACAGGTTATTGATGTGTGCCTTACTAGTGTTTATAGTAGCCCCGAGTATTTGATACTTGTTCGGTTGTTAAGATTAGTAACTCAAACAGAGTTACGTAATAAACAAAGACTAGTTGAAGGGAAGTGACGATGAGTGTTGGAAGTAGTTCCAAGATTGATATGATCATCATCGCACACTCCCTATACTTTCGGATTAGTGTTAAACCTAAATAAATGTTATTTGGCGCTTATGCTGAGCATGAATATGATTTGATCATGTTTATTGCAATACGTTATTCATTTAAAGTCGAGAATAATTGTTATTCTGCTTACATGAATAAAACCTTCAATGGTCATACACCCAATAAAAATAGTTTGTTGGATCTCGATCGTAGTAATACACATATTCATAATATTGATGCCAAAAGATGCAAAGTTAATAATGATAGTGCAACTCATTTGTGGCACCGCCGCTTAGGTCATATTATGTAAAGCGATGAAGAAACTCCATGCCGATGGGATTTTGAAATCACTTGATGCTTATGTAACCATGCCTTATGGGCAAGATGACTAAAACTCCGCTCTCCTAACAATGGAATGAGCTACCGACTTGTTGGAAATAATACATACCGATGTATGCGATCCAATGAGTGTTGATGCTCGTGGCAAGTATCATTATTTTCTCGACCTTCACAGATGATTTGAGCAGATATGCGATATCTTCTTAATGAAACATAAGTCTGAAATAGTTGAAAAGTTCAAAGAATTTCAGAGTGAAGTAGAAAATCATCGTAACAAGAAAATAAATTTTCCGCGATCTGATCATGGAGATGAATATTTGAGTTACGAGTTTGGTCTTCAACTAAAACAAAGTGGAATGGTTTCACAACTCACGCCACCTGGAACACCACAACGTTATGGTGTGTCCTAACGTCAGAACTGCATTTTTATTTTTGATATGGTGCGATCAATGATGTCTCTTACCGATTTACCAATAACGCTTTGGGGTTATGCATTATAGACAGCTGCATTCACGCTTAATAGGGCACCATCTAAACCGCTGAGACGACACCGTATGAACTATGGTTTAACAAGAAACCTAAGTCGTCGTTTCTTAAAGTTTGAATTGTGATGCTTATGTGAAAAGTTTTCACCGATAAGCTCGAACCCAAATCGAGAAGTGCGCCTTCATAGAATACCCAAAGGTAACTATTGGGTACACCTTCTATCACAGATCCAAGGCAAGTTATTCGTTGTTAAGATGGATCCTTTCTAGAGAAGAAGTTTCTCTCAAAGAAGTGAGTGGGAGGAAAGTAGAACTTGATGAGGTAATTGTACCTTCTCCTTATTGGAAAGTAGTTCATCACGTAAATCAGTTCCAAGATTCCTACACCAATTAGTGAGGAAGTTAATGATGATGATCATGAAACTTCAGATCAAAGTTGCTACCAAACCTCGAGGTCTTCCAGAGTAAGATCCGCACTGAGTGGTACGGTAATCATGTTCGAAGTCATGTTACTAGACCATGATGAACCTACGAACTATGAGGAAGCGATGATGAGCCCAGATTCGCGAAATGGCTTGAGGCCATGAAATCTGAGATAGGATCCATGTATGAGAACAAAGTATGGACTTTGATTGACTTGCTCGATGATCAGCAAGCCATGTTAAATAAATGGATCCTCAAGAGGAAGACGGACACTGATAGTAGTGTTACTATCTACAAAGCTCGACTTGTCACAAAAAGGTTTTCGACAAGTTCCAGGTGTTGACTACAATGAGATTTTCTCAATCAGAAGCGATGCTTAAGTCTGTCCGAATCATGTTAGCAATTGCCACATTTTATGAAATCTGGCATATGGATGTCAAAACTACATTCTTTAATGGATCTATTAAAGAAGAGTTGTATATGATGCAACCGAAGGTTTTGTCAATCCTAAAGGAGCTAACAAAATGTGCAAGCTTCAATGATCCATCTATGGACTGGTGCAAGCATCTTGAGTTGAATAAACGCTTTGATAGTGTGATCAAAGATATGGTTTTATACAGACTTTTGGAGAAGCCTCGTATTTGCAAGAAAGTGAGTGGGAGCACTACAAGATTTCGATAAGTATATGTGAATAACATATTGTTGATCGAAATGATGTATAATTTTTCCGAAAGCATAAAGGAGTATTTGAAAGGAGATCTTTAAAAGAAAGACCTCAAGAAAGCTACTTACATATTGAGCATCAAGATCTATTGAGATAGATCAAGACGCTTGATAAGTTTTTTCAATAAGTATATACCTTGTCAAGATTTTGAAGTAGTTCAAAATGGAACAATAAAGAAAAGTTCTTGCCTGTGTTGCAAAGGTGTGAAATTGAGTAAGACTCAAATCCCACCACGGCAGAAAATAGAAAAGAGAATGAAAGTCATTCCTATGCCTCACCATAGGTTCTATAAAGTATGCTATGCTATGTACCGCACCTATTGTATACATTGCTCGCATTTGGCAAGGAGTACAATAGTGATCTAGGAGTAGATCATCGACATTGGTCAAGAACATCCTTAGTGAGGACTAAGGAAATATTTCTCGATTATGGAGGTGATAAAAGAGCCCGTCATAAAGAGTTACATCGATGCAAGCTTTTTACACCGATCCAGATGACTCTAAGTCTCAATCTGGATACATATTGAAAGTGGGAGCAATTAGCTAGAGTAGCTCCGCAAGAGCATTGTAGACATAGAATATTTGTAAAATAGATACGGCTCAATGTGATGCACCTGCTGACTAAGCTTCTCTCACGAGCAAAACATGATCATACCTTAGTACTCTTTGGGTGTTAATCACATAGCGATGTGAACTAGATTATTGACTCTAGTAAAACCTTTGGGTGTTGGTCACATGACGATATGAACTATGGGTGTTAATCACATACGATGTGAATATTAGTGTTGAATCACATGATGATGTGAACTAGATTATTGACTCTAGTGCAAGTGGGAGACTGAAGGAAATATGCCCTAGAGGCAATAATAAAGTTATTATTTATTTCCTTATTTCATGATAAATGTTTATTATTCATGATAGAATTGTATTAACCGGAAACATGATGCATGTGTGAATACATAGACAAACATATAGTCACTAGTATGCCTCTACTTGACTAGCTCATTAATCAAAGATGGTTATGTTTCCTAACCATAGACATGTGTTGTCATTTGATTAATGGGATCACATCATTAGGAGAATGGTGTGATTGACATGACCCATTCCGTTAGCCTAGCACTTGATCGCTTAGTATATTGCTATTGCTTTCTTCATGACTTATACATGTTCCTGTAACTATGAGATTATGCAACTCCTGCCACCGGAGGAACACTTTGGTGCTACCAAACGTCACAACGAATCGGGTGATTATAAAGGAGTACTACAGGTGTCTCCAAAGGTACATGTTGGGTTGGCGATTTCGAGATTAGGTTTTGTCACTCCGATTGTCGGAGAGGTATCTCTAGGCCTTCTCGGTAATACACATCACATAAGCCTTGCAAGCATTGCAACTAATAAGTTAGTTGTGAGATGATGTATTACGGAACGAGTAAAGAGACTTGCCGTAACGAGATTGAACTAGGTATTGATACCGACGATCAAATCTCGGCAAGTAACATACCGATGACAAAGGGAACAACGATGTTGTTATGCGGTTTGACCGATAAAGATCTTCGAGAATATGTAGGAACCAATATGGGCATCCAGGTTCCGCTATTGGTTATTGACCGAGAATAGTTCTAGGTCATGTCTACATAGTTCTCGAACCCGTAGGGTCCGCACGCTTAACGTTACGATGACAGTTTATTATGAGTTTATAAGTTTTGATGTACCGAAGTTTGTTCGGAGTCCCGGATGTGATCACGGACATGACGAGGAGTCTCAAATGGTCGAGACATAAAGATCGATATATTGAAGCCTATGTTTGACTTCGGAAAGGTTCCGATGAAAACGGGTTACGGAACCTCCCGGGGTCAATGGGCCTTGATGGGCCATAAGGGAGAAGAGGAGGGCTGCCAGGGCAGGCCGCGCCCCTCCCCTCTAGTCCGAATAGGACAGGAGAGGGGGCGGCGCCTCCCTCTTCCCCTTCCCCAAGACCTAATCCAACTAGGAAGGGGGGTCCTACTCCCGTGGGAGTAGGACTCCTCCAGCGCGCCTCCCTAGGGCCGGCCGCACCCCCCCCTGCTCCTTTATATACAAGGCAGGGGCACCCCATGACACACAAGTTGATCTACGGATCGCCTTAGCTGCAGCGGTGCCCCTCCACCATATTCCACCTCGGTCATATCGTCACGGAGCTTAGGCGAAGCCTCGCGCCGTAGAGCATCATCATCGCCACCACGCCGTCGGCCGACGGAACTCATCCCCGACACTTTGCTGGATCGAGTCCGGGATCGCCATCGAGCTGAACGTGTCTGAACTCGGAGGTGCCGTATGCTCGGTACTTGGATCGGTCGTATCGTGAAGACGTACGACTACATCAACCGCGTTGTCATAACGCTTCCGCTTACGGTCTACGAGGGTACGTGGACATACACTCTCCCCTCTCGTTGATATGCCATCACCATGATCTTGCGTGTGCGTAGGAATTTTTTTGAAATTGCTACGTTCCCCAACAATACTTTCACTAGTGCAAGTTCTCTCAACAATAATAACATAATTGGATCATATAACTATCCCTCAAGATGCAACAAAGAGTCACTCCAAAGTCACTAATAGCGGAGAACAAACGAAGAGATTATGGTAGGGTACGAAACCACCTCAAAGTTATTCTTTCCGATCAATCCATTGGGCTATTCCTATAAGTGTCACAAACAACCCTAGAGTTCGTAGTAAAATAACACCTTAAGACACACATCAACCAAAACCCTAATGTCACCTAGATACTCCAATGTCACCTCAAGTATCCGTGGGTATGATTATACGATATGCATCACACAATCTCAGATTCATCTATTCAACCAACACATAGAACCTCAAAGAGTGTCCCAAAGTTTCTACCGGAGAATCAAGACGAAAACGTGTGCCAACCCCTATGCATAGGTTCATGGGCGGAACCCGCAAGTTGATCACCAAAACATACATCAAGTGAATCACGTGATATCCCATTGTCACCACAGATACGCACGACAAGACATACATCAAGTGTTCTCAAATCATTAAAGACTCAATCCAATAAGATTACTTCAAAGGGAAAACTCAATCCATTACAAGAGAGTAGAGGGGGAGAAGCAACATAAGACCCAATTATAATAGCAAAGCACGCGATACATCAAGATTGTGCCAAATAAAGAACACGAGAGAGAGAGAGAGAGATCAAACACATAGCTACTGGTACATACCCTCAGCCCCGAGGGTGAACTACTCCCTCCTCGTCATGGAGAGCGCCGGGATGATGAAGATGGCCACCGGAGATGGATCCCCCCGGCAGGTGCTTAACAGGTCCCGATTGGTTTTTTGTGGCTACAGAGGCTTGTGGCGGCGGAACTCCCGATCTATTCTGTTCCCCGAAGGTTTTAGGGTATATGGATATATATAGGCGGAAGAAATACGTCAGGGGAGCCACGAGGGGCCCACGAGGTGGAGGGCGCGCCTGGGGGGGGGCGCCCGCCTCGTGCCCCCTCGCTGCTTTCCCGACGTGCACTCCAAGTCCCCGGGTTGCTTTCCTTACAAAATAACTTCTCCAAGGTTTCATTCCGTTTCAATTCGCTTGATATTCCTTTTCTTCAAACATCAAACAAGGGAAAAACAGAACTGCACTGGCTCGGGTCAATAGGTTAGTCCCAAAAATAATATAAAAGTGTAAAATAAAGCCCATAAACATCCAAGATGGATAATATAATAGCATGAATACTTCATAAATTATAGATACGTTGGAGACGACAAGATCCCCAAGCTTAATTCCTGCTCGTCCTCGAGTAGGTAAATGATAAAAGAAATAATTTATGAAGTGTGAATGCTAGCAGGTGCATAAGTTTGATTAATGATAATTTCAATCACCTTTTATAACATCATTATATGTCATAACAGTAGCTCAACTCATAGAACTTTGCATGATCAAGTAACAAACTATTCACATGTTAAAGTATAGATCATAAACTTTCTTGAAAACTAACAAACCGTGTTATTAGTCATCGACAATTACAATTCATCTTATTTTCAGGAAGAGTCTATGTCGAGCTTTGATTCAAAGAAACTTCACATACTCAACTATCTTTTAGTCTTCCATGATTGCTACCACTCAAAGCATATTTTTAGAACAAATAGCATCCATCGAACACAGAGAAAGATAGGGGCTTAATGTTTCGCCTCCCAACTCATTTATCATATACTCCCTCCGTCCAGAAATACTTGTCGGACAAATGAATAAAAATGGATGTATCTAGAACTAAAATATGTCTAGATACATCCATTCTTCCGACAAGTATTTTCGGACAGAGGGAGTAGATAATTGTCAACAATAATAATTCATGATCAAATATATTTTAATGGCCATATATGCTCAGATCTTTCCATCACATGATGCTTGCCAACTAAAGAGTAGGTTGGAATGAGAAGGAATACTACTGACACTTGCATAAAAGTAAAAGATAGGCCCTTCGCAGAGGGAAGCAGGGATTTGCAGAGGTGCCAGAGCTCGAAGCAAAAACAGAGACGAAAATAATTTTAAGAGGTATGCTTTCATTGTCAACTTAACGACCAAGAGTTCCCAATATCTTCCATACTACATACATTATAGGCGGTTCCTAAACAGAAAGGTAAAGATTTTACTCCCCCTCCACCAGCAATCGTCAATCCATGGCTTGCCCGAAACAACGGGTGCCTCCAACTAACATCAATCCTGGGGGAGTTTTGTTTGCAATTTTTTTTGGTTTGATTTCGATCTTTTGATCATGGGACTGGGCATCCCAGTTACCAGCCATTTTCTCGTGAATGATGAGCGGAGTCCACTCATCGTGAGAATAACTCACCTAGCATGGAAGATACTGCTAGCCCCTAGTCGCTACATGAGCGATTCGGGCATACAAAACAGATTATTATTTGAAGGTTTAGAGTTTGGCACATGCAAATTTACTTGGAACGGCAAGTAAATACCGCATATAGGTAGATATGGTGGACACTCATGGAATAAACTTGATTCAAGGAATTTGGATGCACAAGCAGTATTCCCGCTTAGTACAGATATTTTGGCTAGCAAAGGATTCTAAATAGCAAGCACCACATGTTAGAGGATCCAAAACAATATAATTTATACAAATATAGCCAAGCATAACTCATTATGTTGTCTTCCTTGTCCAACTTCAAATAATTTGCTCAGGTTTGAAAATAATTAATGGGGATCACAATCATAGAAGATGTCCGAGATAGTATATTTATATGTGAAATCTCTCTTCCTTCAATATTATTTCATGAATTGTTCAAGTGACCAATACAATATTTGCTAGTCTTCAAAAAATTTATCACCTCTACTTCTTATATGTGAAGGCATTACTCCCCATGGGATAAGCATATGAAACATATATAATTTCAGAGTTATGACATTCAAATCATTCAACCATTTACTCACAGGATACAAGTGAAGAACATGAGTAAATGACAAACTACTCCAAAAAGATATAAGTGAAGATCAATGAGTAGTTAAATAATTATGTAGCTATGTGAAGACTCTCTCTCTCATTTAAGAATTTCAGATCTTGGTATTTTATTCAAACAACAAGTAAAACAAAAAAAAATGACGCTCCAAGCAAAACACATATCATGTGGTGAATAAAAATATAGCTCCAAGTAAAGTTACCGATGAACGAAGATGAAAGAGGGGATGCCATCCGGGGCATCTCCAAGCTTAGGCTCTTGGTTGTCCTCGAATATTATCTTGGGGTGCCTTGGGCACCCCAAGCTTAGGCTCTTGCCACTCCTTATTCCATAGTCCATCGAATCTTTACCCAAAACTTGAAAACTTCACAACACAAAACTTAACAGAAGATCTCGTGAGCTCCGTTAGCGAAAGAAAACAAAACACCACTTCAAGGTATTGTAATGAACTCATTCTTTATTTGTATTGGTGTTAAATCTACTGTATTCCAACTTATCTATGGTTTATAAACTATTTTACTAGCCATAGTGTCGGTGTCAAAACCGGCGGATCTCGGGTAGGGGGTCCCGAACTGTGCGTCTAGGCGGATGGTAACAGGAGACAAGGGACACGATGTTTTACCCAGGTTCGGGCCCTCTTGATGGAGGTAAAACCCTACATCCTGCTCGATTGATATTGATATTGTGGATGTTTACAAGAGTGGATCTACCACGAGATCAAGGAGGCTAAACCCTAGAAGCTAGCCTATGGTATGATTGTAAGGGTTGTTGATGATGTCCTACGGACTAGAGCCATCCGTTTATATAGACACCGGAGAGGGCTAGGGTTACATAGAGTCGGTTACAATGGTAGGAGATCTACATATCCGTATCGCCAAGCTTGCCTTCCACGCCAAGGAAAGTCCCATCCGGACACGGGGAGAAGTCTTCAATCTTGTATCTTCATAGTCTTGGAGTCCGGTCGATGATGATAGTCCGCCAATGATAGTTCGGTGATGATGGTAGTCCGCTATCCGACACCCCTAATCCAGACTCCTCAAGAGCTCCCTAACCAGGCTTCAATGACGATAAGTCCGCGCGTATATTGCTTGGCATTGCAAGGCGGGTTCCTCCTCCAAATGATAGAAGATTGTGAACACCAGGATAGTGTCCGGCTCTGCAAAATAAATTCCACATTCCACCGTAGAGAGAATAATAATATATACACAAGTTCAATCTGCTGACGTTTTTTGTGGCATGACGTCACACCACTACCAAGCCATTACTTAAATTGTTTTTTATTTACCACCTCAGCGCATTTAGCGAGGCGGTTTCCTTGGCACGTCTTGTCGAAGCAGAGATCGTGTTTCCCCTTAATCCGGGATTCTCATCAATACGGACGTGGGTAACCCAACCGCGCCATTGATGGTGACGCTTGGGGGATAAGCGAGTTCTACCAGGCCGGTGGGGGACGCGTAGACTTTGCCCGCCCATATAAGGGATAAGGATTCACCTTCTCACCTACGCCTTCTTCCTCCTTTGCTTATCCATCTCCGCACTTTCGAGCTCCAAATACCAAGTTCACAAGATCTCGTCTCAACCTTCTCCGACCATGTCCGGAGCAGGAGGTAAATGTTTGGCCTCCACCGTTAAGGAGGAGCACATCGCCAAACTGTGCGGCGCCGGATACCTCTCCAGCGAAATCATGCACCGGCTGCCCGACGAGGGGCAGCTCATCCCCACCCCCAGGCCCCATGAGAGGGTCGTCTTTCTTCCCCACTTCCTCCGCTGATCTGGGCTTTCCACTTCACCCCTTTGTCCGGGTCTCATGTTCTACTACGGCCTGGATTTCCATGATCCGCGCCAACTTCATCCTCAACATCTCGGCGTTTATCGTGGTGTATGCGAGGCCTTCCTCTGCATTCAGCCCCACTTCGCTTGTGGCTCAAGACCTTCAATGTCAAGCGAAGGTAGTGAAGGGCACTCAAGCGGAGTGCGGAGGCGCCATGTTGGGCAAGATGCCCAATGTCCTTTAGTTCAAGGGCCTTCGTGGAATCCGTCAAAGGGTGGCAATCGGGTGGTTCTATATCACCGAGCCGCGTGACCCTACATGGGCGGCGGCCCCGAAGTTTAGATCTGGTACCCCACGCAGCTCACCTCCTGGAAAGAGTAGGGCTTGCTTTGGGGGTAGTTCGAGGAGCCGGGACTCCAAGCCTGTATCAAGAAGCCGTGAAGAAGCTCAGCTGGTTAACGTGGTCCAAGTCATGCTCGTCCACGGATACTCCCATGCCAAGAGCGGCATTCAATCTGTGGAGTTCGATCCGAACAGCACCAGCGCTGAGCAGGCTCTTCGACACGACGCACGAAAGGCGCTGAAAGGTGCTGTTCAAGGCGCCGAAGTTTCGCATCCGCGATCAAGATCGCGGATTTCGCTCGCAGCGCCAGGTCGACGAGGTAAGTGATTCTACCCCTTTACGGGACACTTGTTTTACATAGTTTGACTCTATGCGGGTTTTAATTTCCCTTCTCCTTTGACAGACTGGATGAGGAAGGCGGAGCAGATTACCCGCCGGCTCCTATGCCGAAAATCCAGTGGGCGCCTGCCTAGCGGGCTGCTGATTCCGCACCGCACGTGGTGCCGGAGAAGAAGGCCAAGAAGGAGGCCACGGGTGCTCGAAAGAGTGCCCGCTTTCAGGTGTCCGATGACTCGGGCGGACTCTCCCGAAAATGAGGAGGAGGAAGAGGACTCTCTCGGAGGAGGGAGAGAGGAAGAGGAAGGCTTCCCCAGCAGGGGGAGGCCAAGGGTCCAAGAGGGAAGGACTATTCCCGGACAGCTCCGCCAACATCAACGCTTGGCGAGGAAGAATGGCCTTCAAGGGCCAGGCCTCCGCGAGATCGTAAGTATCCGGACTCTGAATGATTTATAATTTCTTTTTCGCGTCACATAGTGTCATTCTCGATGCCGCACGCTGCTGTAGTCCGCCGGTGATGATCTCCCGCTTCATCGAAGGGTCGTTGGCTTCGCCGGATGTAGACTCCATCCCGACCGCCTCCACCCTCGTGACGCCGAGGACGCCGAGGTGGGAGCCCAAGAAGGACCCATCGGGTGAGGCTCGGAGGCACCACAAGGCGCCCTCCGGACTTTGCGCCAGACTCACATCGAACCCGCAGTGGCTCCAGAGTCCGGCCGCGCCCTTCAACGAAGGGCAAGACCGTGACGCCGGGCGGCTTCTGTCCAACCGAGGCGCCGGGTAATTTGTTGAGGCGCTGCAGAGCGCCCATCGAGGAAGAACACCGCACTATTATGAGTGCGGTGATCCGTAAGGTGCAGCTCGCCAAGAGCAGGCTGACTGAAGCTCGCAGAGCCTTCTATCGTGCTTTGAGGTAAGAAGTTAAAAATATGCAAAGTAATACCGCATAGACAGTAGCCCCGATGCTCGGTTCGGTGTTCGAAAGAAAAGCCGGACCGAGGATCTGAAAAAGATATACGCATGGTTGCTAAAAATTATGTCAATATGGGTTGCAGTTACGCCGCCGACCTCCGCCACACCGATCAAGGAGGTCGGTGCTGTGAAGTAGGAGCTCGAGCGGTCCGAGCAAGAGCTCGGCCGCGCCAGAAGCAGCTCCAGGACAAAGAAGGTGAGTAACACCACTTTGAACTTGTACCTTCATGTAAAAGGATTTAGGTTGCAACAAAAAATAACAAGGATAACATGGGTACTGCAGGGGCCACGAACGAGGTGGCGTCCCTGAAGGAGGCCGTGTCCGCTGCCAAACGCAATGCAGCCACGGAACGGGCAGAGTGAGAAAAGCAGGAGGCGCGGGTGGCGGTGGTTCAGCAAGAGCTCCAGGCTCTCATGAAAAAGTATGAGAGTTTGGAGCGTGACTCAAAGACTCGAGAGTCCGAGCTTGCCTCGGCTCTCGAAAGTGCCAAAACCGCCAAGGCCGAGGCCCATAAGTCCCTTCAGGAGATTGAGTTGATGAGGAAAGCGGCGGGTAAGGCATTTTTCATGCAAAGCAAGCATGTGAATGTAAATTACGTGTTACTTATCCAAATTCGGAGCTCTCCAGGGGCGTTTGCAGATCTGCCTCATGGCGTGTCGATGTCGCCGATTCTACCGAGCCGAGGAGGGATCTCAACGGAGAAGGTCTTCGGTCTCAAGATGCTTTGAGACCGCCATCCGTGCCCCTAGCGACCAGTGAAGCAGCTGGTCGAGCTTCACAAGGTGGCCGAGCAGGCCATGAAGGGCCTCATAGTCCGGTTGTGGCTCGGAGAGGCCATGCACAGGAGCTACTTCGCCTCGTCGACGGTTGGTGGATGCGCGCCCTGGGTGGAGGTTATCAAGCGCCCACCTGTATTGAAGGTGCTCGTCGGGCCCTTGCCCGCGCAAAGGTGCATTGGGGCAAGCTGGATGCGGAGAAGCTAATCAGCGACGCGCCACCAGCGGGCAAGGAACATCGTCGCCGAAATGTACTATAAGGCTGTCTGAAGGGTGCCCGCAAGATTGCGGATGAGTGCCCCAGGATGTAATTTTGAGTGAATTCGCAATGTGTTATCCTGTGCGCTGAAAAATTTGTTCATACGCGCTAAGCAACGCTTGTTAATTTAAAATATTACCTTCAGTGCGGCCGTTTATTAAATCGAGAGATGGCAAGTCGTCGGCTTCAGCCCCCATGCCACGAGTGGTGGGGTGTTCGGGATAAACTTGAGCGCTCTTGTTCCCATTTTGGGTCCATCTAGGAGGCGCCAACACAACGTAACAAGGCAACCGGACTTATAGTGCTTGAACACTCTCACTTAGCCATAGAATTCTATAATTTTAAATTTCGTGAAGCCCCTAGTATTCGGAGGACCGAATTGGGGCGCTATCCACGCCTTCGCTTGACATAATCCGAACTTCGTCAAGCGGCGAGGTCTTTAAGGACCCGAAAGGACCTCTCGAACAGCGACCAGTCTCGCCTTATCATGACAGTCAGTTTTAGCTTTCTCCACTGAGGCGTTAACCTGGCTCAACCGGGGCGCATCGCAGTGGTTCTCCCAGTGCTACCTTAGCCGATAGAACGGAACGTAAGGTGCCAAACATGGGAGCCGGGCAAACCCAACTATTGACCCAAGACATGATTCGGAGCCGATTCATATAATGCTATAAGTTCGGGGTGCCGCACTTGTGAAAGTGTGCGGACTTTATCACACCATAATGCGGAGAACATAAGCCCCTGGTGTATTTGGCCGTACCAAAATGTACGGATGCCACATGTCGTAAATAAACATATATGTATATATAAGGTAATGCAATTATAGGCAAAAAAGTGCTGCATTTTATTCGAGAAGATATTCTATGAGTGCGGAATGATACAAATAGTGCGGAAAGCAAGGGATCGGACGAATTAAAGGCGTCTCCCTCCAGGGGTAGGCCGCGGAATGTTGTATTTAACGAATTTAATGCTCGTGATGGAGACCACCTGAGTGTTCGTCGCGGCCTTTGTCCTTCCCTGGCTGTTGCATCATGAGTTCGGCAGGTTCGCCGCCGGACATAGTTCTGTATAAAAAGAGAAAATAAAAGAAAAAAGAGACACACTTGGGAGCCCCCGTGTGGTCGAACCGCACTCTGGTCTGTTGTGGTTGTGCCTTTCCCCTATGCCCATGGTATCTCCAAGGCGTAATTATGTACGCGGAGAGCTTCTCTTACAATTTTGCGAGGGCTGGGGTTGAGGCCGCATTGCTACGCTGCGTGCTCGGAACGTGCTGGTGGTCTTGGTTGATGTTGCTCGGCGCGCTTTGGTCGTGTCCGGTCGCTTAGCGGCCGGACTCGAGAATTGCCTTAAAAGGCTGCTCAGACTTCGCCGCGAGAGCCGCTGTATGTTCCTCCGCTCGAGGGAGCGCCTGTGTTTCCATTGACCGTGATGACTCCACGAGGGCCTGGCATCTTGAGCTTAAGGTATGCATAATGTGGCACCGCGTTGAATTTTGCGAACGCAGTTCGTCCGAAAGCAGAGCGTGATAGCCGCCATGAACGGGACTATGTCAAGATTAACTCGCTCGAAATTATCCGGGATCCAAGACCACTTCGGTGTAACGAGCCTGTATAATTGGCCTCGACACCTGGTATGACACCTTTAAAGGTTGTCTTTGTAGGTTTAATCCTTGAAGGGTCTATGCCCATCTTGTGCAATCGATCCCGATAAAGCAGGTTCAAGCACGCCGCCATCCATCGGGACTCTCGTGAGGTGAAATCCATCGACGATTGGGTCTAAAATCAATGCGCGAATCCGCCATGGCGGGTCGGATGGTCTCTTCGATCGAAAGTGATTGGGCAAGAGGACCATGGGTTGAATTTTGGGGCGATCGCTCCATCGCAGATATCGCCCTTTAGTGCACGCTTCCGCTCCCTCTTGGGAATATCGCTATGATATCATGTTTATCGTCCGAACTTGAGGGGGAATCCTTTGTCCTCTGTTGTTCGGGCGGCGGGTCTCTTCCTCGTCATCGCTGTGTAGCCCTTGTCACTGTTTTCGGCGATTAATTTGCTGCTCGCTTGAATACCCAACAATCTATGTTGGTGTGGTTAGCTGGCTTTTCGGGGTTCCATGTATTTGACAGAGCGGTCGAGTATTCGGTCCAAATTGGACGGGCCCGAGTGGTTCTTTTGAATGGCTTCTTCCGCTGACGGGTTTGGAGCCTCGAATCCGTGTTGACCGCCGATCCTCATTGCCGCCGCCGTTACGCGGCGTTTGTTTTTGTTTCGACGCAACCTGCCATTGCGGTCCTTGGTATCCGGACTGCCGCCGTTTTTGCCGAGGTTGTTACCGTGAGCTAGCCAGTTATCCTCTCCCGCACGTAAGCGGGTCATGAGTGATGTGAGGGCTGCCATGGATTTCGCTCTCTGCCCTAGGTGCCGGGCCAGCCACTCGTCACGGATGTTATGTTTGAAGGCAGCGAGGGCCTCTGATCCGGACAATCGACGATTTGATTTTTCTTTGTTAAGAACCGTGTCCGAATTGCTCGGCCGATTCGTCTGCTCTCGGATTATGTGGCTTAGGTCATCTGCGTCCGGTGGTCGCATACACGTGCCTCGAAGTTGTCGAGGAATGCGGCTTCCGTGTCTTCCCAAGATCCAATTGACTCTGCGGGCAGGCTGTTAAGCCAATGCCGAGCTGGTCCTTTAAGCTTGAGCGGGAGATATTTGATGGCGTGAAGATGCCGCCATGGGCCATGTGTATATGGAGAAGATAATCCTCAATCCAAACCGCTGGGTCTTGTAGCCATCGTAGGATTCGATATTAACGGGTTTAAACCCTTCAGGATTTGATGATCCATTACTTCGCCAGTGAAGCATAGTGGGTGTGCGGCGCCTCTGTATTGAGCAATATCGCGACGTAGCTCGAGAGAGCGTTGTCTGCTGTGTTCGGCCGGGCCGGAGTAGTTATATCCGGCGCGACGGTATTCGTCGTGGGTCTTGGGGCGCCCGCGTGATCCATAGATAGATCTGGATTGTCTTGCCTTGTCCTCCAACATATCCCGCAAGTCCGGCGCGTTCCCCCGTGGCTTCAAGCTTTTTGGGTGATGCCGGGGTACGGTTTTTGTGGAGGGCTTGCACGCCTCTCTCATGCCACCACGAGGTGGCCATCTGCCAGACAGCGCTGGTGATGCAGGTTTGTATGCCTCCTCCTCTAATCGGGGGAGCAACTTGCGCTTTGGGTAACTTTTGGAGGGGCGTTCGAGTTCATACTCTTCGGCCGCGAGGACCTCGGTCCATCTGTCGGCCAGTAGGTCTTGATCAGCTTGAAGCTGTTGCTGCTTTTCTTTAGGCTGTTTGCTATGGCCATTAGCCCGCGTCTCAAACGCTCTTGTTCGACGGGATCCTCGTGCACGACGAAGTCGCTGTCGCCGAGGCTTGCCTCGCCTCCGGAGGGAGGTAAGTAATTGTCATCCTCGACCTCTCGCCCGCCGCCTCTTGTGAGGGCTTGCTTCGCCTCCTCCTGCTGGATGGATCGTCCGAGGGGAGTTGTCTTCGCACTTTCGGGGTGTTATTATCTCTGTGCCGGAATCTCCATTCTTGCCGTGGTGGGATTTAGAGCGGCGCCGCGACGCCGGCGCTTGGGCTGTTCTTTAAGGAATCGGCCTCCGCCGCTTCTTTGTCGTCCCCATCTTTTGGGGTGTCCACCATGTATATGTCGATGACGAGGTGGTCTTCCAAAGGTCCTGTAGGCGCTGGTTCTTGGTAGTCTCCGCATCGCCGCCCATACCGTCGATGTCTTCGGAGTCGAGTCGAGTATGTCGGTTAAATCGCCGACGGTGGCTACGGTGGGTGGTGGGTGGGCTCAATTTCTTCGTTGTCCGCGTCCCAACCGCCCCGGCCGTTGTTCGCCAGGCTCTCCGGATAGCGAGAGATGCTTCATGAATTTATGATATCGCCAAGGGCGAAAAGCTTTGAAAGATGTCCGCAGCGGTGAATTCCATGATCGGCGCCCAATCGGGTTCGACCGCGCAGGGCGCAGGAGGTTCGAGTCCGCGAGAGAGTCCGCACCTCGAGTCATGGGCTTTATGCGGGACAAGGTAAGTGTTCGCCCATCGCCGTAGAAGTTGGAGCTCCCGGGCGGTGTCCAGCCATCCATCCTCGATCCGAGCAATCGGCTCCGCACTATGGGTCGGAGCGGATTCGCAGCGACCTCCAAGGTGCTGTTCGTGGCGAGTTAGGTCATGCCCATCGTGACAGCGCCGCACGCCGGGTTGTGGCTCAGATCCATCAAGATCAAGTCCCCGCGATATCGGTCGTGAAGTTTAGGCTTCCAAACCTGACTCGACGGCCAGGCGAAGCTTCGATCTGCTCCAGATGGCCAAGTGAGTTGGCCCGCATCGGCCGCCGAATCGAAGATCTGTCCGGGAGAAAAGTCTCACCCAGACTGCGTCGTTGTTGATTGAAGAGGCCATCAAGCCTATCGGTGATGACATAGAGGAACTCTCAATGAAAGCACCAATGTCGGTGTCAAAACCGGCGGATCTCGGGTAGGGGGTCCCGAACTGTGCGTCTAGGCGGATGGTAACAGGAGACAAGGGACACGATGTTTTACCCAGTTCGGCCCTCTTGATGGAGGTAAAACCCTACGTCCTGCTCGATTGATATTGATATTGTGGATGTTTACAAGAGTGGATCTACCACGAGATCAAGGAGGCTAAACCCTAGAAGCTAGCCTATGGTATGATTGTAAGGGTTGTTGATGATGTCCTACGGACTAGAGCCATCCGGTTTATATAGACACCGGAGAGGGCTAGGGTTACATAGAGTCGGTTACAATGGTAGGAGATCTACATATCCGTATCGCCAAGCTTGCCTTCCACGCCAAGGAAAGTCTCATCCGGACACGGGGAGAAGTCTTCAATCTTGTATCTTCATAGTCTTGGAGTCCGGTCGATGATGATAGTCCGGCCAATGATAGTTCGGCTGATGATGGTAGTCCGGCTATCCGGACACCCCCTAATCCAGGACTCCCTCACATAGATTCATCAAAATAAGCAAACAACACACGAAAAACAGAATCTGTCAAAAACAGAACAGTCTGTAGTAATCTGTAACTAATGCAAACTTCTGGAACTTCAAAAATTATAAAATAAATTGGTGGACCTGAGGAATTTGTCTAGTAATCATCTGCAAAAAGAATCAACTAAATAGAACTCTCCAGTAAAAAGTTTTAGCTAATTTCGTGAGCGCTAAAGTTTCTGTTTTTTTACAGCATGATCATAAAGACTTCACCCAAGTCTTCCCAAAGGTCCTACTTGGCACAAACACTAATTAAAACACAAAACCACATCTAAACAGAAGCTAGATGGGTTATTTATTCCTAAACAGAACCAAAAAGCAAGAAACTAAAATAAAATTGGGTTGCCTCCCAACAAGTGCTAACGTTTAACGCACCTAGCTAGGCATGATGATTTTCAATGATACTCACATAAAAGATAAGAATTGAAACATAAAGAGAGCATCATAAATAATATGACTAGCACATTTAAGTCTAACCCACTTCCTATGCATAGGGATTTTGTGATCAAACAATTTATGGGAACAATAATCGACAAGCATAGGAAGGCAAAATAAGCATAACTTCAAAACTTTAAGCACATAGAGAGGAAACTTGATATTATTGCAATTCCTACAAGCATATATTCCTCCCTCATAATAATTTTCAGTAGCATCATGAATGAATTCGGAATAGTGAGAGTATCATAAGAGACTCGAATACTATAAATTGTTTCCACATTAAATGAATAATGTTCAAAAAAAGGGTAATCATAATCATGACAAGTTTTATAAATATAATCATCACTACTCTTTATAGCATAAGTTTCATCACAATAATAATCATAAGTAGCAACTTTGTTCTCATCATAATCAATTGAAACCTCTTCCGAAATAGTGAATTCATCACTAAATAAAGTCATGACCTCTCCAAATCCACTTTCATAATTATCACAATAAGATTCAACATCCTCCAAAATAGTGGGATCACTACTTCCTAAAGTTGACACTCTTCCAAACCCACTTTCATTAATATAATCATCATAAGTAGGAGGCATGCTATCATCATTATAAATTTGCATATCAAAACTTGGGAGACTAAAAATATCATCTTCATTAAACGTAGCATCCCCAAGCTTGGGACAGACATTAATTGCAGCAAATATATTCTCAAAAACATCATCTTCATCAAACATAGCATCCCCAAGCTTGGGCTTTTTCATATCATAAGCATAATCACTCTCATCATTAATAGTATGGATAACACCAATAGTATAGCAATTATCATATTCTTCCAAGCAAGTGCCAAAAAGATTTTCAAGATCATAAGAAGTATCATTATCTTCCCAATCATAATCATCACAACAAGCAATAGGCATAACGAGATCATCATCAAGTGCATCATCTTCCACAATTATTTTTGATTCATTTTCATGAGGCACAACAATAATAGGAGCAACATTATTTGGGAGAGATATCTTTTTACCTCTCTTCCTTTTTCTTTTCTTCTTCTTCACCACATCATGTGTGGGTTCAATCCTCTTTTTGGAGCTCCTTATTAATGAGATTGGTTGAATAGAAGGCTCCTCCTCGTTACCTGATTCATCATAAGAAAATTTTAGGAGGATATTGGGAAGTCTCTTCCCTTTCATTAGTATTCTCTTCATCTTCTATTTGTTTTCTTTTCTTTATGTAATTGGCAATATAAGGATTTCCAATGCAATTCACCGCGCAATACATATAAATTTCCTCTAGATCAAATTCAAGAAGTTTATAACGGGCAAATTCTGGAAGATAATTAGTCATACGTTTCATTTCTTCGTAGCCCATAAGCAAACTAAGTTCATTATAATGTGCAAGGGAAATCAAGTCATCACAATTTTTGGAAACGATTAGATCATGAAACAATTTGCATCGGATAGTTAAATGACCCTGTTCATTGCAAAGTTCACAAGTACGGCCAAGAAAATTTAAATTTTCAGCACAAACATCTAGCCTTTCTTGCAACAATTTAGTTTCTAAATGCTTATGCCTCTTGCAATATCTATCTTCCCTATTTGGTGTGTACTTGCAAACCCAATACACTCCACAAAAATTGACATGCCTATAAGAGATATTTTCATCATGACTAGTGCAATCATCATTAGTACCATGGATATTCAAGTAGTTCATACTAACAACATTGCAATCATGCCCATCACTCAAAGATTTAGTGCCAAACATTTTAATGCATTCTTCTTCTAACACTTTGGCACGATTTTCCTTCCCATCATACTCACGAAAGATATTAAAAAGATGAAGCGTATGAGGTAAACTCAATTCCATTTTTTTTGTAATTTTCTTTTATAAACTAACTAGTGTTAAAACAAGAAATAAAAAGATTCAATTGCAAGATCTAAAGATATACCTTCAAGCACTCACCTCCCCGGCAACGGCGCCAGAAAACTGCTTGATGTCTACTACGCAACCTTCTTCTTGTAGACTTTGTTGGGCCTCCAAGTGCAGAGGTTTGTAGGACAATAGCAAATTTCCCTCAAGTGGATGACCTAAGGTTTATCAATAGGATGAAGATGGTCTCTCTCAGGCAACCCTGCAACCAAATAACAAAGAGTCTCTTGTGTCCCCAACACATCCAATACAATGGTAAATTGTATAGGTGCACTAGTTCGGCGAAGAGATGGTGATACAAGTGCAATATGGATGGTAGATATAGGTTTTTGTAATCTGAAAATATAAAAATAGCAAGGTAACTAATGATAAAAGTGAGCGTAAACGGTATTGCAATGCTAGGAAACAAGGCCTAGGGTTCATACTTTCACTAGTGCAAGTTCTCTCAACAATAATAACATAATTGAATCATATAACTATCCCTCAACATGCAACAAAGAGTCACTCCAAAGTCACTAATAGCGGAGAACAAACGAAGAGATTATGATAGGGTAAGAAACCACCTCAAAGTTATTCTTTTCGATCAATCCATTGGGCTATTACTATAAGTGTCACAAACAGCCCTAGAGTTCGTAGTAAAATAACACCTTAACACACACATCAACCAAAACCCTAATGTCACCTAGATACTCCAATGTCACCTCAAGTATCCGTGGGTATGATTATACGATATGCATCACACAATCTCAGATTCATCTATTCAACCAACACATAGAACCTCAAAGAGTGCCCCAAAGTTTCTATCGGAGAATCAAGACGAAAATGTGTGCCAACCCCTATGCATAGGTTCATGGGCGGAACCCGCAAGTTGATCACCAAAATATACATCAAGTGAATCACGTGATATCCCATTGTCACCACAGATACGCATAGCAAGACATACATCAAGTGTTCTCAAATCATTAAAGACTCAATCCGATAAGATTACTTCAAAGGAAAAACTCAATCCATTACAAGAGAGTAGAGGGGGAGAAGCAACATAAGATCCAACTATAATAGCAAAGCTGGCGATACATCAAGATCGTGCCAAATCAAGAACACGAGAGAGAGAGAGAGAGAGAGAGAGAGAGAGAGAGAGAGAGAGAGATCAAACACATAGCTACTGGTACATACCCTCAGCCCCGAGGGTGAACTACTCCCTCCTCGTCATGGAGAGCGCCGGGATGATGAAGATGGCCACCGAAGATGGATCCCCCTTCCGGCAGGGTGCCGTAATAGGGTCCCGATTGGTTTTTGGTGGCTGCAGAGGCTTGCGGCGGCGGAACTCCCGATCTATTCTGTTCCGCGAAGGTTTTAGGGTATATGGATATAGATAGGCGGAAGAAATACGTCAGGGGAGCCACTATTGGGGAACGTAGTAATTTCAAAAAAATTCCTACGATCACGCAAGACCATGGTGATGGCATAGCAACGAGGGGAGAGTGTCCGCCCACGCACTCGTGAGACCGAAAGCGAAGCGTTATAACAACGCTGTTGATGTAGTCGACGCCTTCACGATCCGACCGATCCAAGCACCGAACGTCACGGCACCTCCGAGTTCTCGCACACGCTCAGCTCGATGACGATCCCGGACTCGATCCAGCAAAGTGTCGGGATGAGTTCCGTCAAGACGACGGCGCAGTGACGATGTTGATGCTCCACCGACGCAGGGCTTCGCCTAAGCTCCGCGACGATATGACTTCTCCGGCGCGAGGCTTCGCCTAAGCTCCACGACGATATGACCAAGTGGAATATGGTGGAAGGGGCACCGCACACGGCTAAGGAAAGATCCGTAGATCAACTTGTGTGTTCTAGGGTGCCCCTGCCTCGTATATAAAGGAGCCAAGGGGAGGTGGCCGCCAAGGAGGAGGCGCGCAAGGAGTCCTACTCCTCCGGGAGTAGGATTCCCCTCAATCCTAGTTGGATTAGGATTCCTGAGGGGAAAGAGAGAGGGGGCGGCCCACCTTTCCTAGTCCTAATAGGACTAGGGAAGAAGCGCGCCACCTAGGGCTGGCCCTTTCTCCTTTCCTCCAAGGCCCACTATGGCCCATGTAGTTCCCGGGGTTCCGGTAACCTCCGGTACTCGATAAATTCCGATTTCACTCGGAACACTTCCGATGTCCAAATGTAGGCTTCAATATATCAATCTTTATGTCTCGACCATTTCGAGACTCCTCGTCATGTCCGTGATCACATCCGGGACTCGAACAACCTTCGTGCATCAATACTTATAAACTCATAATGAACTGTCATCGAAGCGTTAAGCGTGGGACCCTACGGGTTCGAGAACTATGTAGACATGACCTAGAACCATTCTCGGTCAATAACCAATAGCGGAACCTGGATGCCCATATTGGTTCCTACATATTCTACTGAAGATCTTTATCGGTCAAACCGCATAACGACATACGTTGTTCCCTTTGTCATCGGTATGTTACTTACCGAGATTCGATCGTCGGTATCCAATACCTAGTTCAATCTCGTTACCGGTAAGTCTCTTTACTCGTTCCGTAATACATCATCTTACAACTAACTCATTAGTTGTAATGCTTGCAAGGCTTAAGTGATGTGTATTACCAAGAAGGCCTAGAGATACCTCTCCGACAATCGGAGTGACAAAACCTAATCTCAAATACGCCAACCCAACAAGTACCTTTGGAGACACCTGTAGTACTCCTTTATAATCACCCGATTCGTTGTGGCTTTGGTAGTACCAAAGTGTTCCTCCGTAAACGGAGTTGCATAATCTCATAGTTACAGGAACATGTATGGGTCATGAAGAAAGCATTAACAACATACTAAACGATCAAGTGTTAAGCTAACGGAATGGGTCATGTCAATCACATCATTCTCCTAATGATGTGATCTCATTAATCAAATGACAACACATGTCTATGGTTAGGAAACATAACCATCTTCATTAATGAGCTAGTCTTGTAGAGGCATACTAGTGACTATCTGCTTGTCTATGTATTCACACATGTATTATGTTTCCGTTAATACAATTCTAGCATGAATAATAAACATTTATCATGATATAAGGAAACAAATAATAACTTTATTATTGCCTCTAGGGCATATTTCCTTCAGCCTCCCACTTGCACTAGAGTCAATAATCTAGATTACACAAGAATGATTCTAACACCCATGGAGTCTTGGTGCTGATCATGTTTTGCTCGTGGAAGAGGCTTAGTCAACGGTCTGCGCAACATTCAGATCCGTATGTATTTTGCAAATCTCTATGTCTCCCACTTGGACTTGGTCCCGAATGGAATTGAAGCGTCTCTTGATATGCTTGGTCCTCTTGTGAAATCTGGATTCCTTTGCCAAGGCAATTGCACCAAGATTGTCACGAGAAGATCTTCATCGGTCCCGATGCACTAGGTATGACACCTAGATCGGAAATGAACTCTTTCATCCGCACTCCTTCATTTGCTGCTTCAAGCAGCTATGTACTCCGCTTCACATGTAGATCCCACCACGACGCTTTGTTTAGAACTGCACCAACCGACAGCTCCACCGCTTAATAAAAACACGATCCGGTTTGCGATTTAGAATCGTCCGGATCAGTGTCAAAGCTTGCATCGACGTAACCATTTACGACTAGCTCTTTGTCACCTCCATATCGAGAAACATATCCTTAGTCCTTTTCGTATTTCAGATGTTCTTGACCGCTGTCCATGATCCACTCTGGATTACTTTGGTACCTTCCTGCCAAGCTTACAGCTAAGCATACGTCAGTCCGGTACACAGATTGCATACATGATAGAGCCTATGGCTGAAGCATAGGAACATCTTTCATTTTCTCTCTATCTTCTGCTGTGGTCGGGCATTGAGTCCGACTCAATCTCACACCTTGTAATACAGTAAAAACCTTTCTTTGCCTGATCCATTTTGAACCTTTTCAAAACTTTATCAAGGTATGTGCTTTGTGAAAGTCCAATTAAGCGCCTTGATCTATCTCTATAGATCTTGATGCCCAATATGTAAGCAGCTTCACCGAGGTCTTTCATTGAAAAACTTTTATTCAAGTATCCTTTATGCTATCCAGAAATTCTATATCATTTCCAATCAATAATGTGTCGTCCACATATAATATTAGAATTGCTACAGAGCTCCCACTCACTTTCTTGTAAATACAGGCTTCTCCAAAAGTCTCAGATAAACCCATATGCTTTGATCACACTATCAAAGCGTTTATTCCAACTCCGAGAGGCTTGCACTGACCATAAATTGATCGCTGGAGCTTGCACACTTTGTTAGTACCCTTTGGATCGACAAAACCTTTTGGTTGCATCATATACAACTCTTCTTCTAGAAATCCATTCAAGAATGCAGTTTTACATCCATTTGCCAAATTTCATAATCATAAAATGTGGCAATTGCTAACATGATTCGACAGACTTAAGCATCGCTCTCGGTGAGAAAGTCTCATCGTAGTCAACCCCTTGAACTTGTCGAAAACCTTTCGCAACAAGTCGAGCTTTGTAGACAGTTATATTACCATCGCGTCGGTCTTCTTCTTAAAGATCCATTTATTTTCAATGGCTTGCCGATCATCGGGCAAGTCAACCAAAGTCCATACTTTGTTCTCATACATGGATCCCATCTCAGATTTCATGGCTTCTAGCCATTTTGCGAATCTGGGCTCACCATCGCTTCTTCATAGTTTGTAGGTTCGCCATGGTCAAGTAACATGACTTCCGAATAAGATTACCGTACCACTCTAGTGCGTATTTTACTCTGGATGACCTCACGAAGTTCAGAGTAACTTGATCTCAAGCTTCATGATCATCATCATTAGTTTCCTCACTAATTGGTGTAGTTGTCACAGAACCATTTCTTGTGATGAACTACTTTCCAATAAGGGAGCAGATACTGATTATCTCATCAAGTTCTACTTTCCTCCCACTCACTTCTTTCGAGAGAAACTCCTTCTCTAGAAAGGATCCGAATTAGCAACGAAAATCTTGCCTTCAGATCTGTGATAGAAGGTGTACCCAACAGTCTCCTTTGGGTATCCTATGAAGACACATTTTCCGATTTGGGTTCGAGCTTATCTGGTTGAAGTTTCTTTACATAAGCATCGCAGCCCCAAACTTTAAGAAACGACAACTTTGGTTTCTTGCCAAACCACAGTTCATAAGGCGTCGTCTCAACGGATTTTGACGGTGTCCTATTTAATGTGAATGCGGCCGCCTCTAAAGCATAACCCCAAAATGATAGCGGTAAATCGAAATAGACATCATAGATCGCACCATATCTAGTAAAGTACGACACGACGTTCGGACACACCATTTCTCTGTGGTGTTCCGGTGGCGTGAGTTGCTAAACTATTCCACATTGTTTCAAATGTAAACCAAACTCGTAACTCAAATATTCTTCTCCACGATCAGATCGTAGAAACTTTATTTTCTTGTTACGATGATTTTCCACTTCACTCTGAAATTCTTTGAACTTTTCAAATGTTTCAGATTTGTGTTTCATTAAGTAGATATACCCATATCTGCTCAAATCATCTGTGAAGGTGAGAAAATAACGATACCCGCCACGTGCCTCAACATTCATTGGACCACAAACATCGGTATGTATGATTTCCAACAAATCAGTTGCTCGCTCCATAGTTCCGGAGAACGGCGTTTTGGTCATCTTGCCCATGAGGCACGGTTCGCAAGTACCAAGTGATTCATAATCAAGTGATTCCGAAGCCCATCAAGATGGAGTTTCTTCATGCGTTTACACCGATATGACCTAAACGGCAATTGCCACAAATAAGTTGCACTATCATTATCAACTCTGCATCTTTTGGCTTCAACATTATGAATGTGTGTATCACTCTTGTCGAGATTCAACAAGAATAGACCATTCTTCAAGGGTGCATGACCATAAAAGATATTACTCATATAAATAGAACAACCATTATTCTCTGATTTAAATGAATAATCGTCTCGCATTTAAACAAGATCCAGATATAATGTTCATGCTCAACGCGGCACCAAATAACAATTATTTAGGTCTAAAACTAATCCGAAGGTAGATGTAGAGGTAGCGTGCCGACCGCGATCACATTGACTTTGGAACCATTTCCCACGCGCATCGTCACCTCGTCCTTTGCGGTGCTCGTCTATTCCGTAGTCCTGTTTGAGTTGCAAATATTAGCAATGTAACCAGATCAAATACCAGTGCTACTACGAGCTCTAGTAAGGTACACATCAATAACATGTATATCACATATACCTTTGTTCACCTTGCCATCCTTTTATCCGCCAAATACTTGGGGCAGTTCCGCTTCCAATGTCGGTCCGCTTGCAAGAAAAACACTCGCTTCAGCTTAGGTCCAGACTTGGGTTTCTTCTCTTGATCAGCAACTTTCTTGCTGTTCTTTTGAAGTTTCCTTCTTCTTCCCTTTGCCCTTTTCTTGAAACTAGTGGTCTTGTTGACCATCAACACTTGATGCTCTTTCTTGATTTCTACCTCCATGCTTTTAGCATCGCGAAGAGCTCGAGAATTGTCTTAGTCATCCCTTGCATATTATAGTTCATCACGAAGCTCTTGTAGCTTGGTGGCGTGATTGGAGAATTCATCAATGACACTATCATCCGGAAGATTAACTCCCAGCTGAATTAAGTGATTGTTATACCCGGACATTTTGAGTATGTGCTCACCGATGAACTATTCTCCTCCATCTTGCAGCTATAGAACTTATTGGAGACTTCATATCTCTCAATCCGGGCATTTGCTTGAAATATTAACTTCAACTCCTGGAACATCTCATATGCTCCATGACGCTCAAAACGTCGTTGAAGACCCGGTTCTAAGCCGTAAAGCATGGCACACTGAACTATTGAGTAGTCATCAGCTTTGCTTTGCCGACGTTCACAACTTCGGCTCAAGACTCGCAGCAGGCCTGTCACCCAGCGGTGCTTCCAGGACGTAATTTTTCGTGCAGCAATGAGGATAATCCTCAAATTCGGACCCAGTCCGTGTAATTGCTACCATCATCTTTCAACTTTGCTTTCTCAAGGAACGCATTAAAATTCAACGGAACAACAAAGACGAGCCATCTATCTACAAGAAACATAGACAAGCAAAATACTATCAGTACTAAGCTCATGATAAATTTAAGTTTAATTAATCATATTAAAACTCCCACTTAGACAGACATCTCTAGTCATCTAAGTGATCACGTGATCCAAATCAACTAAACCATGTCCGATCATCACGTGAGACGGAGTAGTTTCAATGGTGAACATCACTATGTTGATCATATCTACTATATGATTCACGTTCGACCTTCGGTCTCCGTGTTCCGAGGCCATATCTGTTATATGCTAGGCTCGTCAAGTTTAACTTGAGTATTCTGCGCGTGCAACTGTTTTGCACCCGTTGTAGATGGACGAGAACTTATCACACCGATCATCACGTGGTGTCCGGGTACTACGAACTTTGGCAACGGTGCATACTCGGGAGAACACTTCTTGATAATTTTAGTGAGAGATCATCTTATAATGCTACCGTCAATCAAAGCAAGATAAGATGCATAAAGGATAAACATCACATGCAATCAATATAAGTGATATGATATGGTCATCATCATCTTGTGCTTGTGATCTCCATCGCCAAGCACCGCATGATCACCATCGTCACCGCGCGACACCTTGATCTCCATCGTAGCATCGTTGTCGTCTCGCCAACTATTGCTTCTACGACTATCGCTACTCCTTAGTGATAAAGTAAAGCAATTACATGGCGTTGCATTTCATACAATAAAGCGACAACCATATGGCTCCTGCCGATTGCCGATAACTCGGTTACAAAACATGATCATCTCATACAATAAAATAAAGCATCACGTCTTGACCATATCACATCACAACATGCCCTGCAAAAACAAGTTAGACGTCCTCTACTTTGTCGTTGCAAGTTTTACGTGGCTGCTACGGGCTGAGCAAGAACCGTTCTTACCTCGCATCAAAACCACAACGATAGTTTGTCAAATAGACTCCGTTTAACCTTCTCAAGGACCGGGCGTAGTCATACTCGGTTCAACTAAAGTGAGAGAGACAGACACCGCCGGTCACCTTTAAGCAACGAGTGCTCGGAGCGGTGAAACCAGTCTCGCGTAAGCGTACGCGTAATGTCGGTCCGGGCCGCTTCATCTCACAATACCGCTGAACCAAAGTATGACATGCTGGTAGGCAGTATGACTTGTATCGCCCACAATTCACTTGTGTTCTACTCGTGCATATGACATCAACGCATAAAACCAGGCTCGGATGCCACTATTGGGGAACGTAGTAATTTCAAAAAAATTCCTACGATCACGCAAGACCATGGTGATGGCATAGCAACGAGAGGGAGAGTCGTCCGCGTACGCACTCGTGAGACCGAAAGCGAAGCGTTATAACAACGCTTGATGTGTAGTCGACGCCTTCACGATCCGACCGATCCAAGCACCGAACGTCGGCACCTCCGAGTTACGCACACGTTCAGCTCGATGACGATCCCGGACTCGATCCAGCAAAGTGTCGGGATGAGTTCCACGACGACGGCGTGGTGACGATGTTGATGCTCCACCGACGCAGGGCTTCGCCTAAGCTCGCGACGATATGACTTCTCCGCGCGGGGCTTCGCTAAGCTCATGACGATATGACCGAAGTGGAATATGGTGGAAGGGGCACCGCACGGCTAAGGAAAGATCCGTAGATCAACTTGTGTGTTCTAGGGTGCCCCTGCCCCGTGATATAAAGGAGCCAAGGGGAGGTGGCCGGCCAAGGAGGAGGCGCGCAAGGAGTCCTACTCCTCCGGAGTAGGATTCCCCTCCAATCCTAGTTGGATTAGGATTCCGGAGGAAAGAGAGAGGGGGCGGCCCACCTTTCCTAGTCCTAATAGGACTAGGGAAGAAGGCGCGCCACCTAGGGCTGGCCCTTTCTCCTTTCCTCCAAGGCCCACTATGGCCCATGTAGTTCCGGGGGTTCCGTAACCTCCGGTACTCCAGAAATTCGATTTCACTCGGAACACTTCCGATGTCCAAATGTAGGCTTCAATATATCAATCTTTATGTCTCGACCATTTCGAGACTCCTCGTCATGTCCGTGATCACATCCGGACTCGAACAACCTTCGTGCATCAATACTTATAAACTCATAATGAATCACATCGAAGCGTTAGCGTGCGGACCCTACGGGTTCGAGAACTATGTAGACATGACCTAGAACCATTCTCGGTCAATAACCAATAGCGGAACCTGGATGCCCATATTGGTTCCTACATATTCTACGAAGATCTTTATCGGTCAAACCGCATAACGACATACGTTGTTCCTTTGTCATCGGTATGTTACTTACCCGAGATTCGATCGTCGGTATCCAATACCTAGTTCAATCTCGTTACCGGTAAGTCTCTTTACTCGTTCCGTAATACATCATCTTACAACTAACTCATTAGTTGTAATGCTTGCAAGGCTTAAGTGATGTGTATTACCGAGAAGGCCTAGAGATACCTCTCCGACAATCGGAGTGACAAAACCTAATCTCGAAATACGCCAACCCAACAAGTACCTTTGGAGACACCTGTAGTACTCCTTTATAATCACCCGATTCCAGTGACGTTTGGTAGTACCAAAGTGTTCCTCCGGTAAACGGAAATTGCATAATCTCATAGTTACAGGAACATGTATGGGTCATGAAGAAAGCATTAACAACATACTAAACGATCAAGTGTTAAGCTAACGGAATGGGTCATGTCAATCACATCATTCTCCTAATGATGTGATCTCATTAATCAAATGACAACACATGTCTATGGTTAGGAAACATAACCATCTTCGATTAATGAGCTAGTCTTGTAGAGGCATACTAGTGACTATCTGTTTGTCTATGTATTCACACATGTATTATGTTTCCGGTTAATACAATTCTAGCATGAATAATAAACATTTATCATGATATAAGGAAATAAATAATAACTTTATTATTGCCTCTAGGGCATATTTCCTTCAGCCACGAGGGGCCCACGAGGGTGGAGGGCGCGCCCAGGGGGGTGGGCGCGCCCCATGCCTCGTGCCTCCCTCGTTGCTTGCCTGACGTGCACTCCAAGTCTCCTGGGTTGCTTTCCTTCCAAAAATAACTTCTCCAGAAGGTTTCATTCCGTTTCGACTCCGTTTGATATTCATTTTCTTCGAAACACTAAAACAAGGGGAAAAAACAGGAACTGGCAGTGGGCTCTGGGTCAATAGATTAGTCCCAAAAATAATATAAAAATGTAAAATAAAGCCCATAAACATCCAAGATGGATAATATAATAGCATGAATACTTCATAATTTATAGATATGTTGGAGACGTATCAAGGAGATGAAGGTGGGCGACAGGCACGAGATGGATGCAGCAACCGCGAGCAGGCTCGACCCAACCAGATGGTGAATGGATGCTATCCAAAATAGCATCCTGGGATGGACGTCATTAGCATGTGCGTCCATATAGGGACGCTGTTGTTGACCGCGTCCTTACTATATTTAAAATCTTCATTTACACTTTATTACTTTCCTAATTACTGGATTATTAATTACTATTAATAAAAATTTCGGCCTCAAGTTACACATGTATTTACTATGATCTGCACCTAACCAAATAATAATTAGATAATGAATGAGTGCATCGAAAATCTGAAGGACAAAGAGATAGGAACACATAGTTCATTAGTTAGCTCCCCTAAAACTCCAAAACAACTGAAGGTTGTTGTGCTCCGACTCAAGTTAGCACCGCGTCATGTCGTGCTCCGACTCACAAAATACTCTTGCCTTTTTCTTCTTTGATTTGATTTAATACTCTCTTCGTTCTTATTTACTCTGAATATTAGCTCGGTCCAATTCAAACCTCATAAAATATACATGATGTGAAAATATATTCGGTGGTGTTTGTAATGGTATCGATTTGGTATTAGCATGTTAAATTCCTATCTTATTGCTCTTAAATGTAGATTTTAAAGGGTTTGTTAGAGCTCTAGTGCTTAAATTCCTATCTTATTGCTCTTAAATGTAGATTTTAAAGGGTTTGTTAGAGCTCTAGGCCGTTCATGGTTTCATGGTTTGTGGGGACCATCGTTATTCGAATGCTGATGATAGGTCCGGCCTACGCTTTCAAGCCTTCAACTGACGGGTTAACTCCAAGAACTCACCCCAAAAAAAAAACACTACTGAACGCGTTCACTCGTGATTGTGTACAAATTTCAACATCACAAATTTGGACCATGGTAGGTGACCTGACCTACCGAGTTTGTACGTCCCATTTGGAGTTTGGGCGCAACTCACGCACGCAAAGCTATATACTACATATGCACCGCTGTTTGGTTGAAACGGAATGGAACGGGTCCCGGCCGCCCACCGGCCAAATTGCTTCGCTCCAAGTGGAAGAATTTGGATGCAAATGCCATGGCACGAGGAAGCTATACATGCATGCATGAGAACTACTCGTAGCACAATGAACAAATGGTAAATGCAGATATACTGGTGAGCCTTTTATGTCCCTGCCCCGCCCTGATTAGCATGCACGCACGTATGCCTCCATATGCTCCACGCAGTACTGAATTTGATCGACGGGCTAGCTGCATCATCGGCTCATCTCGATTCGGCCGGCATGATGTCCACGAGTCCGGCCGGGGAAAATGTGAAAGTCCAAAATAATAATAATGGAGGAACAATGCAGTACGAAGGCAAATCTACTGCTCGTTGTACAGCACGACAAAATGATCCACCGCGGAGAAAATTATGTCTCAAGTCGTAGTACGTGCTTTCTCCGATCGCCGGCCAAGCCCGAACCGCTCGTTTTTCTGCTTATACAGAAAAAAAAAAAAGAGGAGGATCGGTTAAGCAAGGGACGGAGCTGAAACATATGCATTATGCAGGATGGTCTCGTGGCGGTACACGTCGCTCTTCTACTACCAACTTGGATTTCGCTTGTGGCATGCATTATGCAGTTATGGTGGTACTACACTAACACTAGTACTCATACTCTTCTACTGAAAGGCAGGACGTGTACAACACTTTTGATAAAAAAAATTAGCAATTTAAGATGTAATCTTTGAGGTCGAGTGGACTGCCACTAACTCAGATTTTCATATAAAAGATTAGAACCATACAACCGGCCAATTTAACTTGAATAAAAATAAATGCCGGCACCAATTCATTTTCCTAAGATCAACATGTTCGAAGGTTGATGACCTGCCTCGCCTAGCATATATGACTTGTTTATTTTTGGTTGGTTTTACACCCGTCCCTCTCGGTTTACCCGAGTCCAAGATACATCGCCAAGGCCTCACACAAATATTTTGACTATTCGCGCAGAAATATGGTACTTCCTCAACCGCAAAAAAGAAAGAAATATGGTACTTCCTCCATTCACAAATATAAGATATTTTGAATATTTCAATATGAACTACGTACGAGCTGAAATGAGTGAACAAACACACTAAAACATGTTTATATACATCCACTTCACAAAAATATTAGAACATCTTATATTTGTGATCGGAGTGAGCATGTTGGTGCATCTGATGGTGCGCTTGCTCGTCGTCTCTGGTTCCTTTGACGACCAATGGGGGCTCTTTATATCTGACTTTCATCCCGTTTTTCATAAGATTGAACAACTCTATTCTTACAGTGAAAAAGACAGTGCTCTTGCTAGTTCATCGGGAAAATAAGTGCATCTCAGGATAATCCTACTGAAGCACACTCACGTGTATGACAATAATACTAGCAACAAGATATGAACCACTGTAATATATGTAGGTGAAGTGTTGTCCTAACACCTCACTAGCTAGGCGACGATTCTGGTGGCATAGCATGGCTCTGTAGGCTGGTTCAATTGAAGGAGTTGCTTGGTTGAAACAAGAGATAATAGGTCTAGGTCTCGGCCACCCGCCCGGCTGCCTCTCCCAAAGTGCAATTTGGATGCAAAAGCTAGCGCACGAGGATTAAGCTAGTACGTATCATGTTTACATGGAAATTAATGCATGAGCTGTAGAGGATAGGTTTTTATATCGCTGCCCTGCTTGGCATGCCTCTGTTTCCACCGAGTTCGATTGCATTATCGGCTCGTGCAAGGCAGTCCACAATTTGGCATGAGTTGCACGGGTCCGGCCAACAAGAGCCTTAAATTGGAAGCGGTGTTATTACGAGAGAGCGTTGTTAAAATCTAATCCATCCGTTTGTAAATATAAGTCCTTTTAGAGATTCCAATATAGACTACATACAAAGCAAAATAAGTGAATCTACAGTTTAAAATACGTTTGTATACATCCATATATAGTCTATATTGAGATCTCTAAAAAGACATATATTTCGGAACAGAGTGAGTAGTTATATATATGAAATCCACTTTTCGAAACTTACAAATGCTCGTACTAATAAATTGTTGTAAATCCACTAAAAGAAATTATGCACTCTGATAGAAATGCATCCTCTTAAATTCTCATAAAGGATAATCACCATATTTGTTCTGTGTAAAAAATAAAAAATAAATTTCTACATAATAAGCTACGATTTGTGCATGGTTCGCAAATGATCATATTTTCAAGTGTAATTTACTAACTTTAGCTTTTTACCCCATAGTTCAAAAAATTTGTCAGCAATTACCTCAGTTAAAAGATTTCATTCATATTACTCCATTTAGTGAAAGTTGTACCAAATTTCACCCTTATAGTGTTTTGACATATTTTGTGAAACGGGTCCCATCTGTCGTGATTCACCTGGCGTGGACGTGCCACGTCAAACAGTTTCCTCCTTGACACTTTCCATGGATTCCACCAATCCAACAATCTCATTGCGCGATAAGATGGCTGACTAGTAAACTCCAAAGTACTAGCGCCCGATAGGGTCGCTGGCCTGGCGGTACCGGGACAATTAACAATACCAAGATGGGTACATATGCTAGGTTTGTGGTAGCTGCAATGCACCACCCCTTACACGTACACACTCTGAAGAGGCGCCCAAGCGAAGGAAAACCCATTGTTGTGGCACGCCAAGTGTACTTTGACGGTTGGGACCCGCTTGACATAACGCGCTAAAAATGAAAAAGGGTCAAATGTGGCAAAAAAAAAAGGTAAATGAGGTAATTCCTGTGAAAATTGTCAAAATATGGAGTAAAAACTGAATTTTACTACTTTATTTTTAGCGAAAGGTAACAAAAATGAGTTTGAACTTATACGGGATTTTCGCAATATAGAAGCATGATATTTTTTTTCTTAAGTACCAAGATATAAGTTCATACCTAGGTTGTAGTTAGCATTTCCCGCGGTGTTACATGAACAGTTTTTTCCTTAATTATTACTCAGAGTTAACCTTTTATATGGAACTAATTCCAAAGTGCTCCTCCGTTAGCTTTGTCCTAAGTCATACTTCTTTAAGTTTGAACAAATCTATGACAAAATCTACTAATATCAGCAACATCAATACATTTTCCGATCAAACAACATCCAATATATGTATGTAGCATGAAAATATTGGTATATATAATGTGAAACCCGGGGAGGGGGTAGTAATCAATGGCTGGTCCATCGTGCAGTCATAATGCAACATGAAACCAAAGCTGAATTGGTCTCAATGGACTGACCACAGAAGGTACTGTGCCACTGTTCATGGTGGGGGAAATCAATCAAAATAAACATATACACATGAGGTCCACATCTTTCTTGTGCCGACGGATACACAGCACATGATTTTTTCGACAAAGATACACAACACATGATAAGCAAGCAAACAAAGTACTCTGTATAAATGCGGCCGATCCCGAACAGAGTGCGTCCGTCGTCCTGCGCTTCTGATTCAGGAAGATATCTGCGCTCATACATATACATGCAGAAGGGACCTGAAATGTACGATGCATGTAGGCTGGATCCGCGGTGCAGTACACGTCGCGGGCGCGGTGTGTTACTAGCGTACTAGGCGGTAGTGTGTGTGGTATGTACGGAGATATTTTGTTTCTCTGATCTCTCTTTTGAGATACATACACGTACAGTACAGATCAGCAACGGCGCCAACATAAAGAAAGATCAGATCAGGCAACCGGTACAAGAGAAAGGGGTTTGGGGTCGACCGTCGAGGTTAGTCGCCGAGGGGAGGAGGCTTCGTGGAGCGGCGCTACGTACGTGGTACGCGCCCTCGCTAGAGTAGGATAAGAAATTCGTTGCATCATTGCCTGCGTCGTCAGTACGTTCTCTATCTAGGACCGGGTTGGATTCATTAGCATTTAGCCAGCCAGCGTCCGTCCCAATCAGTCGAGTAACATGCACGGCTACTTATTAATAACTAGTATTATTTGTCAATATACTCCTACATAATTAAGGAATCCCGCGACGACGAGTCCACACAAACTCTGTTCCTCATCGATAGCTGCAGTTTGGTCGAATACTGTCATATTGATTAATTTGTAGTATCCGGGACTTCTCCTGCTGGTGTGGATTTCAGTTTCCGAAAAAAATTATACCGTTTAATTATAGCTTTTTGTTACAAATTTTGTAACAAGTTGCATTTTTTGTGGAAACCCACGTTAATAGCTTTCAAGAGTGTGCTCCCCTAAAGAAAAGCTTTCAAGAGTATGCCTATAAACAGGTGAAATTCCAACTTCTTGTTTACGCACACATGTAACTCTCATGCATGCACTCGAAAAAGTGAAGTGAAATTTCAAGTTCAAACTCACGGAACGAGCCATGTCTGTCACTATCCATGGGTAAATATTCAGGTGGGTAATTTCTTATCTCATGCAACTCATGAATTTGTTTCTGGACTTGGAGATTTTACGTGCTTATAGAACACCATTACCTCTATAACATATATACTTTTCTTTTGAACTTTTGGGATCTTTACAAAGTCAATATTACAGGATGCGGATCTTTTTGAGATTTAATTTTGACCGTAAATCTGTCAGATCTATGGTTACAAAGTTTATTGATAGAAAAATGCTAGTACTATTAAATCCTTTGCTGAATCTTTCTAATTTCGAATCCGATATTGTAGCATTAATCTATATATTGTTGGACCAACTGGTGGTCAAACTGAAAATCTTATGCACCGCACTACACATAAATCAGCAAAGGAAGTGGGGGTTGGGGGTTTTATAAATGACACAAGCACCACTACTCTGCATTAACCATGGACTTTCTTGTTTTGTTTTTGTTTTTGTCTATGTTAGTTTTTTGATCGAAACAGAGATCATTCTTCTTCTTGAGCAAAACAAGACATTGGTGAGCTTGACGTTGTCACTGAGTATGACGGAGGTGCGGTAATCTTGCCTAATGAGGGCATGCCTTGTTGGAGTGATGAAATCCATGCGACGAGTTTGAGGAGGTTCTGTTGGAGCTTGAGGTTGGATATGATGTGCTCTTGTTAGCAGGGTTGAGGTGGAGAAGGTGGGGAGGACATGCGACAATGTTCGGCGTCATCATGTAAAAATATATGTGTGATGTTGCAGCTTACGCAAACCTGACAGGTCAGCCCAGGATGTCAGACTAGGTAGAAACACCAACCATGTTCATAAAATAAATCATCCAAATGGGAAGTGAGACATTCTGGCTAAGCATGGTAATTGGTCTTCTGGCTCCTCTACCCCGAGGCGTCTTGTATGGCCTTGATGTTCTGTTTTTGTGCATGTTTGTGTTGTTACTTCAACACTTATTATTCACTCTTCTCGCATCTGGACGGTGTATTGTATGAACCTGGTTGATGTTTTATTCATAAAGCGGGATGAAAACATATTTTAAGGTGTAATAATGTTACATATGTACATGTAAGGACCTTTCAGAAGAAGAAAACTAATAAAGAATTAAAAATGAACATTTCTGTGTCGTGTGAAGCCATTTCGTTTCTATGTCTGGACAAGCTGAGAAATGCACTGTTCATTTATTTTATTGTTTTGAGTAACAGAAATGCACTGTTCATGGTGTAGAAAATTCAGTCGGCTCGCCGTTTTCTGAAAATAAAATAAAAGCGGGCCGTGAAGTTTAGAAAAACAAAGATGGCACGACGATCGATCAATCAACCAACCAACCAACCCATGCAACGGAAACGGTACCGGCACTAGTATAAGAAAAAAGCAGCAAAACCGAAGCTGAGGTCCTACATCAGGCGGCGGTGCATGGCCGTGCTCTGGTCCGATCGCAGATCAAGGTTCAGATTTCAGAATCAGTCGGTGCTTCCTTTCAGAAGATACTGCTTACGCAAAAGGGAGCTGAAACATAGTACGCGAGACGTACGCGCGCGTACTGTACGAGGGAGAGATCTCCATAGCTGAATTCGCGTCGCATGCAGGATGCAGCACACATCGCGTGCAGCGTGCTCTTCCACCAGCATCTGAGTTTCTCTTGGTGTATCATAGCATTAGTGTATTAGTATTATTACAGGACCCGTACGTACGTACGCCGCATGCATCAGCAGCGTATGTTCTCTTCTTTGGGCAACACGTACGCTACGCAGTAGTGTGGTGTGCACATGGATGTTTTTATTTCTTCCTCCTTTCTTGTTTGAGATCATGAATGTACACGACGTCGGTGGAGACGAGTAGTAACAGGTGGGGTTGAGCCGTTGAGGTTAACTTAGTCGCCGAGGGGAGGAGACTTAGTGGCACAAGAGTAGTATGCCCGCTGCACCATTTCACTACGTTATATTATTACTTGGTGATTACAAAATTAAGCGGCCAAAACTTGCGACGGGTTCACACACAACACACGCAATCCGTACGGGCACGTAGGTGGCGACGCCAGCTGCAAAACAAACTGGGGTTAACGTACACTAGAGCTCTATCGATTAGCTTGGCGATCGTGCTTTCTGACATGATTTATTTTATGTCAGACTAATTGCTTGTCAAAGGGAAATCAACCTTATAGCGGGTGCGCATGCATTATACGCGCGCGCCCAAAAATCATTAGAGGACGTGTTGTTTTTCTTATAAAATGGCACAAGCACCACTACCGTCATTATGGCATTAGTGACATTGTAGCTCCGTTTGTACCTTTGCAAGTTTGTGAGTAATTGTTTATGGACTTGACTAACGAAAACTCAAAACGGTGCCCGGGCTCATCTGCTCCCTCTCAGCAAAAAATTCAAAAAAATACTAGAAAAATTCAAAAAATTCCAATTTTTTTTGTGGTAGATAAATTGACGCGTGAGGTGCGCACCAAAATTCAATTTATTTGGACATCTGAGCAACTCTCGGCAAAAAAGACAAATCGGGTCAAAACAGTGCATGAACAGTAAACATTTTTACAGACCCTGATTTTGTCTTTTTTGCCGAGAGCTGCTCAGATGCTCAAATGAGTTGAATTTTGGTGTGCACCTCACGCGTCAAATTACCTACCACCACAAAAAAAATTGAAATTTTTTAAATTTTTCTAGTATTTTTTTTGAATTTTTTTCTAAGCGGGGTGCAGATTAGCCGCACTCCTTGACTAACCGTGTTCGATCTATGCTGCTGCCAGGCAAGAACAGGTCGCGGTAGTACCACCATATGAAACCCAACTGCTATGCCGGTAATAATATACTCCCTCCGTCCGGAAATACTTGTCATCAAAATGAATAAAAGGGGATGTATCTAGATGTATTTTAGTTTTAGATACATCCCTTTTTATCCATTTTGATGACAAGTATTTTCGAACGGAGGGAGTATTACTTAGTACAAAATTGTATTGAGCTTAAGACACTTATTTTGGGACAGAGGGAGTGAAGGTACAAACTGGAATTCGCTCCTTTTCTTTCTCCTTTCTTATTTGAGATCAAGTGCAGACCGGTCGAGAGTAGTAACAACAGGACATTCACACACAAAAAGAAAATAGTAGTAAAAGTAGGTTAGTCGCGGAGGGGAGGAGACTTGGTGGCAGGGCAGTATGCATGCATGCGCTCAGTTATACTCGCTGCATCATCTCATTGCGTTTGCGTGCGTCGTTACGTAACGCTCTCTAAGACCGGATTAATTAGCCAGTAAGGTGGCCAAGAAGCCTCACATGCGCCGCGTCTACGTTTTACATATACATACTGATTAAAGTAAGCAAAAACCAGCGACGAGCTGACCCACCTTCTGGGCTCGCGGCGCGCCGCGCGCGAACGCGGTTCGTGGGTGGCGACCCCAGCCACAGCCCACAGAACAGAGGGAAAATGCTACTGCCGTTCTACTGATTTACGATCAATTAATTCTAGTATTGCTAAAAAAAATTGCTGGTGTCTGCCAAAATGAAATCTTATACATGTTGTACATTATACACGGACACACACACACACACAAAAAAGAATCATCAGATGAAGTGGTGCCTATGAATGCCACAAGCACTCGTTACTCCATGGACTTTTATATTCCCGTTCTTGTGTGCAAGACTCTGCTAATCATGCATGGACTTGACCCACCGCGATGCTGCTAGTGCTAGCCATAGCGAAGAACAAGTCCCCATCGTACTGCTGCCACCATATAAAAACCCAACTTACTAGTACTGCGCTGGGAATATACATTAGAATTAATAATACTAGCGGGCTAGCTGATTATTAGGTGTCTTCCATCGGTTCGTCCACTGCACAAAGCTACCCTACTTGTTTATAATCCAGTCGTCCACGTCCGAGCTGATGAACTTTCATGCGAAAGGACGGGCCAATTGATTAATCAAATCGCCACTCCTCTCGCTAACTAGCTCAATCATTTCGGCAGGCAGCGGAAGGAAGGGAAGGAGGAATCATGCCACATAAAATATCACCGGCGGTTCCCGAACTCAGCTTAATCAAATGGGATTACGTTTACCGACTTGTGGTGCGGCGAGGGGGTTTCCGCCATTAACAAATGGTCTTTGGACTTTTGTACCGCATCAAAGTTGATATTTTAATATAATATAACTAAACTTTTCATCGCTAAACCGGCGGGCAGCTGGATGCATTACAAAATGGAAAAGAAATCTGCACTTCAGTGGTTGTTCCTTTGGTTTGGTATATATGCTCTCTCCCTCCCTCCCTCGCTTAACCCTGTCGCTACTGCTGGTTTAGCGGTGGTTGGATGGATCTCAACTAACAGCAAACCCAACACAGGGCGGTGGGTAGGTGCCCTGCTGGATCGGCGTATGGTAACCCATTTTTCTAGTCTCTTCTTTTCCCCCATAAGCAGAGACAGATCACCGGCGCAAGTAAAAAAAAAAAAAGGAGACGTTATGATGCCATTCGAGTCCCTCCTCACATTCTTCCTGGCAGGCTATGGAATGGAATTCATGCTTTCCTCTTGAAGAGAAAAAGTGAGATCCAAATTCCACTTTATTCTCAAGCTTGGTGTCCTCTACTTTCTCAATGGGAGTGGTTTGAGTTTCTGTTGCCCAGCAGGGCGCGTACCCCGTCGTTTCTAAAAGAGAAAAAAAAATAGGGCGCGTACCCCGTCGTTTCTAAAAGAGAAAAAAAAATAGGGCGCGTACCCCGTCGTTTCTAAAAGAGAAAAAAAAATAGGGCGCGTACCCCGTCGTTTCTAAAAGAGAAAAAAAATAGGGCGTGTACCCTTTTCTTTCTAGGGAAAAATGGGCGTGTACCCTTCTGTGCTGTATCACTACGGGGTGAGGAGCCTTTTGATCTATTATTATTGTATAGATTTGTTATTTGATGCAGACAAAACAAGTATAGTAACATCACATTTTTCGTGCACTTCTCTACGAAACAACTTCTTGGGATGGGGATGGCTGCTACCTAGCAAACGTCTGCTTCGTCTCTGTCTTGGCCCAAGGTGCGTGAATTGTTAGGCCAAAAAACCCAAACAGCGAGCTACGCACCATTGTCATGTCTAACACTTGCACGTCACTGATCCGTTGAAGTGTTGATAAAACCGAGATCAAGACTTGCAATGCACGGGTTTGGCCGTTGCCCAAACAGTATAGAAGTAGTAGTACTAGTACAACTTTGCGGCGCAAGAACGGAGGCGAGGCGAGGCTAGGCTACTACTCTACTCTGCAAACTACTCCACCTCATGACCTACCCTATAACCTAACTAGCTCAACTTTCTCTGTCAGAAATGCCTTAGCATGACTCGACAAAACGTAACAATGAAGCTTTTGCCACCGTGACAACTAGAGGACGGTCGCCCGAATCCACTCAGCATTTCAGCACATGAACAGCCATGGTGCAACTCAAATGCCTCGTAAGATTCAGACCTAACATGTCAAAGCACTGCTGAAAAAACTTGCAAGAACCCCAAAATCTGATATCAGCTAGCAGTTGCAAAATTAGGGAAAACGCAAACAAAGGGAATACGAGGTGCAGAAAATCTTTCCATAGCTGATAATTAAAGGCAAACCTGGACTTCACATCAAAGTCGACGTGCTCATAGTACGAGAGCATGACCAGCATCGATAGCAAGGTGTTCAACAGCATCGAATCCTCGAGGCAAACAGAGGAGAAAATTCCAGATTCGGCATTAAGTCTACTACAGGGAACAAAACGATCCAAAAGCGCTACTGTTCGAAACATTTCACTCATCCTCCTGGCTGCGGAGCCTGGCGAGCTTGTTGGTGACCACGACGTCGAGCTGGGCGGCACGCTCCACTATCGCCTTGCGCTTCTGGGTGGACACGTTGTGCGCGATCTCAGCACAGTATGTCCTGTTGGCAGACAGATGATAGTTATTAGGAAACGTACAAGATCATGCACTGTGACATGGAAGATGATAACTGCAGCTCTCCTCATAACCAATGAAGCTTGGTGAGTTTCAAAATGCATACCTGTTGTGCATCATAAGCAGCTCCAGCTCAGAGACGTTGTGCACCACAAACTTCTTGAACTTGTTGGGCAGGTAGTGCCTGGTCTTCTTGTTAGAACCATATCCAATGTTGGGCATCAAGGTGCATCCCTTGAACTTCCGCCTGACACGGGAGTCGATACCCTTTGGCCTGCGCCAGCTTTGCTACAATTAAGAGCAGAACAAGTGAGTTAAGTAGGGCGCCCAATTAATTAACACAACAGATAGAAGCTCAAGTAACTACAGCAAGTACAGAAAGAAAAATATACAAAGAAGGAAATTAACAATCCGAGCATACAGTTTCTTACCAGGATGATGTAGATGTGGTGTGGAGATAATCAATTGTACTTAATCCTTTATGGCGACCAATACATAAGCATACAAACATTACAAAGGAATAACTGAATAAGCCTTTGTAGCGAAGTAACACGAATCAGCACCAACTGCTAGATGGCATATAGTGAAGGTGCAGCATGCAATATCAGCTAAAGAGATCATCCAAATACATAGATCATCACCAAAATGGTGAAACAGACATGACCTGATCATACATAAATTCTAGGGTATCTGACTTTGCTATCCAGAAATATAGCACAAGTGTCGTGCACACCAGGATAAAATCTAAATAAGGATCACGCAGACACTTGGAGCAAGCAACTGACTGATGTAACAAGCTTCCATGGTATATAATTTTATATAATCATACTGAATGCAACAGGAATGCACACGCAGACGCTTGGAGCAAGCAACTGACTGATGTAACAAGCTTCCATGGCATATAATTATATAAGATCAAGCTAAATGCAACAGGAATGCACAGCCCCCATTCACAAGAATACACGCAACATACACAACATATGAAAACAAGCTCTCACGAACAAACAGAGCACAGCTTAAAAGGATATTTACAGAATCACAGCACACCATACGAATCCGCGGCGTACACACTTTAGATAAGAGACCCTGACTGAATGGCCCCAATGCAATATTACAGTTCATCGAACAACAAAGCCATCCGCTAGTGTGCTTACTAAACACCAACGACCAGACCCAACTTCGCACTAGCAAATCAACGCGACATGTAATGATGTAAACCAAATCTAGGCGTCCATGGCAAGAAGCCGAGGTCGGGAAAACCCACCCGAGCCCTACATGAACATAGGTAGGAGGATGTTTATCTTATGAATCCATCACAAAAATGGCGCGGCTCTGGAACAGAAGCTAGGGGACTGACTGGCTAGGGGTCTCACCTTGAGGCCGATGTAGCGGTCGCTGTGCGCCCTCTTGAAGTGCTTCACCCTCTTCTTCACGATCGCCGTCTTCAGGATAGGCACCGCCATCTGCAAATCGCACGGAGGAAACTCGAGGTGAGAAGATCCGGAACCGAGAACGTGCTCGTCTGCGCGGAAGTAAGTTAGCGGTACCTTGGGAGAACTGCGGCGGAGCGGACGGGCGGGCGGGCGGGCGGCGGCGGCGGCGGAGATGGGAGGGAGTGTGAGGGGAGGAGTCTAGGTGGTGGGCAACGCGAGAAGAGATAAAACCCTACTGGAGGGTGGGCTCGGTCCCGGTGTGGTGCCATCTCGGCGATCAAGCGGCCCGCACAAACATTCGGACGAGGCCCGGACGTAAGCCATTTTACGCGTGCGTGCTACCGGGCCGCCAAGAATGTGCGTGTTCTCGGGCATAACAAATACTCCCCCAGTTCTAAAAAAAAAACAAATTTACTCCCCTGCGTTCGGAATTACTTGTCACAGAAATGAATAAAAATAAATGATATATAGAACTAAAAATCCGTCTCGATACATCTATTTCTTCGAAAAGTATTTCTGAAGTGAGTAATGTTCAATTAAAGGTGGATTACATTGTGGTTATTAATCACATCTGGACTATATTTGGATAAGTGTTTGTTTAAACTTGGAAGTGCATACAGACTAGGACTCTGAAATTAGCAGTATAAGTAGGTCTCATCCTCTAGCCTCAAATTGCATCGTGAGCGGCACCATCGATAAGGCAGAGGAATAGAGGGTAGGCCTAAACCCTATAATTTTCTAACATTTTGTTTATATTTTCAAAACTATTTTGAATGCATATATTCCAAAAAGCTTAATTTACTTAAAACTTCTAAAATGTTCACAATGAATTTGAAAAATGTTAATCATTGTAAAAAACATTGTTAGCATACCTTTCGTAAATATTGATAGCATTAAAAAATGTTGTGACATTTAAAAACACTCACGAGTTTCAAAAAATGTATGTGTCATTTTTGGAAAATTTTATACAATGTAAAAAAATCACATGTTCCAAAAAAATCTTGGTATTTCTTTGAAAAAATAAAAATGTAAACAAAATGTCCTTGTAGTTTAAAAAGGGTTTCATGCCATTAATAAATGTTCAACATACATTTAGTAAATGTGTTAGCATGCATTTGAAAAGGTGTAGATCATATATTTGAAAATTGTTCAACATGCATCAAAGAAATGTTACGCGTGTGTAAGAAAAACAAACAATGTTTACTGGAAAATTTTGCATGTGCTAAAACAAAGGAAAAATAAAAAGTACCAAGAAAAACAAAAGAAATAAGCAAAAGAAAACGTAAGAAACCGACACTCAAAACAGAAGGAAAAAAAAAAGAAATACGAAAAGTAAAAGTAAGCACTTGGTCTACCCTTGTTCCGATCGCTCCGTCGGACTCGACAGCGCGTCTGTTTGCCTGGCCTTAGAGTTCTGCGCGGGTGTGGCGATAGGGGTAGATCGCATTTGTATTTTTGGCACCGAGGCATCTAGGGACATGGCTACGTCAGGATCGAGCTCACACTGGGCTACAAGAGGAAAGGAGAAGGCAGCTAAAGGTCTGGAGGCTGCAAGAGGGAGAGCTCAATTATGTTTATGTTGGAGGGGAAGAAATCGGGCAGCCCACCAAGGAAGCGTGTTGGCTTGCGTTCGCTAAGGTGAACACCTCTAAGACTTTCAGCAGTGCATCTCTGAAGGAAACAATGAAGTTTGTGTGGAACCTTGCTCGTGTGTCGGAGATCGGGGAGGTACATGACAATTTGTCCGTCATCCAGGTGTTCTGCTTGGGTGATTGCAAGCGGGTGGTGTTCCAGGGACAATGGATCTTCAGTGGTCATATGGTTCTGTTCAAGGAGTTGGATGGAAAGCATGTGCGGGAATCGGTAAAGCTCGAGAGTTGTTAGTTTGGGCACAAATTCACAAGATCCCTGACCTCTACCAGAAGGAGCCAGTTGGTATAGTTAGGAGCGTGGAACAAAACCCAATCAAATTCTTTGAAAGAAATTATGTTTGTGTTTGTGCAAGCATCATGTCACAAAACCCTTGATTCGTTGGGACACTGAACTTGGTTGGAGAGAGAATTCGTTGGATGTTAAATATGAGAAAATCAGCTATTGTGGCGAAGTTTGCGAGCCACTAGGTCAGGACATGGAGGAATGCAGCGATTGGTTACACCCGTCGGAGAACATGCAGTGAGGGAAGTGGCTTGTGGCAAAGAGAAGAGTGGTTCGGGGGCCAGGGAAATGATCATGTCTGGTCTTTCTACCTCGAGGTGGGTTTCATGAAAGAGGAGGAGGAGGTCATGGCAGCATGCCTCGGAAACGTAGCTCTGGTGATACCGGTTTTGAGGAGGGTGGTGACCTAAATGACAGGACAGAGAGCCCTTTGAAAGAAATCAACTACTAATGATGGGGAAGACAAGAAGGACCAAGGTGCGGTGGCAAGGATACTGGATATGGATGAAGGAGGGAAAGGAGAGGAACCAACAAGTTTCTTGCTGGTGTGGTGACACAACTAGTAATAGGGGGACCGTCAGAGGTAGTGTGTGATGCTCTAATCCTGCCCACCTCCATCCTACGTACCACCAAAAGAGCGCAAGAAAGCAAGGAAGAGTACTTCACCAGCCATGTGTGTAACTTCTGAAGCAGCATAGGCGGCCTCCCTTGAGGAGGCATGTTGGGTGAAATGAGTCTCTTCTACTAGAACTGTTTTGGAGTGGGCTCCTCTGTGATAGTTTGTGGGCTTCGCAACTTCGCAAGGCAATTTGCCCGGTCAGTGCTATGTATAGTTGAAACTTAGCTGGCCAAAGCTCAAGTTGAGAACTTGTTAGACACTTTAGGTTTTGATGATGCTTATACAGTTAGGAGAGGGTTGGGTTTGTTTTGGAATAATTAAATAAAGGTGGAAGTGTTTGGTTACTCTAACTATCACATTGATGCTCATGTTACTTTGGAAGGCGATGACCCGTGGCGTCGACATGCATGTGTGGTGAGGCACATGTCATCGAGAGAAAACAGACGTGGGATTTTATGCACTCTTCATCTCCAAAGAGTGATAAACCATGGATTTGTATATGTGATTTTAATGAAGTGCTCATGTTGGATGAGTTTGAAGGGATAGGACTGAGAAGTATGTCTCAAGTGACGGATTGTCGGTGTACAAAAAGAGGGGTGTGTTTTTGTACCCGTATACTGTCTGCAGGCGATCGGGGCGCGCCTTACTACACGCCAAGCAGAACAGGGGAGGTGAGCCAAGGTAAGACCAAAGTGAAGGAAATATGCCCTAGAGGCAATAATAAAGTTATTATTTATTTCCTTATACCATGATAAATGTTTATTATTCACGCTAGAATTGTATTAACCTAAACATAATACATGTGTGAATATATAGACAAACAAGATGTCACTAGTATGCCTCTACTTGACTAGCTTGTTAATCAAAGATGGTTATGTTTCCTAACCATGAACAAGGAGTTGTTATTTGATTAACAAGGTCACATCATTAGTTGAATGATCTGATTGACATGACCCATTCCGTTAGCTTAACACTTGATCGCTTAGTATGTTAATGCTTTCTTCATGACCCATACATGTTCCTATAACTATGAGATTATGCAACTCCGCTTACGGAGCAACACTTTGGTACTACCAAACGTCACAACGTGAATCGGGTGATTATAAAGGAGTACTACAGGTGTCTCCAAAGGTACTTGTTGGGTTGGCGATTTGAGATTAGGTTTTGTCACTCCGATTGTCGGAGAGGTATCTCTAGGCCTTCTCGGTAATACACATCACTTAAGCCTTGCAAGCATTACAACTAATGAGTTAGTTGTGAGATGATGTATTACGGAGCGAGTAAAGAGACTTACCGTAACGAGATTGAACTAGGTATTGGATACCGACGATCGAATCTCGGGTAAGTAACATACCGATGACAAAGGAACAACGATGTCGTTATGCGGTTTGACCGATAAAGATCTTCGTAGAATATGTAGGAACCAATATGGGCATCCAGGTTCCGCTATTGGTTATTGACCGAGAATGGTTCTAGGTCATGTATACATAGTTCTCGAACCCGTAGGGTCCGCACGCTTAACGCTTCGATGACAGTTCATTATGAGTTTATAAGTATTGATGCACGAAGGTTGTTCGAGTCCCGGATGTGATCACGGACATGACGAGGAGTCTCAAATGGTCGAGACATAAAGATTGATATATTGAAGCCTACATTTGGACATCGGAAGTGTTCCGAGTGAAATCGAAATTTATCGAGTACCGGAGGTTACCGAACCCCGGGAGGTCTATGGGCCTTAATGGGCCATAAGAGAGAAGAGGAAGGGCCGGCCAGGTGGGCTGCGCCCCCTCACCCCTCTAGTCCGAATAGGACAGGAGAGGGGGCGGCGCCTTCCCTCTTCCCTCCTCCAATCCTAATCCAACTAGGAGAGGGGGAGTCCTACTCCGGTGGGAGTAGGACTCCTCCAGCGCGCCTCCCAAGGCTGGCCGCACCCCCTTGGCTCCTTTATATACGGGGCAGGGGCACCCCATGACACACAAGTTGATCTACGGATCTTTCCTTAGCCGTGTGCGGTGCCCCTTCCACCATATTCCACTTGGTCATATCGTCATGAGCTTAGGCGAAGCCTCGCGCGGAGAAGTCATATCGTCATGAGAGCTTAGGCGAAGCCCTGCGTCGGTGGAGCATCAACATCGCCACCACGCCGTCGTCTTGACGGAACTCATCCCGACACTTTGCTTTGGATCGAGTCCGGGATCGCCATCGAGCTGAACGTGTGCGAACTCGGAGGTGCCGTCGTTCGGTGCTTGGATCGGTCGGATCGTGAAGACATACGACTACATCAACCGCGTTGTTATAACGCTTCGCTTTCGGTCTCACGAGGGCGTGGGCGAACACTCTCCCCTCTCGTTGCTATGCCATCACCATGGTCTTGCGTGATCGTAGGAAATTTTTGAAATTACTACGTTCCCCAACAAAGGGCATCCGAGCCTGGTTTTATGCGTTGATGTCATATGCACGAGTAGAACACAAGTAAGTTGTGGGCGATACAAGTCATACTACCTACCAGCATGTCATACTTTGGTTCAGCGGTATTGTGAGATGAAGCGGCCGGACCGACATTACGCGTGACGCTTACGCGAGACTGGTTTCACCGCCGTGAGCACTCGTTGCTTAAAGGTGACCGGCGGGTGTCTGTCTCTCACTTTAGTTGAATCGAGTGTGGCTACGCCCGGTCCTTGAGAAGGTTAAAACGGAGTCTATTTGACGAAGTATCGTTGTGGTTTTGATGCGTTGGTAAGAACGGTTCTTGCTCAGCCCGTAGCAGCCACGTAAAACTTGCAACAACAAAGTAGAGGACGTCTAACTTGTTTTTGCAGGGCATGTTGTGATGTGATGTGGTCAAGACGTGATGCTATATTGTATGAGATGATCATGTTTTGTAACCGAGTTATCGGCAATCGGCGAGAGCCATATGGTTGTCGCTTTATTGTATGAAATGCAAACGCCATGTAATTGCTTTACTTTATCACTAAGGAGTAGCGATAGTCGTAGAAGCAATAGTTGGCGAGACGACAACGATGCTACGATGGAGATCAAGGTGTCGCGCCGGTGACGATGGTGATCATGACGGTGCTTCGGCGATGGAGATCACAAAGCACAAGATGATGATGACCATATCATATCACTTATATTGATTGCATGTGATGTTTATCCTTTATGCATCTTATCTTGCTTTGATTGACGGTAGCATTATAAGATGATCTCTCACTAAAATTATCAAGAAGTGTTCTCCCTGAGTATGCACCGTTGCCAAAGTTCGTAGTACCCAGACACCACGTGATGATCGGGTGTGATAAGTTCTACGTCCATCTACAACGGTGCAAAACAGTTGCACACGCGAATACTCGAGTTAAACTTGACGAGCCTAGCATATAACAGATATGGCCTCGGAACACGGAGACCGAAAGGTCGAACGTGAATCATATAGTAGATATGATCAACATAGTGATGTTCACCATTGAAACTACTCCGCCTCACGTGATGATCGGACATGGTTTAGTTGATTTGGATCACGTGATCACTTAGATGACTAGAGAGATGTCTGTCTAAGTGGGAGTTTTTTAATATGATTAATTGAACTTAAATTTATCATGAACTTAGTACCGATAGTATTTTGCTTGTCTATGTTTATCTTTGTAGATAGATGGCTCGTCTTTGTTGTTCCGTTGAATTTTAATGCGTTCCTTGAGAAAGCAAAGTTGAAAGATGATGGTAGCAATTACACGGATCGGGTCCGTAACGAGGATTATCCTCATTGCTGCACGTAAAAATTACGCCCCGGAAGCACATTTGGGTGCGAACTGCTGCAGATCTTGAACGAGGTTGTGAACGTCTCGCAAAGCAAAGTGATGACTACTCAATAGTTCGATGTGCCATGCTTTACGGCTTAGAACCGGTCTTCAACGACGTTTTGAACGTCATGGAGCATATGAGATGTTCCAGAGTTGAAGTTAATATTTCAAGCAAATGCCCGGATTGAGAGATATGAAGTCTCCAATAAGTTCTATAGCTGCAAGATGGAGGAGAATAGTTCACAAGTGAGCACATACTCAAAATGTCCGGGTATAACAATCACTTAATTCAGCTGGGAGTTAATCTTCCGGATGATAGTGTCATTGATGTAATTCTCCAATCATCGCCACCAAGCTACAAGAGCTTCGTGATGAACTATAATATGCAAGGGATGACTAAGACAATTCCTGAGCTCTTCGCGATGCTAAAAGCAGCGGAGGTAGAAATCAAGAAAGAGCATCAAGTGTTGATGGTCAACAAGACCACTAGTTTCAAGAAAAGGGCAAAGGAAGAAGAAGGAAACTTCAAAAGAACAGCAAGAAAGTTGCTGATCAAGAGAAGAAACCCAAGTCTGGACCTAAGCCCGAAATCGAGTGTTTTACTTTGCAAGCGATCGACACCGGAAGCGGAACTGCCCCAAGTATTTGGCGGATAAAAGGATGGCAAGGTGAACAAAGGTATATGTGATATACATGTTATTGATGTGTACCTTACTAGAGCTCGTAGTAGCACTGGTATTTGATACTTGGTTCATTGCTAATATTTGCAACTCAAACAGGGACTACTGAATAGACGAGCACCGCAAAGGACGAGGTGACGATCTGGCGTGGGAAATGGTTCCAAAGTCAATGTGATCGCGGTCGGCACGCTACCTCTACATCTACCTTCGGATTAGTTTTAGACCTAAATAATTGTTATTTGGTGCCAGCGTTGAGCATGAACATTATATCTGGATCTTGTTTAATGCGAGACGGTTATTCATTTAAATCGAGAATAATGGTTGTTCTATTTATATGAGTAATATCTTTTATGGTCATGCACCTTTGAAGAATGGTCTATTCTTGTTGAATCTCGACAGTAGTGATACACATATTCATAATGTTGAAGCCAAAAGATGCAGAGTTGATAATGATAGTGCAACTTATTTGTGGCACTCGCCGTTTAGGTCATATCGGTGTAAAACGCATGAAGAAACTCCATACCGATGGGCTTCGAATCACTTGATTATGAATCACTTGGTACTTGCGAACCGTGCCTCATGGGCAAGATGACCAAAACGCCGTTCTCCTAACTATGGAGCGAGCAACTGATTTGTTGGAAATCATACATATTGATGTTTGTGGTCCAATGAATGTTGAGGCACGCCATGGTATCGTTATTTTCTCACCTTCACAGATGATTTGAGCAGATATGGGTATATCTACTTAATGAAACACAAATCTGAAACATTTGAAAAGTTCAAAGAATTTCAGAGTGAAGTGGAAAATCATCGTAACAAGAAAATAAAGTTTCTACGATCTGATCGTGGAGGAGAATATTTGAGTTACGAGTTTGGTTTACATTTGAAACAATGTGGAATAGTTTAGCAACTCACGCCACCCGAACACCACGAGAAATGGTGTGTCCGAACGTCGAATCGTACTTTACTAGATATGGTGCGATCTATGATGTCTATTTCGATTTACCGCTATCGCTTTGGGGTTATGCTTTAGAGATGGCCGCATTCACGTTAAATAGGACACCGTCAAAATCCGTGAGACGACGCCTTATGAACTGTGGTTTGGCAAGAAACCAAAGTTGTCGTTTCTTAAAGTTTGGGGCTGCGATGCTTATGTAAAGAAACTTCAACCGGATAAGCTCGAACCCAAATCGGAAAATGTGTCTTCATAGGATACCCAAAGGAGATGTTGGGTACACCTTCTATCACAGATCTGAAGGCAAGATTTTCGTTGCTAAATTCGGATCCTTTCTAGAGAAGGAGTTTCTCTCGAAAGAAGTGAGTGGGAGGAAAGTAGAACTTGATGAGATAATCAGATTCTGCTCCCTTATTGGAAAGTAGTTCATCACAAGAAATGGTTCTGTGACAACTACACCAATTAGTGAGGAAACTAATGATGATGATCATGAAGCTTGAGATCAAGTTACTATCGAACCTCGTGGGTCAACCAGAGTAAAATACGCACTGAGTGGTACGGTAATCCTATTCGAAGTCATGTTACTTGACCATGGCGAACCTACAAACTATGAAGAAGCGATGGTGAGCCCAGATTCGCAAAATGGTGGAAGCCATGAAATCTGAGATGGGATCCATGTATGAGAACAAAGTATGGACTTTGGTTGACTTGCCCGATGATCGGCAAGCCATTGAAAATAAATGGATCTTTAAGAAGAAGACCGACGCGATGGTAATATAACTGTCTACAAAGCTCGACTTGTTGCGAAAGGTTTTCGACAAGTTCAAGGGTTGACTACGATGAGACTTTCTCACCAGTGGCGATGCTTAAGTCTGTCCGAATCATGTTAGCAATTGCCGCATTTTATGATTATGAAATTTGGCAAATGGATGTAAAACTGCATTCTTGAATGGATTTCTAGAAGAAGAGTTGTATATGATGCAACCGAAGGTTTTGTCGATCCAAAGGGTACTAACAAAGTGTGCAAGCTCCAACGATCAATTTATGGTCCAGTGCAAGCCTCTCGAGTTGGAATAAACGCTTTGATAGTGTGATCAAAGCATATGGGTTTATATGCACTTTTGGAGAAGCCTCGTATTTACAAGAAAGTGAGTGGGAGCTCAGTAGCATTTCTAATATTATATGTGGACGACATATTATTGATTGGAAATGATATAGAATTTCTGGATAGCATAAAAGGATACTTGAATAAAAGTTTTCAATGAAAGACCTCGGTGAAGCTGCTTACATATTGGGCATCAAGATCTATAGAGATAGATCAAGACGCTTAATTGGACTTTCACAAAGCACATACCTTGATAAAGTTTTGAAAAAGTTCAAAATGGATCGAGCAAAGAAAGGTTTTTACCTGACATAAGGTGTAAGATTGAGTCGACTCAATGCCCGACCACAATGAGAAGATAGAGAGAAATGAAAGATGTTCCTATGCTTCACCATAGGCTCTATCATGTATGCAATGTGTGTACCAGACTGACGATGCTTAGCTGTAAGCTTGGCAGAAGGTACCAAAGTAATCCAGAGTGGATCATCGACAGCGGTCAAGAACATCCCGAAATACCGAAAAGGACTAAGGATATGTTTCTCGATATGGAGGTGACAAAGAGCTAGTCATAAATGGTTACGCCGATGTAAGCTTTGACACCGATCCGGACGATTCTAAATCGCAAACCGGATACGTGTTTTTATTAAACGGTGGAGCTGTCGGTTGGTGCAGCTCTAAACAAAGCGTCGTGGCGGGATCTACATGTGAAGCGGAGTACATAGCTGCTTGAAGCAGCAAATGAAGGAGTCTGGATGAAAGAGTTCATTTCGATCTAGGTGTCATACCTAGTGCATCGGGACCGATGAAGATCTTCCGTGACAATCTCGGTGCAATTGCCTTGGCAAAGGAATCCAGATTTCACAAGAGGACCAAGCATATCAAGAGACGCTTCAATTCCATTCGGGACCAAGTCCAAGTGGGAGACATAGAGATTTGCAAAATACATACGGATCTGAATGTTGCGATCCATTGACTAAGCCTCTTCCACGAGCAAAACATGATCAGCACCAAGACTCCATGGGTGTTAGAATCATTACTATGTAATCTAGATTATTGACTCTAGTGCAAGTGGGAGATCAAGGAAATATGCCCTAGAGGCAATAATAAAGTTATTATTTATTTCCTTATACCATGATAAATGTTTATTATTCACGCTAGAATTGTATTAACCGGAAACATAATACATGTGTGAATATATAGACAAACAAAGATGTCACTAGTATGCCTCTACTTGACTAGCTTGTTAATCAAAGATGGTTATGTTTCCTAACCATGAACAAGGAGTTGTTATTTGATTAACAAGGTCACATCATTAGTTGAATGATCTGATTGACATGACCCATTCCGTTAGCTTAACACTTGATCGCTTAGTATGTTAATGCTTTCTTCATGACCCATACATGTTCCTATAACTATGAGATTATGCAACTCCGTTTACGGAGGAACACTTTGGTACTACCAAACGTCACAACGAATCGGGTGATTATAAAGGAGTACTACAGGTGTCTCCAAAGGTACTTGTTGGGTTGGCGATTTGAGATTAGGTTTTGTCACTCCGATTGTCGGAGAGGTATCTCTAGGCCTTCTCGGTAATACACATCACTTAAGCCTTGCAAGCATTACAACTAATGAGTTAGTTGTGAGATGATGTATTACGAACGAGTAAAGAGACTTACGGTAATGAGATTGAACTAGGTATTGGATACCGACGATCGAATCTCGGGTAAGTAACATACCGATGACAAAGGGAACAACGATGTCGTTATGCGGTTTGACCGATAAAGATCTTCGAGAATATGTAGGAACCAATATGGGCATCCAGGTTCCTCTATTGGTTATTGACCGAGAATGGTTCTAGGTCATGTCTACATAGTTCTCGAACCCGTAGGGTCCGCACGCTTAACGCTTCGATGACAGCTCATTATGAGTTTATAAGTATTGATGCACCAAGGTTGTTCGAGTCCGGATGTGATCACGTACATGACGAGGAGTCTCAAATGTTCGAGACATAAAGATTGATATATTGGAAGCCTACATTTGGACATCGGAAGTGTTCCGAGTGAAATCGAATTTATCGAGTACCGGAGGTTACGGAACCCCCGGAGGTCTATGGGCCTTAATGGGCCATAAGAGAGAAGAGGAAGGGCCGGCCAGGTGGGCTGCGCCCCCTCCCCTCTAGTCCGAATAGGACAGGAGAGGGGCGGCGCCTTCCCTCTTCCCCTCCTCCAATCCTAATCCAACTAGGAGAGGGGAGTCCTACTCCTGGGAGTAGGACTCCTCCAGCGCGCCTCCCAAGGCTGGCCGCACCCCTTGGCTCCTTTATATCACGGGCAGGGGGCACCCCATGACACACAAGTTGATCTACGGATCTTTCCTTAGCCGTGTGCGGTGCCCCTTCCACCATATTCCACTTGGTCATATCGTCATGAGCTTAGGCGAAGCCTGCGCCGGAGAAGTCATATCGTCATGAGCTTAGGCGAAGCCCTCGTCGGTGGAGCATCAACATCGTCACCACGCCGTCAGTCTTGACGGAACTCATCCCGACACTTTGCTGGATCGAGTCCGGGATCGCCATCGAGCTGAACGTGTGCGTAACTCGGAGGTGCCGTCGCTCGGTGCTTGGATCGGTCGGATCGTGAAGACGTCGACTACATCAACAGCGTTGTTATAACGCTTCGCTTTCGGTCTCACGAGGCGTGGACGAACACTCTCCCCTCTCGTTGCTATGCCATCACCATGGTCTTGCGTGATCGTAGGAAATTTTTTGAAATTACTACGTTCCCCAACACAAAGCCCAAGATAATAAGAGCAACGCCAAGGCCAAGACCACAAAGAGCAGAGGGACGAAGCAGGTTCCCCCGGCAAGACCCTTGTCGGGGCAGCCTCAGCAGCCCCGGCAAGATCCTTGTCGGGACAGCTCGCCCCACACCAACAGAGCGAGCCACCCTTGAGCCCACGGTCCCCAACGCCATCATCCACGTGGGGCCAGGGCTCGGGAAGGCACCTCTGTGGTGGCATGCAGATCTTTGTGAAGACATATTCAAGATCAGATGAGGATTAGAAGACGACAACCCTCGGCAAGATCCTTATCGAGGAAAGCCACCAGACCCCCGGCAAGGTCCTTGCCGGGGACGACAGCGCGCCACAGCAAGACCCTTGCCGAGCCACCCGGCAAGGCCCTCTCCAAGGACGCCAGCAGGGCCACCGCCAGGCCCACGCCAACCAAGCTTCCACCGCCGTTCACATGCAGCTGCCAGCCCAACCAGCTGGGCGGGCACCTGCGTGGCAACATGCAGCTCCCAGGCTAACTCATCGAGCGCCTGCGTGGCGGCATGCAGATCTTCGTGAAGGCTCCACCACCGTGCCACCTCAGCTGCCTGCCTGCCTACATGGCACCACACGCCTCACTGGCCAGAGCGCGTGTCAAAGCGAGGAGGAGCGGCGACGGACGGGACGAGCCTCGCCACCGTCCCCAATAAAGCAAGGGGACACCTAAGCTACACATTAAATGTGTCTTGTCCTGTATGTCTGACGATAAGCTCGGGGCATCAGACGCCTTTCCACCTCCTGTGTGCCACTATGGCAGCCCCTTTCGACTATAAAAGGAGGCCCATGGCATACTGGAGAAGGATTCGGCTCTTTCGAACCACGCACTGACCACAGCTAGTTCGAGAGCTCAAGAACTCTCTGAAATACACCCACCAAAGCAGGACTAGGGTTTTACGCATCCTCGCGGCCCGAACCTGGGTAAACGATCCTTGTGTTGGCTACTAACCCTGCTCTTCTCGCAACCCCGCGCCCCGGCAACCGTAGTAGGGATTCTTGTGATCCCATAGGCGTCGTTCCACACTGACATCTTTGGCGCGCCAGGCAGGGGCGTGCGTAGTTGTGAGAATCTGGTCTAGTAATCAGCCTAGCAGTTCTTTGTCGCCATGGCTCCTAAGAAGAAGACGGCCACGGCGGTCGGCTCGTTGGGAGCCGAACGGCCCGTGCCGACGCGGGCGAGAAGTGGACCGGTCGCAGACATGACCCGGGCCGTGATACGTCTCCGTCGTATCTACTTTTCCAAACACTTTTGCCCTTGTTCTGGACTCCAATTTGCATGATTTGAATGGAACTAACCCGGACTGACGCTGTTTTCAGCAGACTTTCCATGGTGTTATTTATGTGCAGAAACAAATATTCTCGGAATGACCTGAAACTCTATGGAACGTCTATTTGGAAATAATAAAAAATCATTGCAAAAGATGAAGACCAGGGGGCCCACACCCTGTCCATGAGGGTGGGGGCGCGCCTGCCCCCCTAGGGCGCGCCCCTACCTCGTGGGCCCCCTGGAGCTCCTCCGACGCCAACTCCAACTCTATATATTTGCTGTCAGGGAGAAAGAAATCAAGGAGAAGAATTCATCGCGTTTTACGATACAGAGCCGCCGCCAAGCCCTAAAACCTCTTGGGAGGGCTGATCTGGAGTCCGTTCGGGGCTCCGGAGAGGGGGATTCGTCGCCGTCGTCATCATGAACCATCCTCCATCACCAATTTCATGATGCTCACTGCCATGCGTGAGTAATTCCATCGTAGGCTTGCTGGACGGTGATGGGTTGGATGAGATCTATCATGTAATCGAGTTAGTTTTGTTAGGGTTTGATCCCCAGTATCCACTATGTTCTGAGATTGATGTTGATATGACTTTGCTATGCTTAATGCTTGTCACTAGGGCCCGAGTGCCATGATTTCAGATCTGAACCTATTATGTTTTCATGAATATATGTGAGTTCTTGATCCTATCTTGCAAGTCTATAGTCACCTACTATGTGTTATGATCCGGCAACCCCGAAGTGACAATAATCGGGACCACTCCCGGTGATGACCATAGTTTGAGGAGTTCATGTATTCACTACGTGTTAATGCTCTGGTCCGGTACTCTATTAAAAGGAGGCCTTAATATCCCTTAGTTTCCATTAGGACCCCGCTGCCACGGGAGGGTAGGACAAAAGATGTCATGCAAGTTCTTTTCCATAAGCACGTATGACTATATCCGGAATACATGCCTACATTACATTGATGAATTGGAGCTAGTTCTGTGTCACCCTATGTTATGATTGTTACATGAGGAACCGCATCCGGCATAATTCTCTATCACCGATCCAATGCATACGAGCTTTTCCTATATTGGTTTTCGCTTATTTACTTTTCCGTTGCTATTGTTACAATCACTACAAAACACCAAAAATATTACTTTTGCTACTGTTATCTTTTATTACCGTTACCACTACTATCATATTACTTTGCTACTAAACACTTTGCTGCAGATATTAAGTTATCCAGGTGTGGTTGAATTGACAACTCAACGGCTAATTCTTGAGAATATTCTTTGGCTCCCCTTGTGTCGAATCAATAAATTTGGGTTGAATACTCTACCCTCGAAAACTGTTGCAATCCCCTATACTTGTTGGTTATCAAGACTATTTTCTGGCGGCGTTGCCGGCGAGCATAGCTCTATTCTTTGAGTCACTTGGGATTTATATCTGCTGGTCACTATGAAGAACTTGAAAGACGCTAAGACAACAATTTATCCCTCAACTACGAGGGGAGGTAAGGAACTGCCATCTAGCTCTGCACTTGATTCACCTTCTGTTTTGAGTAAGCTTGCGACACCTAAACCTGCTTCTGCTATTCGTTCTGATATGTTGCATGTTATTGATGATGCCACTTCTGCTTTGCATGATATTTATGATGAAACTACTTCTATGCTTGATACTACTGTGCCCCTTAGTAAATTTCTGGATGAACAAATTGCTAGGGCTAGAGAGAATGAAATTATTGAAACTGATTGTATTGATGAAATTGATGATGAAGACTTGCCTGTTATTCCTAAGGGTTATATTTTTGATAAAGAATCTTCTGCAGCTATTTTAGCTTGCAAAATTAGAAATGAGCTCAAGAGATTATTAGCTAAATGGAATAAGCAATCTCTTAATGATAGAATGAGACCTGACCCTGCTTTTGCTACTTCACCTATCTGTGTTACCGATAAGGATTATGAATTCTGTGTTGATCCTGATATAATTACTTTGGTTGAATCTGATCCTTTTCATGGCTATGAATCTGAAACTGTTGTGGCACATCTTACTAAATTAAATGATATTGCCACCCTTTTCACTAATGATGAGAGATCTCGCTACTTTTATATCCTTAAAATATTTCCGTTCTCATTAAAGGGTGATGCTAAGATATGGTTTAATTCTCTTGATCTTGGTTGTGTCGTAGTCCCGTGGATATGATTTATTACTTCTCGCTAAATATTTTCCTGCTCATAAGAAACAAGCTGCTTTGAGGAAATATACAACTTTGTGCAAATTGAAGAAGAGAGTCTCCCACAAGCTTGGGGGAAGCTTCTCAAGTTACTTAATGCTTTTCCTGACCATCCTCTTAAGAAAAATGAAATACTTGATATCTTTTATAATGGACTAACCGATGCTTCCAGAGATTACCCGGATAGTTGTGCTGGTTCTGCTTTGTGGAAAGAACACCGATGAAGCTGAAATTCTATTGAATAATATGTTGGCAAATGAAAATAATTGGACACTTCACGAGCCAGCTCTGAGCCAATTCTCGAGCCTATTCCTAAACCAACTCCAAAAAGAGAGGTGTTCTATTTCTCATCCTCAAGATATGCAAGAGGCAAAGAAATCTATGAAAGAAAAAGGTATTAAAGTCAAGATGTTAAGAATTTACCTCCTATTGAAGAAATACATGGTCTTAATTCACACTTTGTTGAAGAAACATATGATTTTAATCCATTACCTATTGAAGAACCTTTTATTACCGTTACCACTACTATCATATTACTTTGCTACTAAACACTTTGCTACAGATATTAAGTTATCCAGGTGTGGTTGAATTGACAACTCAACTGCTAATACTTGAGAATATTCTTTGGCTCCCCTTGTGTCGAATCAATAAATTTGGGTTGAATACTCTACCCTCGAAAACTGTTGTGATCCCCTATACTTGTGGGTTATCGGTCATGTCCGCGAGCACCAAAGATCGCTCGTAATCGAGCTCGCGAGCAGCGTCGTTCACGCACCAGACGACCAGCCACACGTCGCCGAATCAAAAGACGGAGCTGGGACCCCCGCAGGTGGCGCGGGTCCCTCCAGGGGTGTCGTTGTGCCACCTCTGGGCGGTGCAGCGACCTCCAGGACGCCCACACCAGCAACCACTGTGCGCTCTTCCCATGGTGTGCGCGCCGAGCAGCGTCACCATGTTGGTGACCCTGAGCACCACCGAGGGAAGAGCCCCGTGCGTCATCCGCAGGATCAAGGGGTTCAGCATGCCCGCCGAAGCGCTGGCGAAAATGGCACGCGGCCGTTGGGTCATAATGGAGCTCCTTCTAACGTAGTTAGAAGTCGAAGCGTGCCACGATCCACGTAGCTGTCGCCGCCGCCCACGCCAGCAGAAGCTTTGGCGCGCGCGCAGCTGCTCCTCGACTTCCCTCCCGCTGCGGAGAAGCTTGACGAGTGGAGGGACACCATCCGGAGCCTTGTCGCCATCGCCAACAAAGACGATCCGCGACCGGCGGGACCCTCGGGTCGGCACTCCACCGAAGCCACCGCATGTCGGGCGCTGGAGGACCGGGAGTTCGCGCCACGGCACTCTCCTCCTCCTCGCCAGGCCGCATGGCGTCGGCCCGTCATGACGACGCTTGTGATAACATCTCCATAGCGTCGTCCGACCCACAGACCCTCCGCGACCAGCGCCAGGTCCTTCGGGAACGAGCTCACAAAGATGCTCGAACCACCGTCGAGCGCCGGCGCAAAACGCCCCGCCAATCGGACAAGCGGGCGGGACCCGCTATGGACCACCCGGCACCAGGGGGCTCCGGCGGCCTACCTTACGAGGTGGGCTGCCCGGCCTTTACCCGTGAGCTGCCACAGTTCCAGTGGCCGTCCCACCGCACGTTCAAGCCCGACATCGGCGAGAAGTACACTGGCAAGACCCATCCGTCCGAGTTCCTCAACATCTAGACCATCGCGATGCAGGCTGCTGGGGCTCGCGACGACAAGGTGCTTGCCAACTATTTCCCGCTGGCGCTCAAGCCCAATGTGATGACTTGGCTAATGTACTTGCCGGTGGATTCCATTTCTTCTTGGTCGGATATGTGCCATGAGTCCGTTGGCGCCTTCACAGGAGGCCACCAAGCTCATGGCCAGGCCAGTGATCTGCACATCATTCCCCAGAGAGAAGGGGAAACCCTGCGCAAGTATACCCAGAGATTCAGCCGGGTGCAGTACAACATCTCCGACGTTCATCCTGCCGCTGTGATTAGCGCGTTCCACCAGAACATGCGCAATCGCAAGATGCGCGAGGAGCTGGCGATAACCAAGGTTAAGGATGTGGCCGAGCTCTACGTTTTGGCCGATAGGTGCGCCCGGGCTGAAGAGGGAAGGAAGTACCCCGGCGCGGAAACCGACTCTACCGATGAAGACACCGCTACCCCGACGAAGAAGGGCCGGCGTCGCAACAGGAAACGCAAAGGCAAGGCCGTGCTTGCCGTTGAGGGATCTTACGACACCGGTGCCGGCAAGAAGGTCAAGGCAGGCGCCTCGACAAGGAGATTGCCGGGTGCGCCGCCTGCTGGGCCTTGGCGGCTACCGACAAGCCAGGAAGCTCCGGCAAGCAATACTGCAAGATCCACCGCACCAAGGGCCACGACCTCCAGAACTGCCAACAAGTCGAGCTGCTTGCTGAGAAGCAAAAAGCTGAGTACGAGAGGCGGGACAAGGAGAAGGACCAGGACGGTGCTGAGGGATCCGACAAGAAGCGTGGCGGCCAAGGAAGCCGCCCCGGCAAGGACAACCAACAACAGAGGCCCGCCCGGGGCCGCGACAAGAAACAAGAAGATGATGATCACGACGAGGACGACGAGTCTGGTGAGCAAGGGTTCCAGAAGGCTACGGAGGCCATGTGCATCGATGGTGGCGCCTCGCTGCATACCTCTCACCGCCACTCAAGCAAGGGCGCGAGATTACAGCAGCAGAGCCGCTGTTCGACGCCGAAGCTTGTCAAGTGGTCCGAACCTCCCTCATCTTTGACGCGGAGGACCACCCTGACCGCACTACCGCGGTCGGGTGTTTGCCATTGTTGGTCTCACCAACGATACACAACCTCAGGGTGAACAAGATGTTGGTTGACAGCGGGGCCGGCCTGAACCTGATCTCGCCTGTCGTGATAAAAAGGTTGCAAATCCCTGATGGAGACCTCGAGGAAACAAGCACGTTTCAAGGGGTCAATCCGGGGAGGAGCCAGCGCGAAGGAAAGGTCACACTGCCCGTGACATTTGGAGGAGAGTTGAACTACAGGACGGAGAGGATCGTCTTCGACGTGGCCGAGATCCCCTTGCCCTACAATGGGATCCTCGGCCGCCCGACGCTAGCCAAGTTCATGGCGGCGTCACACTATGCCTACAACATGCTAAAGATGCCCGGGCCATTGACCATCATCTCTGTCCCCTCCGACAAGAAGGACGCGCTTATTTGCGCCGACCAACTCTACCGGGAAGTAGTTGCAGCTGCTGCCACCAAGGCGCCTGCCCCTGCCGCTGAAGCCCTGGGAGGTAAGAAGAAGCCCGGCAAGACCTCTCGCACCCACTCCGGCAAGCGCACTTCGGAGTGTTGTGCTGCCGTCGAGGACGTGCTAGAGAGCTCTACCGGCAAGAGCAAGAGATCCAGAGCCGAGCCACCGCAGACCAAGAAGGTGTCCGCCAGGGAGGATGGCACGGGAGGGGCCTTCACCATAGGCTCCACCCTCGGCAGCAAATAGGAAGGCGCGCGGCGAATGTCGACGTGTTTGCATGGCAAGCATCCGACATCCCCGGTGTTCCTGTGGAGGTGATTGAGCACCACCTAGCTGTCTCCCCCATGCGCGGCCCGTCAAGCGGAAAGGTCGAAGCAGGCTCTAGAGAGTCGAGTTCATCACGAGGAGATCGTGAAGTCGGAAGCGGCGGGGTTGGTGAGAGGAGTGCTCCACCCGACGTGGTTGGCCAATCTGGTAGTGGTGCGCAAGGCGAATGGGAAGTGGAGGCCGTGTATTGATTACACATATATCAATAAGGCTTGTCCTAAGGACCCCTTTCCGTTGCCGCGCATCGACCAGATTGTTGACTCCATAGCCGGGTGTGATCTGTTATCATTCCTCGATGCCTACTCAGGCTACCACCAGATCTTCATGACAAGAGAGGATGAAGAAAAGACATCGTTCATCACCCCATGTGGTATGTATTGCTTTTTACGGATGCCTTTCGGGTTGAAGAGCGCTGGCTCAACATTTGCAAGAGCAGTCCAAATTGGTTTTGAACCTCAGCTCCAGAGAAATATGGAGGTCTACATGGATGACATAGTGGTCAAAACCAAGGACGGGCCAACTCTTGTGCAAGATCTAGAAGAGACATTTGCCAACCTGCGCAAGATCAACCTCAAGCTGAACCCTGAGAAGTGTGTCTTCGGTGTTCCATCCGACAAGCTTCTCGGATTATTTGTGTCACAGCGCGGGATCAAGGCAAACCCAGACAAAATCAAGGCTATTGAGCAGATTGAGGCACCCAAGCGGATCAAAGACGTGCGTCGGCTCACCGGCCGCGTTGCTGCCATGAGCCGATTCATCTCCAAGTCCGCCGAGCGTGCCCTTCCTTTCTTGAAAATCTTGAAGAAGGCAGGCCCAATGGAATGGACCCTAGAAGCCGAGGCAGCATTGCAAGATTTGAAAAGATACCTTTCCTCCACGCCAATACTGGTTGCGCCTAAACCACAAGAGCCGTTGCTGCTGTATCTGGCGGCGACGAATAAAGTGGTCAGCGCCGCGCTAGTGGCGCAGAGGGAGGTTAACGAGGAGGCAGTGACGGCGGCAGAACCAGCGGACGACAAGCCCAAGATTCCCCCGGCAGGGCCTGGTGCCGGCAAGGCGAGGCCCCCGGCAGAGTCTGGTGCCACCGAGGCAGGGCCCGCGCAGTCAAGAGAGGTGGTGCAGAAGAAGGAGATGATGCAGCACCCGATTTACTTTGTCAGCTCCCTCTTGCAGGGAGCTAGATCGAGGTACTCCGGTGTGCAGAAATTGCTCTTCGTCCTCCTTATGGCCTCGAGGAAGCTGCGCCATTACTTCCAAGCCCACGAGATCACTGTCGTCACCCGCCTCCCGTTGCAATGGATACTGCATAACCCAGATGCAATTGGGAGGATTGTGGAGTGGGCCTTGGAGTTATCAATTTTCGGTTTGAAGTTTGAAAGTACCTCGACAATTCAGAGCAGAGTCTTGGCGGAGTTCATTGCAGAATAGACCTCAACGCCTGACGAAGAGATCCAGGAGACCACTCTCCCCGGGAAGGAGGAAGATCACAACTGGATCATGTACTTTGATGGGGCTTTCTCACTGCAAGGTGCTACCTCTTGAGCAGTGCGTTGGATTTCCCCGAAGAGGAAAGGATGATGCAGCAAAGTAGCGTAAGTATTTCCCTCAGTTTTTGAGAACCAAGGTATCAATCCAAAGAGGAGGCTACGCCATGAGTCCCTCGTACCTACACAAAGCAAATAGCTCCTCGCAACCAACGCGAATAGGGGTTGTCAATCCCTTCACGGTCACTTACGAGAGTGAGATCTGATAGAGATGATAGATACTATTTTTGGTAGTTTTGGTATAAAGATGCAAAGTAAAATAAAAGCAAAGTAAAAAAGCAAAAGCAATAATAAAGTGTTGGGAGATTAATATGATGAGGATAGACCCGGGGGCCATAGATTTCACTAGTGGCTTCTCTCATGAGCATAAGTATTTTACGGTGGGTGAACGAATTAATGTTGAGCAATTGACAGAATTGAGCATAGTTATGAGAATATCTAGGTATGATCATGTATATAGGCATCACGTCCGAGACAAGTAGACCGACTCCTGCCTGCATCTACTACTATTACTCCACTCATCGACCGCTATCCAAAGATGCATCTAGAGTATTAAGTTAATGAAAACAGAGTAACGCCTTAAGCAAGATGACATGATGTAGAGGATAAATTCATGCAATATGATAAAACCCCATCTTGCTATCCTTGATAGCAACAATACAATACGTGCCTTGCTGCCCCTCACATCCTTTGGGAAAGGACACCGCAAGATTGAACCCAAAGCTAAGCACTTCTCCCATTGCAAGAAAAACCAATCTAGTAGGCCAAACCAAACTGATAATTCGAAGAGACTTGCAAAGATAACCAATCATACATAAAAGAATTCAGAGAAGATTCAAATATTGTTCATAGATAATCTTGATCATAAACCCACAATTCACCAGTCTCAACAAACACACCGCAAAAAGAAGATTACATCAAATAGATCTCCATGAGAGAGGGGGAGAACATTTTATTGAGATCTAAAAAGAGAGAAGCCATCTAGCTACTAACTATGGACCCGAAGGTCTGAGGTGAACTACTCACACTTCATCGGAGAGGCTATGATGTTGATGTAGAAGCCTCCATGGTGGATTCCCCTTCACGGCGGAGCTCCTAATGTGCCCCAAGATGGGATCTCGTGGATACGTAAAGTTGCGGCGATGGAATTAGGTTTTTGGCTCCGTGTCGATTGTTTGGGGTACGTAGGTATATATAGGAGGAAGAAGTACGTCGGTGGAGCTTCGTGGGGCCCACGAGGGTGAGGCGCGCTGGCCGGGGGGGGGGCGCGCCTACCTCGTGCCCACCTCGTGGCTTTATTGACATAGGGTCCAAGTCTCTGGATCATATTCGTGAGAAAATCACGCCCCGAAGGTTTCATTCCGCTTGGAACTGCTTGATATTTCGCTTCTTCAAACACCGAAATAGGCAAAAACAACAATTACGGGCTGGGCCTCCGTTAATAGGTTAGTCCCAAAAATAATATAAAAGTGGAAAATAAAGCCCAATATAGTCCAAAACAGTAGATAATATAGCATGGAGCAATCAAAAATTATATATACGTTGGAGACGTATCACAAGGCGCCGGTGCCGGTGTGCTGCTCGTCGCACCTACCGGGGAGCACTTTCCCCGAGAGATGTCCACCAACAACACTGCTGAGTACGAGGGATTGCTTGCCGGTCTCAGGATCGCGTCAGACCTCGGGGTTAAGAAGCTCATCGTCAGGGGTGACTCGCAGCTTGTTGTCAGGCAGGTCAACAAGGACTACCAGAGCCCATTGATGGAAGCTTACGTAGATGAAGTGAGGAAGCTGGAGGAGCGCTTTAACGGTATCCAAGCGGCACACGTCCCCCGAATGGGGAACGACACCGCCGGTTACCTGTCAGAGTGTGCCGCATACAAGCTACCTATGGAACCGGGTACCTTTTTGCTCCGGCTAACTCAACCATCCGTCAAACCATCAACGGGGCAGAACAAGCGAAGGAAGTCGGGTCCCGGCAAGTACTTTCCTACCGAGCCCTCTGGGGCTGCCGGCAAGGGTGCTGCCATGACGCCGAGCCTGCCTAAGAGCAGCGCCTCCCGCAGGCGTCAAGCCCTAGTCAGAGAGACAGCCGCCCCATGGCGGAAGAAATGCCTTTGGTCCTGCCGCCGAGCCCTGTGCTCCAGCAGTGGGCGCATGCAGATACCGTCCGATTCCTCCAACCGGGGAGCTTCACGAGGAGTAGGAAGAAGCGGAGAAAGTAGCCTGTCGGTCCGCCTGCACCAGTTCGCCGATGACGCCCCATGCAGAGAAGGCCAAACGGCATCAAATTGAAGTGCATCCCGGAAGGAAGGATTGGAGCTGTTGGCGGAGATACATGGAGGCATATGTGGCTCCCACATAGGGTCGAGGCCCTTGCCGAAAGGCGTTCGGAAGGTTTCTTCCGCCCACCGCCGTCCGAGATGCGATGGCACTAGTAACCAAGTGTGAAGCGTGTCGGCCCATTCAAAGAAGCTTCATCAACCAGCCCAAGCCCTTCAAACAATCCTCTCTCCGGCCATTCTCGGTCTGGGGGCTCGACATACTGGGACCTTTCCCCCACGCTGTCAGGGGCTTTGAGTACTTGTACGTTGCAATTGACAAGTTCACAAAGTGGCCGAAGGTGGAAGCAGTGAGAAAGGTGACTGCTCAGTCAGTTGTCAAGTTTTTCAAAGGACTGGTCTGCCGTTTTGGTGTGCCAGATAGAGTCATCACCGACAACGACACGCAGTTCACAAGCCACACCTTCATGCAGTACATTCAAGGCCTCGGCAGCAAGGTCTGTTTTGCTTCTGTGGCACACCCACGGAGCAACGGCCAAGCGGAGAGGGCGAATGCTGAAGTGTTGCGAGGCCTAAGGACAAAGAATTTTGAAAAGCTGTGCAAGAGCGGAAGGCGCTAGATTGATGAATTGCCGACGGTTCTTTGGTCGATCAGAACGACGCCAAATCGAGCCACTAGCCAGACACCTTTTGCCCTGGTCTACGTGGCAGAAGCAGTTCTCCCCACGGAGCTCATATACGGGTCAACTCGAGTGCTCGCTTATGATGAGAATGAGCAAGAGCAGTTGCGCCAAGATGACGCGACGCTCCTTGAGGAAGATCGTCTGCGGGCGGTCAGGAGAGCAGCGCTACCGAAGAAGCCTTGCGCCGCTACCATAGCCGCAAGGTTCATGCCCAGCTTTGAGGAAGGCGACCTTGTTCTTGGTAGCGTTTAGTCGACCAAGAATGCCAACAAGTTGACGCTAAAGTGGGAAGGCCCTTATCGGGTAATACGAGTCACCGGGCCCAGTAGCGATCCGCTTTGAGACCAAGATGCCGTCCCATGAGCAACTCCTGGAACATCGAGCATCTTTGCAAGTTTTACCCATAAGGTGCGGCTTGCCGGGCCTCCCGGCAAGCCACCTTTTGTACAAGCTTTGCCGACAAGGCATGTAACCCTTCATTACAAAGCCAAAGCAGACCCGTGAGCATAAATAAATGAAGCGCCGGCGCCCTAAGTCATAGCATGCATGCTAGGTCGAGTCTCTTCCTTGGTTAGGGTTGATAGTGCTCAGCAGCGACTAACCCCTAGCTTAGAGGTCGAGTGCGCGTCTATCTGTTTCTCCTCTGTCCTCCTTTGGTCCGCAGGGCACATGAGCACTTCTGCCAAGCTACTTGGAAGAAAGGAAACGGACCGGCGTCCCGACCCCGGCAAACCAGAGTTGCCGGTGGCTGCAAGCACAAGGATCCAACCGCGGCAAGATGATATTGCCGGGGGCTGCAGATCCAGATAAGTTTTTCATCCTCTGTCATGCATTTCGGAACGGAACTGGGGCATGTGAAACCACGTTTTTATCTCTAGGCTGCCGTGCTCCCCTTTTTCCTATACCTAAGGATTATTTCCTGGGTCCGGATTTGGTCGTAGCTGCGGCGGCAAGGAGGTAGAATGAGGAGCCTAAAGCCCACTTCATCCCTGCCTCCGCCAAGAGCGCGAGAATGGTCGAGTGGAGTGGGGGGGGGGGCGACAAGGCCTGTTGCCGGGCGAAAAACGTTTATCTTAAATAATAACAAGGATTCTCTCCTTGTCGTGGGGTCTACCCACGACGAAAAACCTGGCAAGCATCCCTTTTTCATTAAAAACATCCCATGCAGGTACAGTTCATACGGAATGAAAAACATGAGCAAGGGGATTACAAGTTCTGAATTTAACAAAGGCCCGCAGGCTTACAAACTAAAGAAGAGAGATAAGATGCCCGTGATCCCTTTCTTGTCCCTCTCCTCAGGAGGAAGGTCAAGGAGGCGAGAGGGCAAAAGGGGTGCCTAGGCGAGCTACGAGCAGCAGAAAGCACCAAGAGAACACCTCGGTGACCGCCCAGGGGCGGGCCGGTGATGACGGTGCCGGGAAAGGAGCTGGAAGACGAGGCGGCAGGACCAGCCGTACGCGACGAAGGCATCGGTGCCCGCGTACTCCGAGTTGACGGCCTTGCCGCCCACCCTCTTCCTCTTCCGCAGCCTCCCTGACGCCAGCCACCCAAGGAGACGACCCCGAGAAGTTCAAGGAGCTGGCCCTGCCCCCGGCAAAACTCTGCCGGAGGAGCAGCTAGGTGCAGATGTTGCTGCTGCCGCACCCACCCAGGCACGGGGTGTCCGACGCCTAGTCAGACTCGTCCCTGCCGTCTACCCTACTGTCCTCCTCATCACTTTCGCTCGAGGAAGAGCTTCCATCGTCGGAATCTCCATCGGAGGAGCTCTCCACGCAGCACTTCAGGCGAGTCCCGAAGTCGCCGAAGACCTTGACGGAGAGCAGGCCGTCCTCCATTAATTTGAAGTAGAGGACGAGCCCCGCCGTCAGGCTGTGGATACGAGTGAACGTATTCCACCCACGATGGAGGTACATGACCCGAGGAGCCGGGAAGTCGACGTCGACCCGCGTGCCCCCATTCCCACAACCCCTCATGTGCAATCTGAGGGATTGGGGTGGGTCACGCTCCATCTCACGAGCGAACAGGGCGGGAAGACAAAGACGGCGATGCGGAGGCCGGCGCAGCCTGATGAAAAACTCACGGGGCTGGTCTCCAACATGGCCTTCCATTGGAAAAGGCATCATTGGCGGGGGTGAAGCCGGCGTGCCGCCCCGTCCTCCTCTTCCCCGAGCACTACGACCTCTGCCCCGGCCTCGCCCATGACCTCGCCCCCTCCCCCTTCCCCTCGCGGCCGGTTCCACCACCGCGGGCTCAGGAGGAGGAGGGACGCGCTGTCGGGCGGCGACCTTCGCCGGCACCGTCGAGGGACCATGATTCCCCTTCTCCATGGCGAGTGGAAGGAAGAAGCAGAAGCGAGAGGAGATAGATGACAGAAGAGTGCGGGTCGCCATCCCCCCTTCCCCCTCTTTATAAGGAGGCGGGGAAAGGGCTCGGCCGCCCCGCTCGGCCAATCCAGCCACCAGAGGCACATGGATTCAGGACCGACCCGCTGCCCCAACCAGCGATGGCCCGCTTTCCCGCCTCCACCGCTTGCAACCCCAGGTGCATGGAGGACGCGTGGCGGACGCGCAGAACCGAGGGGACAGGTGAAGCGACCTCTCCCCACCCTGTGATCGTGGGGAGTGGATGCCTTGAAGACCGCGCCCCGGCCCCGTTCAGTAAATGAGCCGCGCCTCCACGCCTCCCTCTTTTTACGGGGAAGGCACGAGCCGCCTCTTTACTGCGATGTGACACATGCGTGTGGAAACCACCTCACGCATGCCGCCCACGTCACGCACATCCCTCCACGCCGCGCCGCGCGCGAAAAGTTTTATTGCGGTAAAAACCGCCCCGCCTGCCCGCGCACCATTTTGGGCCTGGCCCAACAACGTGTCGCGCTTATGTGTGGCCAAGGCCCCAGGGCTCCCGTCGGTGTATAAAAAGAGGGGTGCGTTTTTGTACCCCTATACCTATGCACGGCAATGGAGCCGCGCCTCTGGTCACGCCAAGCGTATCAGGGAGGTGAGCCAAGGTAAGACCAAAGCCCAAGATAATAAGAGCAACGCCAAGGCCAAGACCACAAAGAGCAGAGGGATTTGCAGGTTCCCCAGAAGACCCTTGCCGGGCAGCCTCAAAGAGCCCCTAAGATCCTTGCCGGGACAGCTCGCCCCACACCAACAGAGCGAGCCACCCTTGATCCCACGGTCCCCAACGCCATCATCCACGTGGGGCCAGGGCTCGGGAAGGCAACTCTGTGGTGGCATGCAGATCTTTGTGAAGACATATTCAAGATCAGATGAGGATTAGAAGACGACAACCCTCGGCAAGATCCTTACCGAGGAAAGCCACCAGACTCCCGGCAAGGTCCTTGCCGGGGACGACAGCGCGCCACGGCAAGACCCTTGCCGGGCCACCCGGCAAGGCCCTCTCCAAGGACTCCAGCAGGGCCACCGCCAGGCCCACACCAACCAAGCTTCCACCGCCGTTCACATGCAGCTGCTAGCCCAACCAGCTGGGCGGGCACCTGCGTGGCAACATGCAGCTCCCAGGACAACTCATCAGCGCCTGCGTGGCGGCATGTAGATCTTCGTGAAGGCTCCACCACCGTGCCACCTCAGCTGCCTGCCTGCCTACATGGCACCACACACCTCACTGGCCAGGGCGCGTGTCAAAGCGAGGAGGAGCGGCGACGGACGGGACGGGCCTCGCCCCCGTCCCCAATAAAGCAAGGGGACACCTAAGCTACGCATTAAATGCGTCTTGTCCTGTAATACGAGTGATAAGCTCAGGGCACTGTACGCCTTTCCACCTCCTGTGTGCCACTGTGGCAGCCCCTTTCGACTATAAAAGGAGGCCCATGGCATACTGGAGAAGGATTCGGATCTTCCGAACCACGCACTAACCACAACTAGTTCGAGAGCTCAAGAACTCTCTGAAATACACCCACCAAAGCAGGACTAGGGTTTTACGCATCCTCGCGGCCCGAACCTGGTAAACGATCCTTACGCTGGCTACTAACCCTGCTCTTCTCGCAACCCCGCGCCCCGGCAACCGTAGTAGGGATTCTTGTGATCCCATAGGTGTTGGTCCACACTGACACAGATTCCAAAGATGGAGTGGATGTGTGCGGTCTGAGAGATATTAAATTTTCCGACACTAGGTGGACTTCTGAAAAGCGTGTGGCCGGGGGCAGCTACACCAAGGTACGACTAGACAGAGCTCTAGCTTCGGTTGACTGGTGCAACAAGTTTCCTAATGTTGTGCTCGTATCAACATCCACTTCTGATCACAACCCTGTAGTCCATCACTTCTGATCACATCCAATGAATTGATGTGGGAATCATACGATGGTTTCAAGGAAACCATAGAGTAACATTGGCAGGGCCCGGGAGCTCATACGTTCGATGGATTCTGGGCCAAACTCAACTCCTTGTCAGCCATATTAATGATACATCTCCGTCATATCTACTTTTCCAAACACTTTTGCCCTTGTTTTGGACTCTAACTTGCATGATTTGAATGGAACTAACCCGGGCTGACGCTGTTTTCAGTAGAATTGCCATGGTGTTATTTATGTGCAGAAACAAATTTCTTGGAATGACCTCAAACTCCACGGAGATTATTTTTGGAAATAATAAAAATACTGGCAAAAGAATCAAGGCCAGGGGGCCCACACCCTTTCCATGAGGGTGGGGGCGCGCCTGCCCCCCTGGGCACGCCCCCTGCCTCGTGGGCCCCCTAGAGCTCCACCGACCTCAACTCCAACTCCATATATTCGTGTCCGGGGAGAAAAAAATCAGAGAGAAAGATTCATCGTGTTTTATGATACGGAGCCGTCGCCAAGCCCTAAACTCTCTCGGGAGGGTTGATCTGGAGTCCGTTCGGGTCTCCGGAGAGGGGAATCCGTCGCCATCGTCATCATCAACCATCCTCCATCGCCAATTTCATGATGCTCACCGCCGTGTGTGAGTAATTCCATTGTAGGATTGCTGGACGGTGATGGGTTGGATGAGATTTATCATGTAATCGAGTTAGATTTGTTAGGGTTTGATCCCTAGTATCCTCTATGTTCTGAGATTGATGTTGCTATGACTTTGCTATGCTTAATGCTTGTCACTAGGGCCCGAGTGCCATGATTTCAGATCTAAACCTATTATGTTTTCATGAATATATGTGAGTTCTTGATCCTATCTTGCAAGTCTATAGTCACCTACTATGTGTTATGATCCGGCAACCCCGAAGTGACAATAATCGGGACCACTCCTGGTGATGACCGTAGTTTGAGGAGTTCATGTATTCACTATGTGTTAATGCTTTGGCCCGGTACTCTATTAAAAGGAGGCCTTAATATCCCTTAGTTTCATTAGGACCCGCTGCCACGGGAGGGTAGGACAAAAGATGTCATGCAAGTTCTTTTCCATAAGCACGTATAACTATATTCGGAATACATGCCTACATTACATTGATGAATTGGAGCTAGTTCTGTGTCACCCTATGTTATAACTGTTGCATGAATAATCACATCTGGCATAATTCTCCATCACTGATCCAATGCCTACGAGCTTTTCACATATTGTTCTCTACTTATTTACTTTTCCGTTGCTACTGTTACAATCACTACGAAACCCAAAAATATTACTTTTGCTACCATTACCGTTACTTCCATACTACTTTGCTAGTAAATACTTTGCTGCAAATATTAAGTTATCCAGGTGTGGTTGAATTGACAACTCAACTGCTAATACTTGAGAATATTCTTTGGCTCCCCTTGTGTCGAATCAATAAATTTGGGTTGAATACTCTACCCTCGAAAACTGTTGCGATCCCTTATACTTGTGGGTTATCAAGACTATTTTCTCATTTGTTGTTGGGAGCATAGCTCTATTCTTTGAGTCACTTGGGATTTATATCTGCTGATCACTATGAAGAACTTGAAAGACGAGAAAACAAAATTTATCCCTCAACTACGAGGGAGGTAAGGAACCGCCATCTAGCTCGCACTTGATTGGCCTTCTGCTTTTGAGTAAGCTTGCGACACCTAAACCTGCTTCGCTATTAATTCGATATGTCGATGTTATTGATGATGCCACTTCGCTATGCATGATACTTATGATGAAACTACTTCTATGCTTGATACTACTGTGCCACTGGTGAATTTCTTGATGAACAACTTGCTAGGGCTAGAGAGAATGAAATTATTGAAACTAATAATATTGATGAAAGTGATGATGAAGACTCTCCCCCTAAATATGAATTGCCTGTTGTGCCTGAGGGCTATGTTATGGATGAAGAAACTGCTAGAGACTTTCTTGCTTGCAATGATAGAAGGGATCTTAAGAAATTATTAGCTAAGCTGAAACAAAAAACTCTGAATGCTAGAATGAAATATGATCCTGCTTATGCTACTTCACCTATCTTTGTTACCGATAAGGATTATGAATTCTCTATCGACCCTGGTATAATTACTTTGGTTGAATGTGATCCTTTTTATGGCTATGAATCTAAAACTGTTGTGGCACATCTTACTAAATTAAATGATATAGCCACCCTGTTCACTAATGATGAGAAATCTCGCTACTATTATATCCTTAAGATATTCCCGTTCTCATTAAAGGGTGATGCTAAGATATGGTTTAATTCTCGTGATCCTGGTTATGTGCGTAGTCCCCAGGATATGTTTTATTACTTCTCTGCTAAATATTTCCCCGCTCATAAGAAACAAGCTGCTTTAAGGGAAATATATAATTTTGTGCAAATTGAAGAGGAGAGTCTCCCACAAGCTTGGGGGAGGCTTCTCCAATTACTTAATGCTTTGCCTGACCATCCACTTAAGGAAAATGAAATACTTGATATCTTTTAAAATGGTCTAACCGATGCTTCCAGAGACCACCTGGATAGTTGTGCTGGTTGTGTTTTTAGGGAAAGAACACCAGATGAAGCTGAAATTCTATTGAATAATATGTTGACTAATGAAAATAATTGGACACTTCCTGAACCAACTCCTAAGCCAACTCCGAAGAAGAGGGGGTGTTATATTTCTCAGTCCTGAAGATATGCAAGAGGCAAATAAATCTATGAAAGAAAAAGGTATTAAAGCTGAAGATGTTAAGAATTTACCTCCTATTGAAGAAATACATGGTCTTAATTTACCGCCCGTTGAAGAAATATATGATCTTAATCCATTACCTATTGAAGAAACTCATGGTCTTGATAACCCGACACAGGTAGTAAAGGTAAATTCTCTCTATAGATATGATAAAGCTGAAATCCCTCCTACTAAGTTTGCTAGCCAATGTTTGGATGAGTTTGATAACTTTATGGTTAAGCAAGAAGAATTCAATGCTTATTTTGGTAGACAATTAAAACAAAATGCTTATATGATTGAACACTTGGGTGATTATATGTCTAGAGTTAAAGGTGAACTGAAACTCATTAATAAACATGCTTCTATGGTTACCACTCAAGTAGAACAAGTACTTAAAGCTCAGAATGATTTGCTCAATGAATTGAATAGTAAGAATAATGACTATGTTGTTAGAGTGGCTACTAGAACTGGTAAAATGACTCAGGAACCTTTGTATCCTGAAGGCCATCCTAAGAGAATTGAGCAGGATTCTCAGAGAAATAATATAGATGCACCTACTCCTTCTAAAAGGAAGAAAAAGAAGAATGATAGGACCTTGCATGCTTCTAGTGAACCTATTGCTGAACCACCTGAGAATACAAATGATATTTCTATTTCTGATGCTAAAACACAATCTGATAATGAACATGAACCTAGTGATAATGTTAATTAAGATGTTCATGTTGATGCTCAACCTAGCAATGATAATGATGTAGAAATTGAACTTGCTGTTGATCTTGATAACCCACAATCGAAGAATCAACGTTATGATAAGATAGACTTTGTTGCTAGGAAGCACGGTAAAGAAAGGGAACCATGGGTTCAGAAACCCATGCCTTTTCCTCCCAAACCATCCAAGAAAAAGGATGATGAGGACTTTGAGCGCTTTGCAGAAATGATTAGACCTATCTTTTTTGTATGCGATTAACTGATATGCTCAAAATGAATCCTTATGCTAAGTATATGAAAGAAATTGTTACAAATAAAAGAAAGATACCGGAAGCTGAAATTTCCACCATGCTTGTTAATTATACTTTTTCTTGGATGGAATACCAAAGAAGTTAGGAGATCCAGGAGTACCCACTATACCATGCTCTATTAAAAGAAATTATGTTAGAACTGCCTTATGTGATCTTGGAGCCGGTGTTAGTGTTATGCCTCTCTCTTTATATCGTAGACTTGATTTGAATAAGTTGACACCTACGGAAATATCTTTGCAAATGTCCGATAAATCAACTGCTATACCTGTCGGTATTTGTGAGGATGTGCCTGTTGTGGTTGCAAATGTTACTATTTTAACGGACTTTGTTATTATTGATATTGCCGAGGAAGATAGTATGTATATTATTCTTGGAAGACCCCTTTTGAATACTGCAGGCACTGTTATCAATTGCAACAAAGGCAATGTCACTTTTCATGTTAATGGCAATGAACATACGGTACACTTTCAGAGGAAACAACCTCAAGTTCATAGTATAAATTCTATTGGAAAAATTCCATCGATTATTTTTGGAGGTTTTGAATTTCCTCTTCCTACTGTCAAGAAGAAATATGATATTCTTATTATTGGGGACGTGCATATCCCCGTTGAGGTAACATAATGCTATTCGAAAATTCTCCGGTTTCATGCAATTCGGAATGAGTTTGTTAACAAGACCTGATCAACCTTGTTAGTGGATTCCTTTTGATGAGCATGAGATGGATGAAGTTAGAAAGCACAACTTTCTGTACCCTCCTTTTATTTCTGTTATTTAGTTGAAATAAAGTAAAATTAGTATTTTCTTTCTGTTTTCTGAATTATCCTTGCAATAAAAAATGCTTAGCTAGGGGCGTTAAACAATAGCGCTTGTTGAGAGGCAACCCAATTTTATTTTTGTTCCTTGCTTTTGCTCCTATTTAGTAATAAATACTTCATCTAGCCTCTGGTTAGATGTGGTTTTATGTTTTAATTAGTGTTTGCGCCAAGTAAAACCTATAGGATCTTCTTGGGTGATAATTATTTGATCTTGATGAAAATGACAGAAACTTTCTGCTCACAAAAACAATTGTTAAAAATCCCAAAAAAATGATAAAATACTGATTCCAATTGCAGTAGATCAATAATCAAATTATCTAGGTCGTCCTATTTTGGTAGATTTTTATGAGGTAGAGAAGTTTGCGTTTGATACAGATTACTACAGACTGTTCTGTTTTTGACAGATTCTGTTTTTCGTGTGTTGTTTGCTTATTTTGATGAACTTATGGCTAGTATCGGGGGGTATGAACCATAGAGAAGTTGGAATACAGTAGGTTTAACACCAATATAAATAAAGAATGATTTCATTACAGTACCTTAAAGTGGTGGTTTATTTTCTTATACTAACGGAGCTCATAAGATTTTCTGTTGAAGTTTTGTGTTGTGAAGTTTCCAAGTCCTTGGGTAAAGATTTGATAGGTTTTGGAATAAGGAGTGGCAAGAGCCTAAGCTTGGGGATGCCGAGGCACCCTAAGGTAAAATTCAAGGACAACCAAAAGCCTGAGCTTGGGGGAGTACGTATCTCTCACCGACATTACATTTATGTTCACACACTCATGCTAGTTGTCGGTGCTCATACTTTTTCATTGTACTATCCATGCTAGTTTATTTTCCATTTTATGCTTTCTTCTTGTGTGTTCGAAAAACTTTAAGAAAAACCAAAAAAATTAGTAGTAGCTTTTAGCTAGTTTACTTTCTTGTCTGTAGTAGTAATAATTAAAAGAAAATCCAAAAAGATTTCTTGATCTTCTTTTGCTTGTTGGGAGCTTTCCCGTGTAAATAGTTTTATTTCTTTTCTTGTTCTTTGGGGGTCGATAGGAGAAGACCATAATGAAAATGTTGAAGTGGCTCTTATATGCATTATTGTTGATTTAACCAAGAGCCCATATTGCCTTGTTTTCTCCTGTTTATCAGATGCTTGCAGATTCCAGCTTAGTCCAATGCACGTGCACTATTATTATTATTCACATCGTTCGGTCGTGCAAGTGAAAGGCAATTATGATGATATATGATGGACTGATTGAGATGAGAGAAGCCGGTATGAACTCGACCCCTCTTGTTTTTGTAAATATGATTAGTTCATCGTTCCTGATTCAGCCTATTATGAATAAACATGTTTGCAATGACAATTAGAGATTATAGTTGCTTATGCCTGTTGGGGAACGTAGTAATTTCAAAAAATTTCCTACGATCACGCAAGACCATGGTGATGGCATAGCAACGAGAGGGAGAGTGTCCGTCCACGTACACTCGTGAGACCGAAAGCGAAGCGTTATAACAACGCTGTTGATGTAGTCGACGCCTTCACGATCCGACCGATCCAAGCACCGAACGTCGGCACCTCCGAGTTTCTCGCACACGCTCAGCTCGATGACGATCCCGGACTCGATCCAGCAAAGTGTCGGGATGAGTTCCACAAGACGACGGCGTGGTACGATGTTGATGCTCCACCGACGCAGGGCTTCGCCTAAGCTCCGCGACGATATGACTTCTCCGCGCGGGCTTCGCCTAAGCTCCGCGACGATATGACCAAGTGGAATATGGTGGAAGGGGCACCGACACACGGCTAAGGAAAGATCCGTAGATCAACTTGTGTGTCATGGGGTGCCCCTGCCCCGTATATAAAGGAGCCAAGGGGGGGTGCGGCCAGCCTTGGGAGGCGCGCTGAGGAGTCCTACTCCCACCGGAGTAGGACTCCCCCTAGTTGGATTAGGATTGGAGGAGGGGAAGAGGAAGGGCGCCGCCTCTCTCCTTGTCCTATTCGGACTAGAGGGGAGGGGGCGCGCAGCCCACCTGGCCGCCCTTCCTCTTCTCTCTTATGGCCCATTAAGGCCCATAGACCTCCGGGGTTCCGTAACCTCCGGTATCTCGGTAAATTCGATTTCACTCGGAACACTTCCGATGTCCAAATGTAGGCTTCCAATATATCAATCTTTATGTCTCGACCATTTCGAGACTCCTCGTCATGTCCGTGATCACATCCGGACTCGAACAACCTTCGTGCATCAATACTTATAAACTCATAATGAACTGCCATCGAACGTTAAGCGTGCGGACCCTACGGGTTCGAGAACTATGTAGACATGACCTAGAACCATTCTCGGACAAATAACCAATAGCGGAACCTGGATGCCCATATTGGTTCCTACATATTCTACGAAGATCTTTATCGGTCAAACCGCATAACGACATACGTTGTTCCCTTTGTCATCGGTATGTTACTTACCCGAGATTCGATCGTCGGTATCCAATACCTAGTTCAATCTCGTTACGGTAAGTCTCTTTACTCGTTCCGTAATACATCATCTCACAACTAACTCATTAGTTGTAATGCTTGCAAGGCTTAAGTGATGTGTATTACCGAGAAGGCCTAGAGATACCTCTCCGACAATCGGAGTGACAAAACCTAATCTCAAATACGCCAACCCAACAAGTACCTTTGGAGACACCTGTAGTACTCCTTTATAATCACCCGATTCGTTGTGACGCTTGGTAGTAACCAAAGTGTTCCTCCGTAAACGGAGTTGCATAATCTCATAGTTATAGGAACATGTATGAGTCATGAAGAAAGCATTAACATACTAAACGATCAAGTGTTAAGCTAACGGAATGGGTCATGTCAATCGATCATTCAACTAATGATGTGACCTTGTTAATCAAATAACAACTCCTTGTTCATGGTTAGGAAACATAACCATCTTTGATTAACAAGCTAGTCAAGTAGAGGCATACTAGTGACATACTGTTTGTCTATATATTCACACATGTATTATGTTTCCGTTAATACAATTCTAGCATGAATAATAAACATTTATCATGGTATAAGGAAATAAATAATAACTTTATTATTGCCTCTAGGGCATATTTCCTTCAGCCTCCCACTTGCACTAGAGTCAATAATCTAGATTACATAGTAATGATTCTAACACCCATGGAGTCTTCGTGCTGATCATGTTTTGCTCGTGGAAGAGGTTTAGTCAATGGATCTGCAACATTCAGATCCGTATGTATTTTGCAAATCTCTATGTCTCCCACTTGGACTTGGTCCCAATGGAATTGAAGCGCCTCTTGATATGCTTGGTCCTCTTGTGAAATCTGGATTCCTTTGCCAAGGCAATTGCACCAAGATTGTCACAGAAGATCTTCATCGGTCCCGATGCACTAGGTATGACACCTAGATCGGAAATGAACTCTTTCATCCGCACTCCTTCATTTGCTGCTTCAAGCAGCTATGTACTCGCTTCACATGTAGATCCCGCCACAACGCTTTGTTTAGAGCTGCACCAACCGACAGCTCCACCGCTTAATAAAAACACGATCCGGTTTGCGATTTAGAATCGTCCGGATCGATGTCAAAGCTTGCATCGACGTAACCATTTACGACTAGCTCTTTGTCACCTCCATATACGAGAAACATATCCTTAGTCCTTTTCGTATTTCAGATGTTCTTGACCGCTGTCCAAAGATCCACTCTGGATTACTTTGGTACCTTCCTGCCAAGCTTACAGCTAAGCATACGTCAGTCTGGTACACAACATTGCATACATGATAGAGCCTATGGCTGAAGCATAGGAACATCTTTCATTTTCTCTCTATCTTCTGCTGTGGTCGGGCATTGAGTCCGACTCAATCTTACACCTTGTAATACAGGTAAAAACCTTTCTTTGCTGATCCATTTTGAACTTTTTCAAAACTTTATCAAGGTATGTGCTTTGTGAAAGTCCAATTAAGCGCCTTGATCTATCTCTATAGATCTTGATGCCCAATATGTAAGCAGCTTCACCGAGGTCTTTCATTGAAAACTTTTATTCAAGTATCCTTTATGCTATCCAGAAATTCTATATCATTTCCAATCAATAATATGTCGTCCACATATAATATTAGAAATGCTACTGAGCTCCCACTCACTTTCTTGTAAATACAGGCTTCTCCAAAAGTCTCAGATAAACCCATATGCTTTGATCACACTATCAAAGCGTTTATTCCAACTCCGAGAGGCTTGCACTAGACCATAAATTGATCGCTGGAGCTTGCACACTTTGTTAGTACCCTTTGGATCGACAAAACCTTCTGGTTGCATCATATACAACTCTTCTTCTAGAAATCCATTCAAGAATGCAGTTTTTACATCCATTTGCCAAATTTCATAATCATAAAATGCGGCAATTGCTAACATGATTCGGACAGACTTAAGCATCGCTACGGGTGAGAAAGTCTCATCGTAGTCAACCCCTTGAACTTGTCGAAAACCTTTCGCAACAAGTCGAGCTTTGTAGACAGTTATATTACCATCGTCGGTCTTCTTCTTAAAGATCCATTTATTTTCAATGGCTTGCCGATCATCGGGCAAGTCAACCAAAGTCCATACTTTGTTCTCATACATGGATCCCATCTCAGATTTCATGGCTTCCAGCCATTTTGCGGAATCTAGGCTCACCATCGCTTCTTCATAGTTTGTAGGTTCGCCATGGTCAAGTAACATGACTTCCAGAATAGGATTACCGTACCACTCAGTGCGATTTTACTCTGGTTGACCTGCGAGGTTCATAGTAACTTGATCTCAAGCTTCATGATCATCATCATTAGTTTCCTCACTAATTGGTGTAGTTGTCACAGAACCATTTCTTGTGATGAACTACTTTCCAATAAGGGAGCAGATATGATTATCTCATCAAGTTCTACTTTCCTCCCACTCACTTCTTTCGAGAGAAACTCCTTCTCTAGAAAGGATCCGAATTTAGCAACGAAAATCTTGCCTTCAGATCTGTGATAGAAGGTGTACCCAACAGTCTCCTTTGGGTATCCTATGAAGACACATTTTTCCGATTTGGGTTCGAGCTTATCCGTTGAAGTTTCTTTACATAAGCATCGCAACCCCAAACTTTAAGAAACGACAACTTTGGTTTCTTGCCAAACCACAGTTCATAAGGCGTCGTCTCAACGGATTTTGACGGTGTCCTATTTAACGTGAATGCGGCCGTCTCTAAAGCATAACCCCAAAGCGATAGCGGTAAATCGGAAATAGACATCATAGATCGCACCATATCTAGTAAAGTACGATTACGACGTTCGACACACCATTTCTCCGTGGTGTTCCGGTGGCGGAGTTGCAAACTATTCCACATTGTTTCAAATGTAAACCAAACTCAGAACTCAAATATTCTCCTCCACGATCAGATCGTAGAAACTTTATTTTCTTGTTACGATGATTTTCCACTTCACTCTGAAATTCTTTGAACTTTTCAAATGTTTCAGATTTGTGTTTCATTAAGTAGATATACCCATATCTGCTCAAATCATCTGTGAAGGTGAGAAAATAACGATACCCTTGCCAAGGCCTCAACATTCATTGGACCACAAACATCGGATGTATGATTTCCAACAAATCAGTTGCTCGCCCATAGTTCCGGAGAACGGCGTTTTGGTCATCTTGCCCATGAGGCACGGTTCGCAAGTACCAAGTGATTCATAATCAAGTGATTCCGTAAGCCCATCAAGATGGAGTTTCTTCATGCGTTTTACACCGATATGACCTAAACGGCAAAGCCACAAATAAGTTGCACTATCATTATCAACTCTGCATCTTTTGGCTTCAACATTATGAATATGTGTATCACTACCGTCGAGATTCAACAAGAATAGACCATTCTTCAAGGGTGCATGACCATAAAAGATATTACTCATATAAATAGAACAACCATTATTCTCTCGATTTAAATGAATAACCGTCTCGCATTAAACAAGATCCAGATATAATGTTCATGCTCAACGCTGCACCAAATAACAATTATTTAGGTCTAAAACTAATCCGAAGGTAGATGTAGAGGTAGCGTGCCGACCGCGATCACATTGACTTTGGAACCATTTCCCACGCGCATCGTCACCTCGCCCTTTGCGGTGCTTGTCTATTCCGTAGTCCCTGCTTCGAGTTGCAAATATTAGCAATGTAACCAGATCAAATACCAGTGCTACTACGAGCTCTAGTAAGGTACACATCAATAACATGTATATCACATATACCTTTGTTCACCTTGCCATCCTTTTTATCCGCCAAATACTTGGGGCAGTTCCGCTTCCAAAGGTCCATCGCTTGCAATAAAACACTCGATTTCAGCTTAGGTCCAGACTTGGGTTTCTTCTCTTGATCAGCAACTTTCTTGCTGTTCTTTTGAAGTTTCCTTCTTCTTCCCTTTGCCCTTTTCTTGAAACTAGTGGTCTTGTTGACCATCAACACTTGATGCTCTTTCTTGATTTCTACCTCCGCTGCTTTTAGCATCGCGAAGAGCTCGAGAATTGTCTTAGTCATCCCTTGCATATTATAGTTCATCACGAAGCTCTTGTAGCTTGGTGGCGTGATTGGAGAATTCTGTCAATGACACTATCATCCGGAAGATTAACTCCCAGCTGAATTAAGTGATTGTTATACCCACATTTTGAGTATGTGCTCACCGACGAACTATTCTCCTCCATCTTGCAGCTATAGAACTTATTGGAGACTTCATATCTCTCAATCCGGGCATTTGCTTGAAATATTAACTTCAACTCTGGAACATCTCATATGCTCCATGACGCTCAAAACGTCGTTGAAGACCCGGTTCTAAGCCGTAAAGCATGGCACACTGAACTATTGAGTAGTCATCACTTTGCTTTGCCGTGACGTTCACAACTTCGGCTCAAGATCTCGCAGCAGTTCTGCTACCCAAATGGTGCTTCCAGGGCGTAATTTTTCTCGCAGCAATGAGGATAATCCTCAAATTACGGACCCAGTCCGTGTAATTGCTACCATCATCTTTCAACTTTGCTTTCTCAAGGAACGCATTAAAATTCAACGGAAGAACAAAGACGAGCCATCTATCTACAAGAAACATAGACAAGCAAAATACTATCGGTACTAAGTTCATGATAAATTTAAGTTCAATTAATCATATTAAAAACTCCCACTTAGATGACATCTCTCTAGTCATCTAAGTGATCACGTGATCCAAATCAACTAAACCATGTCCGATCATCACGTGAGACGGAGTAGTTTCAATGGTGAACATCACTATGTTGATCATATCTACTATATGATTCATGTTCGACCTTCGGTCTCCGTGTTCCGAGGCCATATCTGTTATATGCTAGGCTCGTCAAGTTTAACTCGAGTATTCGCGTGTGCAACTGTTTTGCACCGTTGTAGATGGACGAGAACTTATCACACCCGATCATCACGTGGTGTCCGGGTACTACGAACTTTGGCAACGGTGCATACTCGTGGAGAACACTTCTTGATAATTTTAGTGAGAGATCATCTTATAATGCTACCGTCAATCAAAGCAAGATAAGATGCATAAAGGATAAACATCACATGCAATCAATATAAGTGATATAATATGGTCATCACCATCTTGTGCTTGTGATCTCCATCGCCAAGCACCGTCATGATCACCATCGTCACCGGCGCGACACCTTGATCTCCATCGTAGCATCGTTGTCGTCTCGCCAACTATTGCTTCTACGACTATCGCTACTCCTTAGTGATAAAGTAAAGCAATTACATGGCGTTTGCATTTCATACAATAAGCGACAACCATATGGCTCTCGCCGATTGCCGATAACTCGGTTACAAAACATGATCATCTCATACAATAAAATATAGCATCACGTCTTGACCACATCACATCACAACATGCCCTGCAAAAACAAGTTAGACGTCCTCTACTTTGTTGTTGCAAGTTTTACGTGGCTGCTACGGGCTGAGCAAGAACCGTTCTTACCTACGCATCAAAACCACAACGATACTTCGTCAAATAGACTCCGTTTTAACCTTCTCAAGGACCGGGCGTAGCCACACTCGATTCAACTAAAGTGAGAGAGACAAACACCCGCCAGTCACCTTTAAGCAACGAGTGCTCACAGCGGTGAAACCAGTCTCGCGTAAGCGTCGCGTAATGTCGGTCCGGCCGCTTCATCTCACAATACCGCTGAACCAAAGTATGACATGCTGGTAGGTAGTATGACTTGTATCGCCCACAACTCACTTGTGTTCTACTCGTGCATATGACATCAACGCATAAAACCAGGCTCGGATGCCATTTGTTGGGGAACGAGTAATTTCAAAAATTTCCTACGATCACGCAAGACCATGGTGATGGCATAGCAACGAGAGGGAGAGTGTCCGTCCACGCACCCTCGTGAGACCGAAAGCGAAGCGTTATAACAATGCGGTTGATGTAGTCGACGCCTTCACGATCCGACCGATCCAAGCACCGAACGACGGCACCTCCGAGTTCTGCACACGCTCAGCTCGATGACGATCCCGGACTCGATCCAAAGAAAGTGTCGGGATGAGTTCCACAAGACGACGGCGTGGTAGACGATGTTGATGCTCCACCGACGCAGGGCTTCGCCTAAGCTCCGCGACGATATGACTTCTCCGCGCAGGGCTTCGCTTAAGCTCCGACGATATGACCAAGTGGAATATGGTGGAAGGGGCACCGCACACGGCTAAGGAAAGATCCGTAGATCAACTTGTGTGTCATGGGGTGCCCCTGCCTCAGATATAAAGGAGCCAAGGGGGGTGCGGCCAGCCTTGGGAGGCGCTGAGGAGTCCTACTCCCACCGGAGTAGGACTCCCCCTCTCCTAGTTGGATTAGGATTGGAGGAGGGGAAGAGGAAGGCGCCGCCCCTCTCCTTGTCCTATTCGGACTAGAGGGGAGGGGGCACGCAGCCCACCTGGCCGCCCTTCCTCTTCTCTCTTATGGCCCATTAAGGCCCATAGACCTCCGGGGGTTCCGTAACCTCCGGTACTCTGTAAATTCGATTTCACTCGGAACACTTCCGATGTCCAAATGTAGGCTTCCAATATATCAATCTTTATGTCTCGACCATTTGAGACTACTCGTCATGTCCGTGATCACATCCGGGACTCGAACAACCTTCGTGCATCAATACTTATAAACTCATAATGAACTCATCATCGAAGCGTTAAGCGTGCGGACCCTACGGGTTCGAGAACTATGTAGACATGACCTAGAACCATTCTCGGTCAATAACCAATAGCGGAACCTGGATGCCCATATTGGTTCCTACATATTCTACTGAAGATCTTTATCGGTCAAACCGCATAACGACATACGTTGTTCCCTTTGTCATCGGTATGTTACTTACCCGAGATTCGATCGTCGGTATCCAATACCTAGTTCAATCTCGCTACAGTAAGTCTCTTTACTCGTTCAGTAATACATCATCTCACAACTAACTCATTAGTTGTAATGCTTGCAAGGCTTAAGTGATGTGTATTACCGAGAAGGCCTAGAGATACCTCTCCGACAATCGGAGTGACAAAACCTAATCTCGAAATACGCCAACCCAACAAGGCACTCAATGTTTATTAATTTTAATGCATGTTCATGACTGTTGTCGCTCTCTAGTTGGTCGCTTCCCAGTCTTTTGCTAGCCTTCACTTGTACTAAGCGGGAATACTGCTTGTGCATCCAATCCCTTAAACCCCAAAGTTATTCCATATGAGTCCACTATACCTTCCTATATGCGGTATCTACCTGCCGTTCCAAGTAAATTTGTATTTGCCAAACTCCAAACCTTCAAATGAAATTCTGTTTTGTATGCTCGAATAGCTCATGTATCAACTAGGGCAGTCCGTATCTTCCATGTTAGGCAGGTTATTCTCAAGAGGAGTGGACTTCGCTCCTCACTCACGAGAAAATGGCTGGTCACCAGGATGCCTAGTCCCATGCTTTATGCAAATCAAAATAATTGCAAAACTCCCCCGGGACTGTTGTTAGTTGGAGGCACTCGTTGTTTCGAGCAAGCCATGGATTGATGCTTGTTGGTGGAGGGGGAGTAAAAACTCTACCATTCTGTTTGGGAACCGCCTATAATGTGTGTACATTGGAAGATATCGCCATCTCTTGGTTGTTCTGTTGACAATGAAAGTATGCCGCTCAAAATATTATTTATCTCTGCTTTAAAACCGAGCTGTGGCACCTCTACAAATCCCTGCTTCCCTCTGCGAAGGGCCTATCTATTTACTTTTATGTTGAGTCATCACCCTCTTATTAAAAAGCACCAGCTGGAGAGCACCGCTATCATTTGCATCCATTACTATTAATTTATATTGGGTATGACTATGATTGGATCTCTTTTACCATGAATTACAATGTTTAGTCAGTCCTCGATCTTTAAAGGTGCTCTGCATTTATGTTTTGCGCTCTCAGAAAGGGCTAGCGAGATACCATCTTGTTATATCATATCATGATTGTTGTGAGAAAGTGTTGTCATCCGAGATATATTATTATTGCTCGCTAGTTGATTATGCCATTAACATGAGTAAACATGGTACCTAAGAGTTATTGTGGATATGGTTAGTTCATAATCTTTGCTGAAAACTTAAATGCTGGCTTTACATATTTACAACAACAAGAGCAAACAGAGTTTGTAAAAGTTTTTCTTTATCACTTTCAGTTTATCAACTGAATTGCTTGAGGACAAGCAAAGGTTTAAGCTTGGGGGAGTTGATACGTCTCTGTCGTATCTACTTCTCCAAACACTTTTGCCCTTGTTTTGGACTCTAACTTGCATGATTTGAATGGAATTGACCCGGACTGACGCTGTTTTCAGCAGAATTGCCATGGCGTTATTTGTGTGTAGAAACAAAAGTTATCAGAATGACCTGAAACTCCACGGAGATTATTTTTGGAAATAATAAAAAATACTGGCAAAAGAATCAAGGCTAGGGGCCCACACCCTTTCCACGAGGGTGGGGGGTGCACCCCCCTGCCTCGTGGGCCCCCTGGAGCTCCACCGACCTCAACTCCAACTCCATATATTCGTGTTCGGGGAGAAAAAAATCAGAGAGAAAGATTCATCGTGTTTTACGATAAGGAGCCGCCGCCAAGCCCTAAACTCTCTCGGGAGGGCTGATCTGGAGTCTGTTCAGGGCTTCGGAGAGGGGAATCCATCGCCATCGTCATCATCAACCATCCTCCATCACCAATTTCATGATGCTCACCGCCGTGCGTGAGTAATTCCATTATATGCTTGCTGGACAGTGATGGGTTGGATGAGATTTATCATGTAATCATGTTAGATTTGTTAGGGTTTGATCCCTAGTATCCACTATGTTCTGAGATTGATGTTGCTATGACCTTGCTATGCTTAATGCTTGTCACTAGGGCCCGAGTGCCATGATTCTAGATCTGAACCTATTATGTTTTCATGAATATATGTGAGTTCTTGATCCTATCTTGCAAGTCTATAGTCACCTACTATGTGTTATGATCCGGCAACCCCGAAGTGACAATAATCGGGACCACTCCCGGTGATGACCGTAGTTTGAGGAGTTCATGTATTCACTATGTGTTAATGCTTTGGTCCGGTACTCTATTAAAAGGAGGCCTTAATATCCCTTCATTTCCGTTAGGACCCCACTGCCACGGGAGAGTAGGACAAAAGATGTCATGCAAGTTCTTTTCCATAAGCACGTATGACTATATTCGGAATACATGCCTACATTACATTGATGAATTGGAGCTAGTTCTGTGTCACCCTATGTTATAACTGTTGCATGAATAATCGCATCCGACATAATTCTCCATCACCGATCGAATGCGTACGAGCTTTTCACATATTGTTCTCTGCTTATTTACTTTTCCATTGCTACTGTTACAATCACTACAAAACCCAAAAATATTACCTTTGCTACCATTACCGTTACTTCCATACTACTTTGCTACTAAATACTTTGCTGCAGATATTAAGTTATCCAGGTGTGGTTGAATTGACAACTCAACTGCTAATACTTGAGAATATTCTTTGGCTCCCCTTGTGCTGAATCAATAAATTTGGGTTGAATACTCTACCCTCGAAAATTATTGCGATCCCTTATACTTGTGGGTTATCAATTAACATGTTGGAACAAGACAAATTTTGGGCATGTTAAATCTGAAATAAGGAAGTTGATAATTAAAAAGCTTAATGCATCGGGATGGAACTTGCAACGAGGATATTGCAAAGACAGAGCAAATGGTTACAACCTTTTATCAGGACCTTTTCATTTATGAGGGAACGACCAACATGGATAAAGTGATCGATATGGCAAAGGCACCAACGTGATGAACGAAAGGTTAACAACAAACTATATAATAGAGGAGGTAAAGTCTGCTCTCACAAAAGCACCAGATTCGGATGGATATCTGGCTCATTTTTTCCAGCAACACTTAGAGATGTGTGGAGAAGAAGTGACCATGTTGGTCTTATGTATCTTGAGAGGAGTGGAGGATATTGGGGCTTGAATGACACAATGTTAGTTCCAAATCCAAAGGTAACAAGCCCGACCCTCCTATCTCAGTTTCTATCTATGAATCTGTGTGATGTCCTTTATATGATCGCTTCGACAGTTCTTCCTAACCATCGGAAATTGATCCTACCTAAGATTATTTCAGAAGAGCAATCTGCTTGTGTGTGTGTGGGTGGGTGGGTGATACGTCTCGAACGTATCTATAAATTTTTATTGTTCCATGTTGTTATATTATCAATCTTGGATGTTTTATAATCATTTTATAGTCATTTTCTATCATTTTTGGTACTAACCTATTGACATAGTGCCAAGTGCGAGTTGCTGTTTTCTGCATGTTTTTTACATCGCAGGAAATCAATATCAGACGGAGTCCAAACGCAACGAAACTCAACGGAGGTTTTTTTGGACCAGAAGGAACGTAATGGGCCCTGGCTGCGCCTTGGGGGTGCCCCGAGGGGGCCACAACCCACCAGGGCGCGCCAGGAGGCCCATGCGCGCCCTAGTGGGTTGTGCCCACCTCGGGTGCCCCCCGGACCGCCTCTTTGCTCTATAAATACCCCAATATTCCAGAAACCCTAGGGGAGTCGACGAAATATTCATCCAGCCGCCATAGAGTCCAGAACCACCAGATCCAATCTAGACACCATCTCGGATGGGGTTCAGCACCTCCATTGGTGCCTCTCCGATGATGCGTTAGTAGTTCTTTGTAGACCTTCGGGTCCGTAGTTAGTAGCTACATGGCTTCGTCTCTCTCTCTCTCTCTCTCTATTTGAATTCTTGATACAATGGTCTCTTGGAGATCCATATGATGTAACTCTTTTGTGGTGTGTTTGTTGGGATCGATGAACTTTGAGTTTATGATCAGATCTATCTTTTTATATCCATGAAAGTATTTGAGTTTCTTTGATCTCTTATATGCATGATCTCTTATAGCCTCGTATTTCTTCTCCGATATTTGGGTTTTGTTTGTCCAACTTGATCTATTTATCTTGCAATGAGAAGAGGTGCTTTGTAGTGGGTTTGATCTTACGGTGCTTGATCCCAGTGACAGAAAGGGAAACGACACGTATGTATCGTTGCTACTAAGGATAAAATGATGGGGTCTATCTCTACATAGATAGATCTTGTCTACATCATGTCATCGTTCTTATTGCATTACTTCGTTTTTCCATGAATTAATACACTAGATGCATGCTGGATAGCGGTCGATGTGTGGAGTAATAGTAGTAGATGCAGGAAGGAGTCGGTCTACTAATCTTGGACGTGATGCCTATATAATGATCATTGCCTGGATATCGTCATGAGTATTTGAAGTTCTATCAATTGCCCAACAGTAATTTGTTCACCCACCGTTTGCTATTTTTCTCGAGAGAAGCCACTAGTGAAATCTACGGCCCCCGGGTCTCTTTCTCATATATTTGCCTTTGCAATCTACTTTTTCCTTGCATTTAATTTCATATCTATTAAACCAAAAATACTTTGCTGCACTTTATTTTATTTGTGACCTATTTATTCAATCTATTACAACTTTCTCCTGTCCACGCACCGTTTCTGGCGCCATTACCAGAAAGGGATTAACAACGCCATTAACACGTCGGGTTGCGAGTGGTTGTTATTTTTGTGCAGGGGTTGTTTACGTTGTGTTGCTTGGTTCTCCTACTGGTTCGATAACCTTGGTTTCATATCTGAGGGAAATACCTACCGCCGTTGTGCTGCATCATCCCTTCCTCTTTGGGGAAATACCGACGTAGCTTCAAGCGACATCAAAAGGAATTTCTGGCGCCATTGCCGGGGAGGATCTTCAACATATACCAGGTTCCTAATCGCAAATCTCATCTCCTTGCAATTTACATTATTTGCCATTTGCCTCTCGTTTTTCTCTCCCCCACTTCACAAAAAATTTGTCATTTTATTTGCCTCGCCGTTTTCTTGCCGGATCTGTTTTTTTGTGCAATCTTGTTTGCCTTTATTATCGTTATGCATAGCTCTTACTCTATTGCTTGCACTACCGAGAATGAGGTTCTCAACTTTAAACAAAGGGGAGGAGAAAGTTTAAAAGATGCTTGGTATAGAATTTGCAATGCTCATAATAGATCTATCCATAAGCAATCTACCGTTGTTCTTCTTCGCAGCTTTTATGTTGGCATCACCACTTGGTATAGATTCGTCCTTCATACGATTACTGGTGGAAATTTCTTGATGTGTCCTTCTCTTGATGCTCTTAATGCTATGATAAATTTAGTGGGCTCACCACCTCTCATGATTAATGAAACAACTTTGATTCTTGAGCATGTTATGGAAAGACTAGATGCTATTGAAAAGAAAATGCTCACCGAAGATCATATGGAAATTATAGATAAAAAGATGCATAATTTTGCCACCAATATTGGGTCTAAAGCGGGAGATATTTTTAAGTTGTTAAAAGAAAAGGGTACTGTAATCCATGAAAGAATAGAAGAAAGCCCATCTCGAATCAATAAATTAGAAGAAATTTTTAGTAATCTAAGCATGGCTTTCACTTCCACTAAAACTATCAAAAAAACTCCCGTAAATATTGCCAAGGTTACCAAGAACAAGGGTGCAACTTCTAGTAATAGTAATAAGGAAGATCTCAAGATGATTGGTATTCACCCGAATTTTGTTGAAGTGATAAGAGATCCTTTTTGCAAGAATGAAAATTTTGAAATTATTCCTAGGAGTATTGTTATTGAAGATCTCTATGCTAAACCTTTGAAGGATTCTAAGTGTTTGATTGAAGAGTTGGACAAAGATGACAAAACTTAGATCCTTGCTTTATGCCTAGCTAAGGGTGTAAAACTATAGCGCTTGTTGGGAGGCAACCCAATGAATAAAATTTATTTTTGCTTTTTGCTTTCCATTTTTGAGTGTTCACACAATTATGCTACAGTTATGATTGTGTTTTTTGTGTTTTAATTAGTGTTTGTGCCAAGTAGAACCAATAGGATCTTCTTGGGTGATAGTTGTTTGATCTTACTGAAAAAAACAGAAACTTTGCGCTCACAAAAACAATTATCATTTTTTATCAGAAAGAGCTTTTGCCCTGATTCTTTTTTCAGAAGATTAATATACAAATTACCCAGGTCTTCCTAGTTTTTCAGAATTTTTGGAGGTCCAAAAGTTTTCGAAATAGTCAGATTGCTACAGACTGTTCTGTTTTGACAGATTCTGTTTTCTTTGCGTTGTGTGCTTATTTTGATGGCTCTATGGTTTTCTTTGATGAGTTTTTGCCATAGAAAAGTTGGAATACAGTAGATATAATGCAAAAACAAAATAAGAATTGGTTCGGTACAGTACTTATAGTAGTGATTTGCTTTCTTTTACTAACAGATCTCACGAAGGTTTTGTTGAGTTTTGTGTGATTGAAGTTTTCAAGTTTTGGGTTATCTTATGATGGATGAAGGAATAAAGGATAGAAGAGCCTAAGCTTGGGGATGCCCCAGCATCCCAAGCTATTATCCAAAAATGGGCAACCAACTAAGATTGGGGATGCCCCCGAGTGGCATCCCCTCTTTCTTCTAACGACCATCGGTATTTTACTCAAAACTATATTTTTATTCGTCACATGATATGTGTTTTTCTTGGAGCGTCTTGTATGACATGAGTCTTTGCTTGTTTTATTTTGTGTTTTAAGTCTTGATCCCTTGCTGGACACACCTATTTGGGAGAGCCAAAATTATGTCATGACTTGTTAGAATTGCTCTCTATGCTTCACTTAAATTTTTTATGAGCTATGGACTTGCTCTAGTGCTTCACTTATAAATTTTTGAGCACAGTGTGCTTAGTATTTTTGAGGAAATGCTCTCTTGCTTCACTTAGATTTATTTGAGAGTTAGTAAAAGTTTGAAGAAATTCTCTCTTGCTTCACTTCAATTATTTTGAGAGAAAGAAAGAAAAATTATGCTCATGATCTTCACTTATATTTGTTTGAGCTTATGAAAAGCAACACATGAAAATTAGTCCCAAAGTGATAGATATCCAAGAAGGATATAATAAAAACTTCCATGAAGATCATTGGACAAAATAAACTTGATTCTTAGTAATAGTTTTGAGATATGATGATGTGATATGTGAGTATGTTTATGAGTAATTATGCTTTAGTAAGAATATTGGCGTTAAGGTTTGTGATTCCCTATGCAAGTACGAAAGACAATAGTCATGCAATGAAATTATATCCTACTTGTGGTGCATTATTCGGTGTTAATTATTCTTATTGCTTGCTTATGAGATTATTCGTTTCTTGGTTGGTCGCTTCTCAATCTTTTGCTAGCCTCCATTTTGCACTAAGTATGATCTCTACTTGTGCATCCAAAATCCTTTAAACCAGTTTTGCCACATGAGTCCACTATATCTACCTATATGCGGTTTACTTTTGCCGTTCTAAGCAAATTTGCATGTGCCATCTCTAATTTTCAAAATAAACTTCTCTTTTGTGTGTTTGTTTTGCTCACGGAGCGGTGAGGGGTGGCTAATATTTTCCATGCTGGATGTGTTATTCTCACGATGAGTGTTTATTCACTTGTCATTGCACGAGAGTAAGGCAAAGATTTTAGGGATGCCCAGTCCCGAAATAAAAAAATTGAATTTAATTTATGTTGTCAAATAATAAATCCTCAGAAAGTGTTGGTATGGAAGGAAACCGTGGATACAACTAGCCATGGAAAGTAAAAGTATGGTGGAAAAAGGAATAAACTTTATTTTCTGTTTGGGAACCGCCTATGATATATCTAGCATGGAAAGTGTTGGGAACTCTAAGTTGTTTTCATTGGTGGGATGGATACAACTCCCAATTTTTTTATCTCTAAGTTTTTCGCTTTGAGCTCTGGCACCTCTACAAATCCCTACTTCCCTCTGCGAAGGGCATTTCTTCTACTTTATGCAATTTTTATTTTGAATTTGAGTCTCCATCTTCTCTTACAAAAGAACCAACTAGGAGGCAATATGTTCATACTTAAGTATTGGGTGTAGCTAATATGTGAGTGTGTTTCATGAATGGATCAATGGTTGAGCATGATGGGCTAGGGATAACTTATTTTAGCATTGATATTTTGAAAGACATGGTTGCTTGTTGATATGCTTGAATATTTAAATTATCATGTCAAAACTAGACTATTGCTTTGAATCACATAAAAGTCCAATTGTCCATGCTATAAAGAAAAGAATATGATACGACATGTTAGGCAGCATTCCACATCAAAAATTCTGTTTTTATCACTTACCTACTCGAGGACGAGTAGGAGTTAAGCTTGGGGATGCTGATACGTCTCCAACGTATCTATAATTTTTTATTGTTCCATGCTGTTATATTATAAATCTTGTATGTTTTATAATCATTTATGGTCATTTTATATCATTTTTTGGTACTAACCTATTGACATAGTGCCAAGTGCCAGTTGCCGTTTTCTGCATGTTTTTTACATCACAGGAAATCAATATCAGACGAAGTCCAAACGCAATGAAACTCCACGGAGATTTTTTTTGGACCAGAAGGAACGTAATGGGCCCTGGCCGTGCCTGGGGGGTGCCCTGACGGGGGCACAACCCACCAGGGCACGCCAGGAGGCCCATGTGCGCCCTGGTGGGTTGTGCCCACCTCGGGTGCCCCCCGGACTGCCTCTTTGCTCTATAAATACCCTAATATTCCAGAAACCCTAGGGGAGTCGACGAAATATTCATCCAGCCGCCCAGAGTCCGAACCACGGATCCAATCTAGACACCATCTCGGATGGGGTTCACGACCTCCATTGGTGCCTCTCCGATGATGCGTGAGTAGTTCTTTGTAGACTTTCGGGTCCGTAGTTAGTAGCTAGATGGCTTCATCTCTCTCTCTGAATTCTGAATACAATGGTCTCTTGGAGATCCTTATGATGTAACTCTTTTGCGGTGTGTTTGTTGGGATCGATGAACTTTGAGTTTATGATCAGATCTATCTTTTTATATCCATGAAAGTATTTGAGTTTCTTTGATCTCTTTTATGCATGATCTCTTATAGCCTCGTATTTCTTCTCCGATATTTGGGTTCTGTTTGGCCAACTTGATATATTTATCTTGCAATGGGAAGAGGTGCTTTGTAGTGGGTTCGATCTTACGGTGCTTGATCCCAGTGACAGAAAGGGAAATGGCTTGTATGTATCGTTGCTACTAAGGATAAAATGAAGGGGTCTATCTCTACATAGATAGATCTTGTCTACATCATGTCATCGTTCTTATTGCATTACTCCATTTCTCCATGAAATTAATACACCAGATGCATGCTGGATAGCGGTCGATGTGTGGAGTAATAGTAGTATATGCAGGCAGGAGTCGGTCTACTAATCGTGTACGTGATGCCTATATAATGATCATTGCCTGGATATCATCATGAGTATTTGAAGTTCTATCAATTGCCCAACAGTAATTTGTTCACCCACCGTTTGCTATTTTTCTAGAGAGAAGCCTCTAGTGAAATCTAGGGCCCCCGGGTCTCTTTCTCATATATTTGCCTTTGCGATCTACTTTTTCCTTGCATTTATTTTCAGATCTATTAAACCAAAAATACAAAAATACTTTGCTGCGCTTTATTTTATTTGCGATCTATTTATTTAATCTATTACAACTTTCTCCCGTCCACACACCGTTTCTGGCGCCATTACCCGAAAGGGATTGACAACGCTTTTAACACGTCGGGTTGCGAGTGGTTGTTATTTGTGTGCAGGGGTTGTTTACGTTGTGTTGCTTGGTTCTCCTATTGGTTCGATATCCTTGGTTTCATATCTGAGGGAATTACCTACCGCTGCTGTGCTGCATCATCCCTATCTCTTTGGGGAAATACCGACGTAGCTTCAAGCGACATCAGGGGGGTTACAGACAATATACTTTCGGATAAAACGGAGTGCCGGAGGGTTACCGGAACCCCCCGGGGGAACTAATGGGCCACATGGGCTCCCCCTTGGGTCCGAATTGGACTAGGGAAGGGGGGGGGGCCCTTTCCTTCTCCCTCTCTCCCTCTCCTTCCTTTCCCCTCTCTTCCCTTGTTGGAAACCTACTAGGAATAGGATTCCTAGTAGGAATCCTACTTGGGGTGCGCCCTATGAGGGCCGGCCGGCCTCCCCCTCGCTCCTTTATATATGGGGGCAAGGGGGCATGAGGGAGTCCCGGATTAGGGGGTGTTCGGATAGCCGAACTATAACCTTTGGCCAGACTCCTGGACTATGAAGATACAAGATTGAAGACTTCGTCCCGTGTCCGGAAGGGACTTTCCTTGGCGTGGAAGGCAAGCTTGGCAATACGGATATGTAGATCTCCTCCCATTGTAACCGACTCTGTGTAACCCTAGCCCTCTCCGGTGTCTATATAAACCGGAGGATTTTAGTCTGTAGGACGAACAACAATCATACCATAGGCTAGCTTCTAGGGTTTAGCCTCTCTGATCTCGTGGTAGATCTACTCTTGTACTACCCATATCATCAATATTAATCAAGCAGGAGTAGGGTTTTACCTCCATCGAGAGGGCCCGAACTTGGGTAAAAACATCGTGTCCCTTGTCTCCTGTTACCATCCGCCTAGACGCACAGTTTGGGACCCCCTACCCGAGATCCGCCGGTTTTGACACCGACATTGGTGCTTTCATTGAGAGTTCCGCTGTGCTGTCGCCATCAGGAAGGATGCCTCATCCCGTCTTTAGAGACGGCTCTGTTGCTAAAGGAGCTTTGGCTATCGGCCAAACTCTCCGGCTAAGCGGTTTTCTCATGACCGCCTGTTCGCCACCACCGACGATGACTTCTCGGGTCATCAAAAGCAATCTTCACGTCAACTCGAACTCGCCAAGCAGTTAGATTCGATGGAGCTCTCTTCTTTAAGCGAGCTCTTGGATCGCATCGCCGCCACAGGAGTCACTACAGACTATGATCAGATTGGGCCTAAACCCGATCTCGAGAGATTAACTCTCCCGGTCACCCATCACGTTGATGTGGTGGAGGAACAATCGGCGACCCTTCATCTATCTTAAGGACTAACTATGTCCGGATCCCGATCTCTCGGGGCGGATACCGTGGAGGAAGGGCGACACTCGAGACCTGAACTTAGAATCAGGCAACGGGCTATATTCATTGGACAACATCCAAGAATCCAAGCTGCCGAGTTCGGAGACTCCTTGGCCCTTGAGCCTCAGATTGGGTGGGGTCTCGGATCTAACTCCACCCACCCACCCGAACATAGGCGATCTATCCAAAATTAGGCAAGAGCAGGAAGCGATTACATCATTCTTGGGCGATTCCTCCTGGTTATGAACATGATAAAGGACTGCCGTGAGGAAGACGCAATTTCATTCTTCGCAATAATTGCACGGACAAGGAATCCTCAACGCCATAGGTCGCCGTGAAATTACGCTTTGCTGACTTGGCGTCCATAATACTGAACGTCTTGTGCGATGGAAAGCGCTGAAAACCAAGTAAGATTTTGGGACAATCCGGTCCTGAATACAAACCAGTCCGAAATAAAAGGGTGCATTATCACGAGTCACCCGGGTTAAACACCAAAAAACAAAAAACCCCTACGGGGCATGGAACCGTACTGGAGGGATGGCTCAACGGACCCTGTAAAATTCATAGTATAGAGGGAGCCACACCAACTCATAGCCTTAGAGCATGTTGGATACTCCGGCAGGTGGCCAAAAGCGGCGAGGAGCTTCTAACCCCAGCATCCATAGAGCACCAACACAAGGATACCAGTACGGTATTAACAGTCTTCGAGACTTTCGCATCAAACAATATACGAAAACGAACACTCCGCAGCCTTGCCGAAGTCTACCAAGTAGCAACAATAAACCCATGGGTAACACGACCATTACCTTTAATGCCAAGTGATTTAACCTAAATTCCGAACAGCCCGAGCACCAAAGAACATTGGTCCTCGGTCCAATAGTGGGCGACTTTCGCCTTACCAAGGTACTCATGGGCGGTGGCAACGGATTGAACCTCATTTATGAGAAACCCTTGAAAAATGGAAATAGACCGGAGCCGCATTGGCGAAGCAGCACAACCTTTAGAGGAATAATCCCGATCGGGAAGCGTCTGCACAGAAAAATCACATCGGATGTGGTGTTTGTACGCGGATAATTACAAGTCCGAGGAGGTCACGTTCCAAGTGGCCCCGTTCAGCAGCGGATACCACACTCTATTAGGGCGAGAGGCATTCACAATTTTTCAAGCTATACCCCATTACGGGTACATGAAGCTCAAAATGCTCGGGCCCAACGGAATCATCACTCCTGCTAGCGACCCGGACATAGCACTCCGCGCCGAAAATAAGACAACCGCACTAGCCCTTGAGGCACTATCCGAAGCCCTAGCGGCCGAGGAACTGACTGCGCTGCGCTCCACGGTGAACAGGGACGATGTGATACTCGATAAAAGATCCAAGTCCACCTCCTTTAAACCAGCAGACGAAATAGTCAAATTCCAAGTCCACCGAACGAACCCTACAAAAACGGCCTCCATTGGGGCACAATTAAACCCTGATGTAGACGCCAGACTTTCGAGAATTCCTCTGCGAAAATTGGAACATTTTGCAGCACCCTTCGGACATGCCAGAATCCCACGCCGGTGGCGAGCACAGCCTAAACATCCTAAAAGGATTCAAGCCATAAAACAGGCTCTTGACGTTTCTCGAACCTAAGAGACAAGCCATGGGAGAGGAGCTAGCCAAACTATTGGATGCCAGATTCATCAGAGATATAAAACATCCGGATTGGCTAGCAAACCTGGTGATGGTACCAAAGAAGGACAAATCCTGGCGCCTATGCGTCAATTTCAAGGACCTTAACAAGGCTTGCCCAAAGGATCCCTTCCCCCTCCCCCGCATCGATCAAATTATCGACGCTACCGCAGGACACGATTCGTTGTGTTTCCTCGATGCATACTCCGGCTATCATCAAATCAAGATGGCAGAGCCTGACCAAGCCGCAACGGCATTTATCACCCCATACGGCCCATTCTGCTTCAACACAATGCCCTTCGGGCTCAAAAGCGCCGCAACATATCAGCGCATGATTCAGACATGTCTAGCAAACCATATCGACAAAACAGTGGAGGCATACGTAGATGATGTGGTCGTCAAAACCAAGCATGTCGAAACTGTAGTAGATGACTTGAGGCTCACATTCGATAATCTTCGAACATATGATATCAAGCTTAACCCAGAAAAATGCGTTTTCGGCGTACTAGCCGGAAAGCTCTTGGGCTTCATTGTATCCGGTAGAGGAATTGAAGCAAACCCAGCCAAGATCCGAGCTTTGTTACAATTGGATATCCCAAAGGACCTCAAACAAATACAAAATTGACTGGATGCATGGCGGCTTTAAGCCGCTTTATCTCCCGTTTGGGAGAAAAGGCATTACCCCTCTATCGCCTCCTCTGGCGCACCGAACATTTTGAGTGGACGGATGCCTCCACGGCGGACTCGAAGAAATAAAAGCCATATTGGCAACAAACCCGGTCCTGGCCGCGCCCAACATGGGCGAACCAATGCTATTATACATCGCGGCAACTCATCAAGTTGTAAGCGCGGTGCTCGTTGTTGAACGAGAAACGGATGGAAACAAGTTTCCCCTTCAAAAACCAGTCTACTACGTGTCCATTGTCCTCACTCCATGCAAGTCACGGTATCCACATTATCAAAAGATAGCATACGCGGTGTTTATGGCATCCCGGAAGCTGCGACACTACTTTCAAGAGTGTTCGATAATAGTAGCCTCCGAAGTACCTCTTAACGACATTATAAACAACCGCGACGCGACGGGCCGGATTGCCAAATGGGACATTGAGCTCCTCCCGTTCGACATAACCTATAAGCCACAGCGAGCAATTAATTCGCAAGTTTTGGCCGACTTCGTCGCCGAATGGACTGAAGTCGAACTCCCTAAAGAGTACGGCACATATTCCAACTGGATCATGCACTTCGACGGCTCCAAAATGTTGGCTGGTGCAGGGGCTGGCATCGTTCGAGCGTCCCCAACAGAGATCTGAGTTCAATCGTACTCGAGATAATGTATCTGGACTCGAACAACGCAGCGAATCTGAGGCCCTTCTACATGGTCTCCGGATGGCGGTATCCATGGGCATTCAACACCTAGAGGTGCGCGGGATTGAACGTCGCGATATCCCAAATAAATGGAGACTTTGATGCCAAGGATCTGAAAATGGCAGCTTATCGCAACGCCGTCCTAAAATGTCACCGGTTCAAAGGGCTCAATTTCACCATATAGCCCGGAAAACAATCGAGCAGCGAAGTCTTGGCACGCATTGGCGCAAAGCGCGATGCCGTCCCCCAATATCTTCTTAGAAAGGCTGTTCAAGCCATTTGTATCATGGGAAGGGGAGTCCGGAAATAACAGCTCGGACCCAATAGCACTGCCCGACACCGAACATTCGACACAATTGGAGGCTCGCCAGCGAAGTAACATCTTCATTACGTAATAATGGCAGTCATTTCCCCATGGGCGGAACCATTCCTAGCCTACCTAACCAGGCAGGAACTTCCGAGGACCAAAAGCGAGGCACGCTGCATAGTGCGGCGATCTAAAGCCTATAAAGTCCATGAGGAGATCTTTATAAGAAAAGCACCACCGAGTCCTTCAAAGGTGTATCTCCGAAGATGAAGGCGGAATCTTACGGCTGGAATTCATGCGGACTCGGCGGGCACCACGCCGCAGCCCGAACCCTTGTAAGCAAGGCCTTCCGTACATGATTCTATTGGCCGACGCCCGGCGGATCTTCAGGACTTAGTCCAACGATCGTCGGTTGCCAACTCTTTGCTAATCAAAGCCACATGCTACCCACCCCTCAAACTATACCCATCACCGCCCTTCGCGATGCAGGGGCTTGACATGGTTGGACCCCTTAAAGGAGGAACCCACAAGCAAAAATACCTCTGGTCATGGTGGATAAATTCAACAAGCGGATAGAGGCCAAGCACTGTAAAGGCGGCGAATCCGGACGGTGATAGACTTCATATTAGGGTGCATTACACCGTTACGGCGTCCCCAGCATCATCACGATAGCGGCACGAACTTCACGGCCGACGAGGTCAAACTCGGTGCAAAAACATGGGCATCAAGCTCGACTATGCTTCAGTCTATCACCCTCAAACTAACGGTCAAGTCAAACGAGCAAATGGTCTAATCATGAGCGGCATCAAGCCCAGATTAGTGCGGTCCCTCAAGGAATCTAACACGCACTGGGTAGAGGAGCTCGACTCCGTACTCTGGGGGCTGCGGACCACGCCAAACCGCACCATCGGATTCACACCATTCTTTATGGTATACGGCGCAGAGGCAGTTCGGCCCTGCGACATAATTCATGACTCACCTCGCGTGCGCATGTACGAAGAAAGAGAAGCCGAGCTCGATCGGCAGGACAGTTTGGACGCCTTGGAGGAGGAGCATGACGTGGCCAAAGCCCGTTACGCATTCTATCAATAGCAGGCTCGAAGATATCAAAGCAGAGAAGTACGGGCCAATACTTACAATGTTGGCGAATTAGTTCTACGCCCGCCGGACAAGAAAATGGACAAACTCAAGCCCAAATGGGAAGGCCCCTTTATTATCGACCAAGTCCTGACTGGTGGAGCGTACCGTCTGCGAGATGCATCGGACAATCGACTCGAGCCGAACCCATGGAACGCAGCCCGTCTCCGAAGATTCTACGCCTAGCGTCGGATTCTGAGTTCGTCTCCCTCCTCTGTCTATGTTTTACACATTAGCTGTCTTATATTTCTCTCCTTCTCCCCCTTTTTCTCTTACACCCTTTAAAGGCTCGTTCGCGCATTGTTCGCACACACTTGACGCGCTATCCGCGCTCATTATACCTGGGGGCTTCTTTAACAAAAGCTTATTTGTACATGCTTAATGCCTAACACATGTGTAACGCTTCCGCATGCACCTTTTATTCACCATTATATGCATCGATATGACTTAAGTTTTGGCCAAGCTGGGTTGCCTGGCTCCTGTGCTTACCCCTACGTTCTCGATTGTTCACCTAGGTGGTAAAGGGAGCACCTCTGCGATTGTTACTGCCGGGTCAGCCGAATGTGTACCTCAGACTGGGTGAAGCCGAAAGCTAGCGTTCTTAAGGGAATATTCGGTCGGTGAACTAAAGATGATTTCTCACTTATTTATTTATCTGCCCCGATGCTTTTACCTTTTTACAGTCCGGACATGCACTTTAAGGCATGCCTCCTGTGGAAAGGAACCCCTAACGGAACTATTCTCCTGGAAGATGTTTCTTACTAACCATGTAATATAACATAACTAGTTGGGCACTTGTGCATTCAAGCACTAATGACCCCTCGCTTTGGTCTCCATGCATGCCCCGGTTCTTACATAACCATGAGGGTATTCGGACACACTCCGGACTATAGGGTCTCGAGGTTGAAGCGAAAAGGTCCGCCATGACAAACGATCTACAATCCGGCTAGAAGGCATTTTTACATGTCATCTTCAATTACATAGTCAATTTGACTGGGTGTATTCCTCCTCAATACCATCTAATAGGCTGTCTAGTTTACAGTCCCGTTGGGAATACTTTGCGGCCAATTCTACTTGGCCGTACACTAAGCTCACAGGGATCTCCTTCCCATCGGGCTCCACAGGTCCGACCTCGCCCATGTGGTTTGGGTCAGCCTTCGTGTACCGCGTCTTCACCATGGCCCAGGCCTCCCTGGCGCCTTGATGGCAGGCCGATATCTTCCATAATCGGAAGCGCCGCCGTGCTCCCTTAAGCATCTCTGCAAGCTCTCCAAGGCCTTCGGGCAGGGAGACAGATGGCCACAAGGCCTGGGCGACGCCCTTCTTCACCTGCCAAACTCGTTCGTGCAGTTGCAAGAGCTCGGGAAGAAGGTCACCCGTAGAACCGGGCATTTCCTCTGCGAGGCGACACAGTGAGCATACCTCTGAGACATAACTCGTTAGTCGACTTCCTCGCCGAACTCTTTTTGAAGTTCGTTCAAGCACTTACTAAAAATACAGCGTCCGAAGCCGTCGATTCTCCTTCACGGAGTCCGAACAAGCTGAGCACGAACATCCTTTAGTTCCTCGCCCGCTGGGTGTTGGCATCTTGGAGATTATTCTTCTCCTGCCTCACCCTCGTAAGCATGCTCTCCCCGACCTTTAACCGGCGCAAGAGTTGTTGCTTGTCCGGATCTGCTCCGGCGCCATCTGCAGTCATATTGTCAGATTTACACACACGCTGCACTCCACAACATACTTATCTTTCGAAGCATATATTACCAGAGGGGGTCTCCTTAGCCTCCCCCGCAACGGCTAGTGTGGCCTCAAGTTGGGCTTTGCACTCTTCCAGCTCCTGGGACAGTTGGGTATTCTTTTTTGTAAGATCCTGCATAACAAATGATCCTTAAATCAGTTATTCTAACTATTTCAAGTCTCGGGGCTCTTGGTATATATAACCATCAAATTTTCTCACCGTATGTCTTTCACATACTGCTCGTGGCTCTGCTAGACCATTTTGAGCGGCACGGAGTGCGCATCTCCAATTGAAGGCATCCAATGCCTCTTGGGAGAAACATGCGTCCACGAAGAACAGTCCGGCGACGCCTGTGATTCATGGCACTCTCCACCTCGGAATTGGTGGCAGATAGTCCGTCGGCATCCTCTATCGGAGGAGTGTCCGACGCATGCCTGGTGTTCGCCTCCGCTTCTGGACCTAGCTTTGGAGCCTGGCTGGTGGAGGCTCGACTAGCAGCCTCTCCGGATATAGTCCGGCGAGCGCTCTTTTTCCTGAAGAGAGCACGAGCGTTAGTATACCTTCCGGGAATAAAACCTGGGAATAAGGCGGCATGCCATATCGTGGCGCCGACGTCTCAATCCGGACCGCATTTCTTTTCAGCCTGCTGGGCCTTGCTGCCCGTTGTTGGCTAGCCACCGCAGGCTCGGCCTTCCTGTCACGCCCAATATGCGACCCTATCCAAAAGGAACTCGAAGGTCCCACCAAGGATAGACCCGCATATTGAAACGCTTTTGCAAGGTGGATATCATTACATCAACATTACATAATAGTGGGGATACAAACATAAGGCACAAATGCCACAAGAATACATCAACATCATATACAAGAGATCAACATCCGACTACGGATGAAACATAAACAAAACTCAAACAATATCCACCACTGCTAGCCCAGGCTGCCGACCGGAACCTATCCCCGATCGAAGAAGCGAAAGAAGAAATCAAGCGCAAGCAAACATCGCTCTCGCGTCATGATCATCATAAAACCTGTACACGCAATCGGTGGTGAAGTAATCTGTGAGCCACGAGGACTCAAAGAATCCCATTACCATGGGTATCAAGACTAGCAAAGCTTAAAGGGAAAGGAAGGGGTAAAGTGGTGAGGTTGCAGCAGCGGCTAAGCATATATGGTGGCTAACCAACGCAAATGAGGCGAGAAGAGAAACAAAGGAACGGTCGTCAACTAGTAATGATCAAGAAGTGATCCTGAACTCCTACTTACGTCGACATAACCCGAAACCGTGTTCTCCTCTCGATCAACCCGAAAAGAGACACTCACGATTACGCACACGGTTGGTGTATTTTAGAAGAGTTTGCTTTAAGTTTACTACAACCGGATATTAACAAATTCCCATCTGCCACATAACCGCGGGCACGGCTCTCGAAAGTTTATACCTGCGGGGTGTCCCAACAGCCCATGATAAGCTCTCGCGATCAACGAAGGATATTCCTTCTCCCGGAAGACCCGATCAGTCTCGGAATCCGGCTACAAGACATTCGACAGCAATAAAACAAGACCAGCAAGACCTCCGGCGTGCCGACATCCCGATAGTAGCAGCACATATCTCGTCTCGAGCCACGACCGCATAAGCTAAGCGTCACAGTACCGACGTAACCCAAGTTGCCAAGGGATGGTCCCATACGGTGCTCTAGTTTGGACCAACGCTTAGACAAGCACCGCCCGGGGGTAAATAAATATGACCCTCGGGATCGCGACTCCCAAGGGAAAAAAGGCTAGGTGAGGCAAATGTAAAACCAAAGTTGGGCCTTCTGGAAAAGTCTTATTCAAAGCGAACTGTCAAGGGGTCCCATAAATCACCCGACCGCGTTAGGGACGCAAAATCCGGGAACATAACACCGATATGACGGAAACTAGGGCGGCAAGAGTGGAACAAAACACCGTGCATGAGGCCGAGCCTTCCACCCTTTACCAAGTATATAGATGCATTAATTAAATAAGATATATTGTGATATCCCAACAAGTAAACATGTTCCAACAAGGAACAACATCTCCATGTTCAACAAGGAACAAACTTCATCTTCACCGCAACTAACAACGCTATAAGAGGGCTGAGCAAAGCGGTAACATAGCCAAACAACGGTTTGCTAGGAAGGGTGCAAAAGGTTAGAGGCTGACATGGCAATTTGGGAGGCTTGATAAGCAGGTAATAGGTAGCGCAGCATAGCGATAGAACGAAGCAACTAGCATAGCAATGATAGTAGTGAGATCCAAGGTGACGGTCATCTTGCCTGAAATCCATAAGGAAGAAGAACGAGTCCATGAAGAAGATGAAGCCACGACGACGAACCAAGCGTGAGACGAACGAATCCTCACGATCGCATAGCAAACAGGAACTAACAAGAAGAAGCACACAACATAGTAAACACACCACACATGAACAAGGCATGATGCACAAACAAGCATGATGCATGACAAGACTACATGAAGCTACTCATGGCAAGAGATGATGCATACAAGAGCAACACATCAAGGCAAGTTTAAATGAGGCGGAAACAACATAGAACAATTCGGTAAGTCCTCATATGCAAATTTCGAAATTGGTCCAGATCTGAATAACTTTATGTTCAAGTTGTTAATCAGCAAGTTAAGATTCACCACGATGATCTACACGAAATTCTATTCAAGTTACATATAAAGTTCATTAGATTCGGAGCTACGGTCTAGAAGATATGAGCAAAACAAGATAAACATGGCATTGATGCAAAATGCATACAAACATCAAGCAAACACCTAAAACATGGATTCAACATGATAATATGAAGCTACATGCAAAATCAAGCAAGTTTCATATAGAGCACACTCAAAAGCAGCACAGCAGTCTAACACATACACTCCAAACAATATATATCACCAATCTGTCCAAAACAGCAACTAGGCATATTGCAAGCATCAAAACACTATGCTACAGCATCTCAACGTAATAAAAAAAGGAATGGGCATGATGTACAGGTAAATCATGACAAAACATGAACACTGAGCTATCTCCAGAAATCACTAGAACATGCTCAAAAACACATGGCAAGATTGCAAATAATAACAGTTTCAGACTTATCAGGAAATAACATCAGGTTGCAATGTTTAGAGCTATCAAACAACAGGTTACAGGAACTTATCATGTCAAACAAAGGCATGGCATGATACTACTAAATGCATAGAACAAAAGTCCCTTACTGGCCATAAGCCAAAAAGGATAAGAAGATATGATGGCACCCATGTAAACATAGCAAGTTATATTACAGATTTAAACATGGCAGGAACAACAATAAGTAGGCATGTTGGTGAGCTTGAATCACTCACCACAGAGCAATACATGATAAACTAAGCATACATCCATCAAGAAGACATGGCATAGAAGCTATACATGGCAAGAACAACATCATAGGGTGCATGGATCACTAACAACAACCTTGGCAAAATTGAATAACATGTAAACAATCTGCCAGGAAACATTTTATAGCAAAAGTAGAGCTCGATTGACTCAATCTATGGCACTCCATAATTGCAAACAAGGGCATGGATGGATAGAGAATAACCATATGTTCAAAACATCCTTACTGAAGTATCTCAAAATAAGCATGGATCTCTCGGTAGCATCAAGTTAACATGGCATAAAAATATCAGCAAAACAGGGGCTGAAATCAGCAACATCATGAAGCCTAGTTTGCATGCTTGTGCTAGTCACCACAGAGATCACAAAAATACATGGTATACACCCCTGTAAAGATGGAATGGCATATTACAAAACACATGTAGACATCAACCTCATAGGATGCACACATCAATCATGGCAAAAATGACAAAAGTGCATGTTCTGATAAGAATCTGAAACTAACATCACATAGCACTCTTCTAACAGCATTTCGGGCATCAAGATGAGCTCAAATGAAAATGACGCAATGAGATGAAATGATGTACTCGTCGAGGCGAACAATTTGACATGTTACACGCACGAAAAGGAGCAATATGCAGAGAGTTATGGCATGATGAATATGGCATGATAATGTTGAAATAGCTCGGGACTTAGGATTTGAAATCAACCTTGATTTACACGGTTTTCGATCTGGGCGGCGGATCTCGCGGAACTTCATGAGTTGAAGGGGAAGGTGGCGGAGCTGCTGGAGAGGTCGGGAGGCCGGAGGAGGCGGATCCGGCGGAGGGAGGCCGAGGCGGCGGCCGGGCGGGCGCCGGGGCCATGAGTCGGAGGAGAGACCCGGCCTCCATGAGGCAACGGGCAATGGCGGCCGAGGAGAGGCCGGCGAGGTCGAGCGGGCGGCGTGGGAAGCGTGGAGGCGCGAGGAGCTCCGGCGGCGTGAGCTCATGCGGAGGAAGGCGCCGGCGAGGGATCGGCCGGGGCGGCGCAATGGCGGCCGGCTGGCGAAGCGAGCCGGCCGTGGCGTTGCGCGAGGATATCGGGGGACAGGCCGAGCGGTGGCGGGTCGCGGGCTCATGCATGGGGCGAGCTGTGGCCGGGGCCAGGGGCATGGCTGGCGGCGGCGGCTGCCACGTGGCGCTGCTTGATTCGCCGGAGGTGGCGGCGGACGTGTCCGCCAGGGCGGACATGTCCGTGTGTGTGAGGGAAATATCTAGGGTTTCGGGGGTTTGGAGTGCGGAATTTCGTGGGAGGCCACATATTTATAGGTAGAGGGAGCTAGGAGAGTCCAAATGAGGAGCGGTTTTCGCCCACACGATCGTGATCGAACGACCGAGAGCATGGAGGGGAGTTTGCTGGGCTTTGGGCCACTTTGGAAGGGGTGTTGGGCTGCAAGGAGAAGGAGGCTTTTGCGGTTACCCGGTTAACCGTTGGAGTACCAAACGACCTCCAAATGGCACGAAACTTGACAGGCGGTCTACCGGTGCTATACCAAGGCCGCTTGACAAACCTCGGTCCATTCCGAGAACGTTTGACACCCTTTACGAAAAGAGGTAAAAGGCGGCGCCGAGACATAGGAGTGCCGGATCGCGAAACGGACAACTAGGAAAATGCTCGGATGCATGAGACGAACACGTATGCAAAATGAAATGCACATGATGACATGATATGAAATGCAGATGATGACATGGCAAAGTGCAACACGCAAGCACATGACATGGCAACGACGGCGAATAATCGGCGGACACTGGCGCGATCGAATCCGGGGCGTTACAACACTCCTCCACTAACAAGAGATCTCGTCCCGAGATCTTAGGACCGAGACGGAAGGGAAAAGGGATGAGGTGAAACAAAAACTCAAAGAAGTAGCAAGGAATCGAGAGCACTCGAGAAGAAGAGAGGAACGGCGAGAATGACGAGAATCGAAAGCTCACGGAATCAGATAGATTATGAAAGCACTCCGGTTAGAACAAGATAGAAAAAGAATAACAAGGACGGAATTTCGGTAGCACTTCGGCTGAAAAGGACGGAATAGAACACGAGATCGAGAGGATGGAATGATACTTGATGAACTCTTGAAGAATGGATTAAAACATGAAGAACCACCGTGAAGAACTCCGGTAACAAAGGATGACGAGATAAAATGAAGGAAGAAAGAATAAGATGAGCCTGCGATGAATTAGATGGAGGATCCGACGAGATGGCCGAGGAAATTGAACTCCGGAAAGGAAAGATGATAACACTTGGAACTAGAATTTATTCCTCCAGAACAAACTCCGAAGTAAGGGATTAATCACTTGGATGAAATAAGAATGAGATTTATTGTATGCTTATCCTTCATCAAATTAAATTGATGCCAAGCAATGGATTTTGCATACTACTTATTCTTCTTGAAAAAGGTTTGAGAAGGGATAGCAAAGAACTTGAGAAAGTCTTCATGAACCACCGGTAAGATTGAAAAGAACGAATGAATAAAAATGACAATCAAGGAAAAGAATCTTGAACGAACCACCGTTAGAATTCGGAAATGACTGATGAAAGAGAATGAATCACCGGGAAGAATTAGAAGAACAAATATGCTAGAGGGAATTTAGATGCAAAAGAACAAAGAGATCGTGAGCTGACTAAAGAACACTTGAACGAAGCACCGGGATAATTGGATAACGGTAGCTGAAATGTGAGGACAAAGAATTCTTTTGGAACGATGACCTCCGGTGAAAAGAAATGGAAAAACAACTCCTGAAATACTCCGGATAGGTGAGAAAAAGGGGCTTCCGACAGACGGAATAATTCGAGAGGGTAAAAAGAAGCTAGAGCCACGAATCTCGAGAGAATGGGCAAGATTTAGAGGAAAACTCTTCTTCGATCTTCGAATGACGACGAGAAAACACCACCGAAATTGTTGAGAAACTCCGGAATAATGAAAAGGAGGAAAGGTAGAACCCGAGATGAAAAGAATTTGAAAGCGATATTGGAGATGGCATCTGACTGATGAAATTCATTCTTACGTCAGACTTGAAAAGAATTTAGGATAACTCCGGTTAATTAGAAGAGTCAGGTAAGATCCTGGGAAAAGACCTGTGGGTTAGGGCCCACTGAAGAGAAAACACCGTTGGAAAGGGATGATGAACAGATAGATGATGCACCGGAAGAACTGAAATATTTGAATGAGGTGACAACCTCGAATTAATTCGAACACAGGCGAATCTCCTGAGATGTCCTCCGAACTCCGGAATGATAAACTGGCGAGAAGCAAACGAGCAAGGAAAACACTTGATCCAAGGAAAGAATATGATCAACACCAAAAAACTTGAATTGAGTGCACCGGAAAAAGAAAGGAATGAAGAATGATGAACAAGACGAGAATTCACCGGTTGAAATAATTGACGGAAGATTGAAGAGGCTCCACACGAATGGAATAGATGGTCGGAAGAAACTCGAACTGCGGGAATAATAGGGTGGGAGGGCGGGAAAACAAAGACAACTTGGAAGGGGAAACCGACGAATAACTTGAAGAGAAAACTCCGGTTGAAATCATTGAAAGAAAGCAAAGACTTCACACGAGTAGGATGGATACTCAATAGCGGACTCCGGTTCCGAGAGGAAGAAGGGAGGGCGGGTGGGAAAAACAAGGACAACTTCGGACAAGGAAAAACAACGACGTCGGAGGAAGAACTGAGGATTGAACTCAAAGATGAAGATGGTCGAATCGCCTTGACGAGAAAATGCACCGGATGAAAAGAGATGAGAACCAACGAATGAAAACTAACCGCGTGATCCTAAAGAAAAATTTGAACGGGAAGAGGAGTAATTCAAAACACCTACGTCAAGATTCCTCACCAGAGCGACGAAGGGGCTGAGGAGTAAAAAGAATTCCTACTCTCCGATATAACTAGACTCCGAAAACAGTTTTCTTCTAGACTCAACAACGGCCAAACTACACGATCAATCAAGGGGGCTCCTAGGGTCGGTCGAGGCTCTGATACCAACTTGACACGCCCAATATGCGACCCTATCCAAAAGGAACTCGAAGGTCCCACCAAGGATAGACCCGCATATTGAAACGCTTTTGCAAGGTGGATATCATTACATCAACATTACATAATAGTGGGGATACAAACATAAGGCACAAATGCCACAAGAATACATCAACATCATATACAAGAGATCAACATCCGACTACGGATGAAACATAAACAGAAACTCAAACAATATCCACCCTGCTAGCCCAGTGCCGCCGACCGAACCTATCCCCGATCGAAGAAGCGAAGAAGAAATGGCGCAAGCAAACATCGCTCTCGCGTCATGATCATCGCAAAACCTGTACACGCCATCGGTGGTGAAGTAATCTGTGAGCCACGAGGACTCAAAGAATCCCATTACCATGGGTATCAAGACTAGCAAAGCTTAAAGGGAAAGGAAGGGTAAAGTGGTGAGGTTGCAGCAGCGGCTAAGCATATATGGTGGCTAACCAACGCAAATGAGAGCGAGAAGAGAAACAAAGGAACGGTCGTCAACTAGTAATGATCAAGAAGTGATCCTGAACTCCTACTTACGCCGACATAACCCGAAACCGTGTTCTCCTCTCGATCAACCCGAAAAGAGACACTCACGATTACGCATTACGGTTGGTGTATTTTAGAAGAGTTTGCTTTAAGTTTACTACAACGGATATTAACAAATTCCCATCGCCACATAACCGCGGCACGGCTCTCGAAAGTTTATACCTGCGGGGTGTCCCAACTTATCCATGATAAGCTCTCGCGATCAACGAAGGATATTCCTTCTCCCGGAAGACCCGATCAGTCTCGGAATCCGGCTACAAGACATTTCGACAGAATAAAACAAGACCAGCAAGACCTCCCGTCGGCCGACATCCCGATAGTAGCCGCAGATATCTCGTCTCGAGCCACGACCGCATAAGCTAAGCGTCACAGTACCGACGTAACCCAAGTTGCCAAGGGATGGTCCCATACGGTGCTCTAGTTTGGACCAACGCTTAGACAAGCACCGGCCGGGGTAAATAAATATGACCCTCGGGATGCGCGACTCCCAAGGGAAAAAGGCTAGGTGAGGCAAATGTAAAACCAAAGTTGGGCCTTCTTTGGAAAAGTCTTATTCAAAGCGAACTGTCAAGGGGTCCCATAAATCACCCGACCGCGTTAGGGACGCAAAATCCGGGAACATAACACCGATATGACGGAAACTAGGGCGGCAAGAGTGGAACAAAACACCGGGCATGAGGCCGAGCCTTCCACCCTTTACCAAGTATATAGATGCATTAATTAAATAAGATATATTGTGATATCCCAACAAGTAAACATGTTCCAACAAGGAACAACATCTCCATGTTCAACAAGGAACAAACTTCATCTTCACGTGCAACTAACAACGCTATAAGAGGGCTGAGCAAAGCGGTAACATAGCCAAACAACGGTTTGCTAGGAAGGGTGCAAAAGGTTAGAGGCTGACATGGCAATTTGGGAGGCTTGATAAACAGGTAATAGGTAGCGCAGCATAGCGATAGAACGAAGCAACTAGCATAGCAATGATAGTAGTGAGATCCAAGGTGACGGTCATCTTGCCTGAAATCCCGCAAGGAAGAAGAACGAGTCCATGAAGAAGATGAAGCCACGACGACGAACCAAGCGTAGACGAACGAATCCTCACGATCGCAACGAAACAGGAACTAACAAGAAGAAGCACACAACATAGTAAACACACCACACATGAACAAGGCATGATGCACAAACAAGCATGATGCATGACAAGACTACATGAAGCTACTCATGGCAAGAGATGATGCATACAAGAGCAACACATCAAGGCAAGTTTAAATGAGGCCGGAAACAACATAGAACAATTCCGGTAAGTCCTCATATGCAAATTTCGAAATTGGTCCAGATCTGAATAACTTTATGTTCAAGTTGTTAAACAGCAAGTTAAGATTCACCACGATGATCTACACGAAATTCTATTCAAGTTACATATAAAGTTCATTAGATTCGGAGCTACGGTCTAGAAGATATGAGCAAAACAAGATAAACATGGCATTGATGCAAAATGCATACAAACATCAAGCAAACACCCCAAAACATGGATTCAACATGATAATATGAAGCTACATGCAAAATCAAGCAAGTTTCATATAGAGCACACTCAAAACGGAGCAACGGTCTAACACATACACTCCAAACAATATATATCACCAATCTGTCCAAAACAGCAACTAGGCATATTGCAAGCATCAAAACACTATGCTACAGCATCTCAACGTAATAAAAAAAGGAATGGGCATGATGTACAGGTAAAGCATGACAAAACATGAACACTGAGCTATCTCCAGAAATCACTAGAACATGCTCAAAAACACATGGCAAGATTGCAAATAATAACAGTTTCAGACTTATCAGGAAATAACATCAGGTTGCAATGTTTAGAGCTATCAAACAACAGGTTACAGGAACTTATCATGTCAAACAAAGGCATGGCATGATAGTACTAAATGCATAGAACAAAAATCCCTTACTGGCCATAAGCCAAGAAGGATCAGAAGATATGATGGCACCCATGTAAACATAGCAAGTTATATTACAGATTTAAACATGGCAGGAACAACAATAAGTAGGCATGTTGGTGAGCTTGAATCACTCACCACAGAGCAATACATGATAAACTAAGAATACATCCATCAAGAAGACATGGCATAGAAGCTATACATGGCAAGAACAACATCATAGGGTGCATGGATCACTAACAACAACCTTGGCAAAATTGAATAACATGTAAACAATCTGCCAGGAAACATTTTATAGCAAAAGTAGAGCTCGATTGACTCAAGCTATGGCACTCCATAATTGCAAACAAGGGCATGTATGGATAGAGAATAACCATATGTTCAAAACATCCTTACTGAAGTATCTCAAAATAAGCATGGATCTCTCGGTAGCATCAAGTTAACATGGCATAAAAATATCAGCAAAACAGGGGCTGAAATCAGCAACATCATGAAGCCTAGTTTGCATGCTTGTGCTAGTCACCACAGAGATGACAAAAATACATGGCATACACCCCTGTAAAGATAGCATGGCATATTACAAAACACATGTAGACATCCACCTCATAGGATGCACACATCAATCATGGCAAAAATGACAAAAGTGCATGTTCTGATAAGAATCTGAAACTAACATCACATAGCACTCTTCTAACAACATTTCGGGCATCAAGATGAGCTCAAATGAAAATGATGCAATGAGAGGAAATGATGTACTCGTCGAGTCGAACAATTTGACATGTTACACGCACGAAACGGAGCAATATGCAGAGAGTTATGGCATGATGAATATGGCATGATAATGTTGAAATAGCTCGGGACTTAGGATTTCGGGGGTCAACCTTCAGATTTGCACGGTTTTCGATGCGGCGGCGGATCTCGCCGGAACTTCGCCGGAGTTGAAGGGGAAGGTGGCGGAGTTGGGAGAGGTCGGGAGGCCGGAGGAGGCGGATCCGGCGGAGGAGGCCGAGGCGGCGGGGCCCGGGCGGAGGCCGGGCGAGGTCGGAGGAGAGACCGGCCTCCATGAGGCAACAACGGCGGCGGCGGCCGGCCGAGGAGAGGCCGGGCGAGGTCGAGCAGGCGGTGTGGGGAAGCGCGAGGGCGCGGAGGAGCTCAGGCGTCCGCGGGCTTGCGCCGGAGGAAGGCGCCGGCGAGGGGTCGGCCGGGACGGCGGCAGCAGCAGCGCAGGCGGGCGAGCCCGAGCCAGCCGCGGCGGGCGCGAGGATGTCGGGGACGGGCCGAGCGGCGGCGGGTCGCTGGCTCACGCTGGCCAGCCAGGGGCCCGGCGGGCCGGCGGCGTGGGGCGGCGGTGGCTGCCACGTGGCGCTGCTGATTCAGCCGGAGAGGCGGCGGACGTGTCCGGCCAGGGCGGACATGTCCGTTGTGTGCGAGGGAAATATCTAGGGTTTCGGGGGTTTGGAGTGCGGAATTTCGGGGGAGGCCACATATTTATAGGTAGAGGGAGCTAGGAGAGTCCAAATGAGGAGCGGTTTTCGCCCACACGATCGTGATCGAACGACCGAGAGCATGGAGGGGAGTTTGCTGGGCTTTGGGCCACTTTGGAAGGGGTGTTGGGCTGCAAGGAGAAGGAGGCTTTTGCGGTTACCCTGTTAACCGTTGGAGTACCAAACGACCTCCAAATGGCACGAAACTTGACAGGCGGTCTACCGGTGCTATACCAAGGCCGCTTGACAAACCTTGGTCCATTCCGAGAACGTTTGACACCCGCACACGAAAAGAGGTAAAAGGGGGCGCCGGGAGACATAGGAGTGCCGGATCGGGAAACGGACAACGGGGAAAATGCTCGGATGCATGAGACGAACACGTATGCAAAATGAAATGCACATGATGACATGATATGAAATGCAGATGATGACATGGAAAAGTGCAACACGCAAGCACATGACATGGCTACGGCGGCGAATAACTGGCGGACACCTGGCGCATCGAATCCGGGGCGTTACACTTCCGCCTCAAGGGCTCCCCCTGCAAAACACCATTGATATACAGTGATCAAAGATAAGCACGAAAGGATCCTTTTTAAAGTATTGGGACTTCGGTCTCATTTACCCGTGAGGCTGGAAATATTCCGGGGTAATCGGCCGTAATGGCAACCAAGGCATTGTCGATGCTCAGTTGGTAAAATACCCCATCGATCAGCTCCACGGATATGTCCAGATCCTCTTGGGAGGCCGGATCGAGGGACCGTTCCGGATCCTCGGGTTGTGGAGGCAGGCTGTTTATATCCTTTACGGCCCGGCGCAATTCCTGCGTCGAAATCACAAGATAAGGTACTTAACTATGGGAATATGGAGCGGATGGGCATAAAGAAGTGTCCGCTACCCAGCTTGGAGGATCGTACATAGAAAATCCGCCTCAATGGATTGACGCGAGGAACTCCTTCTCTTCTCCCTTGTACAATGCGGACAAGGCCTTCGTCAGAGCGAGAATCGATCCGGCCCTTACGGCCGCATCGGGTGGCATCATCCTCCCGTTGAAATCCCACATGGGGTGGCCTCTATATTGAAGCGGCTGCACCCCGCATGATGCATATGGTCATGACCCGATCATGGTCATCCGGAATGAGCTAATAATCTCATCCGCTCATCGTAAAAACGTCCTGTCATTTTCCTTCCGAGGGCTCCGTGGGCGCCACTTAGGCGCTTCTTCAAAGGAGCATTATTGAACTCGTGAAGGCCGATCCAAAAAGGTCCGGCGAAGGACATCTTCTATATAAACCATTCTGAAGGCCAGTCTTCGGACGCCTTCTTTGGGGTTCTGAATAGATATCCGGTCCCGGCGATGCGCCATAGTTCGGCTCCGCCCACTGGATATATCGACCCCTCCTGAGAACGGGGCGAAAGGCAGAACAGCTTCTTCCACAGCACGAAATGAGCCTCGACGCCCAAGAACAGCTCGCAAAGGGCTATGAAGCCCGCAATATGCAATATGGAGGCATGCATAAGGTGGTGCAGCTGGAGGCCGTAGAACTCCAGGAGCCCCCAGAGAAACGGATGAATTGGAAATCCGAGCCCTCTTATTAAGTAAGGGACAAGGCATACCCGCTCTTCTTTGGAGGGATTGGGGCGCTCTCACTTTGCTTTCCGCCATTATAGGTGGCGAGTCTGCTCGAACTCGACCATGAAGGCTGGGGGAAGAAATCCCTTGGTTTGGAGCGTCACTAGCTCGCTGTGTGGGACGGAACATCTCTCCCAATCTCCAGGCTGAGGGCTGGTAGGGCGAGAGGAGGAGTTGCGTCGACTGGCCATGATGGAATGGATTTCTGTCAGATGCGCTCCGATGAATCCTCGCGAAGGGAAGATGGTGTGATTCGGATCTAAATCCTCGTCTCTTTTATAGGGCAGCTTATTTGCGTAGCTAGGGGGGTAAAAGTAAAAACACCCTGGCTTTTCGCATTCGTTTGACACATGGAAGACGGCCATTATTGGGCGTGGAAGCCAAGGAGCAGAATATTCACGAAGAGCCAGACACTATTCAACAGGTACACAGAATTTGGAGAAGAACCCGCCTTGCAATGCCGAAGACAAATCTGCGCGCCGGACTCATCGTCATTGAAGCCTGGTTCGGGGGCTACTGAGGGAGTCTTGGATTAGGGGGTGTTCGGATAGCCGAACTATAACCTTTGGCCGGACTCCTGGACTATGAAGATACAAGATTGAAGACTTCATCCCGTGTCCGGAAGGGACTTTCCTTGGCGTGTAAGGCAAGCTTGGCAATACGGATATATAGATCTCCTCCCATTGTAACCGACTCTGTGTAACCCTAGCCCTCTCTGGTGTCTATATAAACCGGAGGGTTTTAGTCCGTAGGATGAACAACAATCATACCATAGGCTAGCTTCTAGGGTTTAGCCTCTCTGATCTCGTGGTAGATCTACTCTTGTACTACCCATATCATCAATATTAATCAAGCAGGAGTAGGGTTTTACCTCCATCGAGAGGGCCCGAACCTGGGTAAAAACATCGTGTCCCTTGTCTCCTGTTACCATCCGCCTAGACGCACAGTTCGGGACCCCCTACCCGAGATCCGCCGGTTTTGACACCGACAGGGCACCCTAGAACACACAAGTTGACAGTTGTCTTAGCCATGTGTGGTGCCCCCCTCCATAGATTTCCACCTCGGTCATATCGTTGTAGTGCTTAGGCGAAGCCCTGCGTCGGTAACATTATCAACACCGTCACCATGCCATCGTGCTGACGAAACTCTCCCTCGGCCTCAACTGGATCAAGAGAAGAGGGACGTCACCGAGTTGAACGTGTGCAGATCGCGGATGTGCCGTGTGTTCGGTACTTGATCGGTTGGATCGCGAAGACGTTCGACTACATCAACCGCGTTACCTAACGCTACCGCTTTCGGTCTACGAGGGTACATGGACACACTCTCCCACTCGTTGCTATGCATCACATAGATAGATCTTGTGTGATCGTAGGCAAATTTTTTGAAATACTGCGTTTCCCAACAGTGGCATCAGAGCCATGTCTATGTGTAGATGTTATATGCGCGAGTAGAACACAAAGAGTTGTGGGCGATAATAGTCATACTGCTTACCAGCATGTCATACTTTGATTCAGCGGTATTGTTGGATGAAGCGGCCCAGACCGACATTACGTGTACGCTTATGCGAGACTGGTTCTACCGACGTGCTTCGCACACAGATGGCTAGTGGGTGTCTGTTTCTCCAACTTTAGTTGAATCGAGTGTGGCTACGCCCGATCCTTGTTGAAGGTCAAAAAAACACACATGATGAAAAATCGTTGTGGTTTTTGATGCGTAGGTAAGAATGGTTCTTGCTAAGCCCGTAGCAGCCACGTAAAACTTGCAACAAAAAAATAGAGGACGTCTAACTTGTTTTTGCAGGGCATGTTGTGATGTGATATGGTCAAGACATGATGCTATATTTTATTGTATGAGATGATCATGTTTTGTAACAGAGTTATCGGCAACTGGCAGGAGCCATATGATTGTCGCTTTATTGTATGAAATGCAATCGCCATGTAATTGCTTTACTTTATCACTAAGCGGCTTTATTGTATGAAATGAAATTGCCATGTAATTGCTTTACTTTATCACTGAGCGGTAGCGATAGTCGTGATAGCAATAGTTGGCGAGACGACAACGATGCTTCGATGGAGATCAAGGTGTCAAGCCGGTGACGATGGTGATCATGACGGTGCTTTGGAAATGGAGATCAAAGGCACAAGATGATGATGGCCATATCATATCACTTATATTGATTGCATGTGATCTTTATCCTTTATGCATCTTATTTTGCTTAGTTCGGCGGTAGCATTATAAGATGATCCCTCACATACAACGGGTGCAAGCCAGTTTTGCACACGCAGAATACTCGGGTTAAACTTGACGAGCCTAGCATATGCAGATATGGCCTCGGAACACTGAGACCGAAAGGTCGAGCATGAATCATATAGTAGATATGATCAACATAGTGATGTTCACCATCAAAAACTACTCCATCTCACGTGATGATCGGACATGGTTTAGTTGTTTTGGATCACGTGATCACTTAGATGATTAGAGGGATGTCTATCTAAGTGGGAGTTCTTAAGTAATATGATTAATTAAACTTTAATTTATCATGAACTTAGTACCTGATAGTATTTTGCATGTCTATGTTGTTGTAGATAAATGGCCCATGCTACTGTTCCGTTGAATTTTAATGCGTTCCTAGAGAAAGATAAGTTGAAAGATGATAGTAGCAACTACACGGACTGGGTCCATAACTTGAGGATTATCCTCATTGTTGCACAGAAGAATTACGTCCTGGAAGCACCGCTAGGTGCTAAGCCTGCTGCGGATGCTACTGATGACGTTAAGAACATCTCGCACAACAAAGCTGATGACTACTCGATAGTTCAGTGTGCCATGCTTTACAGCTTAGAACCGGGACTTCAACGACGTTTTGAACATCATGGAGCATATGTGATGTTCCAGGAGTTGAAGTTAATATTTCAAGCAAATGCCCAGATTGAGAGATATGAAGTCTTCAATAAGTTCTATATCTGCAAGATGGAGGAGAATAGTTCTGTCAGTGAACATATACTCAGAATGTCTGGGTACCATAACCACTTGACTCAACTAGGAGTTAATCTTCCTGATGATAGTGTCATTGACAGAGTTCTTCAATAACTGGCACCAAGCTACAAAAGCTTCGTGATGAAATATAATATGCAAGGGATGGATAAGACAATTCCCGTGCTCTTCGTGATGTTGAAAGCTGCGGAGGTAGAAATCAAGAAGGATCATCAAGTGTTGATGGTCAATGCTACCTCTTGAGCATGCATTGGTTTTCCCTTGAAGAGGAAAGGGTGATGCAACAAAGTAGCGTAAGTATTTCCCTCAGTTTTTGAGAACCAAGGTATCAATCCAGTAGGAGGATACACGCAAATCACCTAGTACCTGCACAAACAATCAAGAACCTTGCAACCAACGCGATAAAGGGGTTGTCAATCCCTTCACGACCACTTACAAAAGTGAGATCTGATAAAGATAACAAGATAAATATTTTTGGTATTTTTGTTGTATAGATTGAAAAGTAAAGATTGCAAAATAAGATAAATAGTAAACTAAAATTGTAGATGAGAAAACTTATATGATGGAAAATAGACCCGGGGGCCATAGGTTTCACTAGTGGCTTCTCTCAAGATAGCATAATTTACGGTGGGTGAACAAATTACTGTCAAACAATTGATAGAAAAGCGCATAGTTATGAGATTATCTATGAGATTATATAGGCATGATCATGTATATAGGCATCACGTCCGTGACAAGTAGACTGAAACGATTCTGCATCGACTACTATTACTCCACACAGCGACCGCTATCCAACATGCATCTAGAGTATTAAGTTCATAAGAACAGAGTAACGCATTAAGCAAGATGACATGATGTAGAGGGATAAACTCAAGCAATATGATATAAACCCCATCTTTTTATCCTCGATGGCAACAATACAATACGTGCCTTGCTGCCCCTGTTGTCACTGGGAAAGGACACCGCAAGATTGAACCCAAAGCTAAGCACTTCTCCCATTGCAAGAAAGATCAATCTAGTAGGCCAAACCAAACTGATAATTCGAAGAGACTTGCAAATATATTAAATCATGCATAAAAGAATTCAGAGAAGAATCAAATATTGTTCATAGATAATCTTGATCATAAACCCACAATTCATCAAATCTCGACAAACACACCGCAAAAAGAATTACATCGAATAGATCTCCAAGAGAATCGAGGAGAACTTTGTATTGAGATCCAAAGAGAGAGAATAAGCCATCTAGCTAATAACTATGGACCGAAAGGTCTGTGGTAAACTACTCACACATCATCGGAGAGGCTATGGTGTTGATGTAGAAGCCCTCCGTGATCGATTCCCCCTCCGGCGGAGCACCGGAAAAGGCCCCAAGATGGGATCTCATGGGTACAGAAGGTTGTGGCCGTGGAAATAGGGTTTCGTGGCGCTTTCGGATGTTTTCAGGGTATATGAGTATATATAGGTGAAAGAATTAGGTCGGTGGAGCCACGAGGGGCCCATGAGGGTGGGGGGCTCGCCTACCCCCTGGGTGCGCCTCCCTGCCTCGTGGCCGCCTCGTTGCTTCCTTGACGACCACTCCAAGTCTCCTGGATTGCGTTTGTTCCAAAAATAACTCTCCCGAAGGTTTCATTCCGTTTGGATTCTGTTTGATATTCCTTTTCTGCGAAACACTGAAATAGACAAAACAAAACAACAATTTGCACTGGGCCTTCGGTTAATAGGTTAGTCCCAAAAATAATATAAAAGTGCATAACAAAACCCATTAAACATCCCAAACAGATAATATAATAGCATGGAACAATAAAAAATTATAGATAACGTTGGAGACGTATCAAGCATCTCCAAGCTTAATTCATGCTCGTCCTCGAGTAGGTAAATGATAAAAACAGAATTTTTGATGTGGAATGCTACCTAACATAATTCTCAATGTAATTTTCTTTATTGTGGCATGAATGTTCAGATCCGAAAGATTCAAGACAAAAGTTTAATAGTGACATAAAAATAATAATACTTCAAGCATACTAACAAAGCAATCATGTCTTCTCAAAATAACATGGCCAAAGAAAGTTATCCCTACAAAATCATATAGTCTGGCTATGCTCTATCTTCATCACACAAATATTTAAATCATGCACAACCCTGATGACAAGCCAAAAAATTGTTTCATACTTTTGATGTTCTCAAACTTTTTCAATCTTCACGCAATATATGAGCGTGAGCCATGGACATAGCACTATATGTGGAATAGAATGGTGGTTGTGGAGAAGACAAAAAAAAGAAGATAGTCTCACATCAACTAGACGTATCAATGGGCTATGGAGATGCCCATCAATAGATATCAGTGTGAGTGAGTAGGGATTGCCATGCAACGGATGCAGTAGAGCTATAAGTGTATGAAAGCTCAACAAAAGAAACTAAGTGGGTGTGCATCCAACTCGCTTGCTCACGAAGACCTAGGGCATTTTGAGGAAGCCCATCATCGGAATATACAAGCCAAGTTCTATAATGTAAAATTCCCACTAGTATATGAAAGTGACAACATAGGAGACTCTCTATCATGAAGATCACGGTGCTACTTTGAAGCACAAGTGTGGTAAAAGGATAGTAACATTGTCCCTTCTTTTTCTGTCATTTTTTTATTTGGGCCTTTTTCTCTTTAATTTTTTATGGCCTCTTTTTCTTCTTCTTTTTTTTCGTCCGAAGTCTCATCCCGACTTGTGGGGGAATCATAGTCTCCATCATCCTTTCCTCACTTGGGACAATGCCCTAATAATGATGATCATCACACTTTTATTTACTTACAACTCGAGAATTACAACTCAATACTTAGAAAAAAATATGACTCTATGTGAATGCCTCCGGCGGTGTACCGGGATATGCAATGAATCAAGTGTGACATGTATGAAAGAATTATAAAGATGGCTTTGCCACAAATACGATGTCAACTACATGATCATGCAAAGCAATATGACAATGATGAAACGTGTCATAACAAACGGAACGGTGGAAAGTTGCATGGCAATATATCTCGGAACGGCTATGGAAATGCCATAATAGGTAGGTATGGTGGCTGTTTTGAGGAAGGTATATGGTGGGTGTATGATACCGGCGAAAGGTGTGCAATATTACAGAAGCTAGCAATGGTGGAAGGGTGAGAGTGCGTATAATCCATGGACTCAACATTAGTCATAAAGAACTCACATACTTATTGCAAAAATCTATTAGTTATTGAAACAAAGTACTACGCGCATGCTACTAGGGGGATAGATTGGTAGGAAAAGACCATCGCTCGTCCCGACCGCCACTCATAAGGAAGACAATCAATAAATAAATCATGCTCCGACTTCATCACATAACGGTTCACCATACGTGCATGCTACGGGAATCACAAACTTTAGAACAAGTATTTCTCAAATTCACAACTACTCAACTAGCAGGACTCTAATATTACTACCTTCATATCTAAAAACAATCATCAAGTATCAAACTTCTCATAGTATTCAATGCACTTTATATGATAGTTTTTATTATACCCATATTGGATGCTCAATAATAAAAGTGAAGCATGAGAGATCAATAATTTCTATAAAATAAAACCACTACCGTGCTCTAAAAAGATATAAGTGAAGCACTAGTGCAAAATTATCTAGCTCAAAAGATGTAAGTGAAGCACATAGAGTATTCTAATAAATTCCGATTCATGTGTGTCTCCAAAAGGTGTGTACAGCAAGGATGATTGTGGTAAACTAAAAAGCAAAGACTCAAATCATACAAGACGCTCCAAGCAAAACACATATCATGTGGTGAATAAAAATATAGCCTCAAGTAAAGTTACCGATAGGCGAAGACGAAAAAGGGGATGCCTTCCGGGGCATCCCCAAGCTTAGGCTTTTTGTTGTCCTTGAATTTTACCTTGGGGTGCCTTGGGCATGCCCAAGCTTAGGCTCTTGCCACTCCTTATTCTGAAATCCATCAAATCTTTACCCAAAACTTGAAAACTTCACAACACAAAACTCAACAAAAAATCTCATGAGCTCCGTTAGTGTAAGAAACCAAACCACCACATTAAGGTACTGTAATGAACTCATTCTTTATTTATATTGGTGTTAAACCTACTGTATTCCAACTTCCCTATGGTTCATACTGTGGCACCCCAGCTCAGAGAAACCGGAACGCCCCGTATTCCAGCCCAAAGATCGAGGAGAAGTCTTCTGGAAAACGACACTGCTTTATTACAATCTATATGGGTACAAGGGGTTTACATCGGCACGGCGAAACTACGCGTGCCACGGTTGCTCCATGCAAGCAGCAGAACAATCATGAAGCAGCGGAATGACTACTGGCCGCGGAACAACGATGACGGTGGTGAACTCCACTCCGCAGGGACTCTGGCTGGAACGCTTATCCTAGCTCGCAAACAAGGGATCCACGGCAAACAAGCATACAAATCTGGCATGACCTACAAACTGGCATGACACGCCAGGTCAGTACATTGAATGTACTTGCAAGCTCACAGCAACCAAAGCAATCAAGACAGACAACAACATGGCAATTACAGGTTAACAATGATTAACATGATACTATCAGATCAATCATAACATGAACAAGATGATACAGCTAGAACAATACGAGCATGGCATGAACATATGAACATGATAATACTAGCATGCAACATGATGATGCTATCATGCACCAACTTACTCTTCTCGGGTTATGTCGTAACCATCAGCTGCACAAACCATCACGGACATCACACGATCATCTCAGGATCCAATCAAGCTTGGTATTAACAATACCGTAGTAATCATTCATGACCACAAGGAGCTTGACCTTTACCCTTGACTCTCGCACAACACCACAAATATCCACAGCGCGGTATCCTCGATACCACGGTGATCCTCTCATGATCACATAAATATCAACCAACTTCTTTCATCATCGAACCGGGGTTGTTATTAATCAAATTATTATTATTACTGTTGACCCATAGTGTGACCTACTACGAACTGGGCCCTTATCCATAAGCACGACTCTCGATAGATTAAACACACACTCTGCAGAGGTTAGCACACTGTACCCACACCACGGAACCCATGGCCTCGCACTCCCATTCGGGTGGACCAACGACATTCCGACAAAACCGATCTACTGCCATGACACTCTCCCGTCCACTCCGACCAACTCCCCTTTGGGCTAAGTCATGGGTGGCCCCGTGCCTACAAAAGGCACCAACGGCCACCGTCGTGGCAAAACGGTCCCAAACGGGGACAAGGATCCATACTCAACAAGGGCATACAAGGCTTATGCCATCCTACCTAATCAGGGTAGCGCCCGCGCATAACCTTCCCTCGTTGGAGGCACCGGCGAGAGGCATGACAATAGACCCAGCTAGGACCTTCCCACAAAGGTAAGCGTGGTTGCACTGGTCAGCTCGATATGGTGGCACCATGACTCAGCCAATAGTTGTTCAAGTTCATTATTATCCGGTTAAACTTGAATGCAATATGCTGAGCCATGATAAAAATAACATGATGCAACTATAATGCATGAGTATGATATCAAAATAAGCATGAGGGTACAACATAACTATCATCCATATCAACAATGAATCATATCCAACTGAGCATGGCATAATGACGAGCATGAATATCACAAGTATAACACTACTCACAGCATAACAACTAGCATCAACCATAAATATCATGCAAGAACATAACGATAAAACTACCATGCAAATTTTTAACCAACTGGATGCAAAGGAACTTGCATAATAACGGTACTCGGAACAGACGATAGTCCTACACCGAAGACCATCACCAATATCCACATGTACTACTACCAAGCATGACCAATATTAAAGTAATACTAGCATGAAGAACATAATAACAGAGTGCAAGAAAACATATCATGATGGTAAACACCGATCCATAAGCATAACCGAAATAACGACAACAGTAGCAAAATGAACAGACAGTTATTAAAGATTCAAGTTGAAAACCAATGCTACTGCATGGCTATCATGCAAATGGTGGTTGTGGCTTGTCTGGGGGTGAAGAAGGCTCCGGGAATAGGTGTAGAAAGATCGCGAAAAGAATCGCCGGAAAGGGTTCTCTCTCGGAGGGGCTGATTAGGGGCAAGGGCAAAATGGTCATTTTCAGTATGTCAAACCATAGTGAAATAGGTACCAAAAGTTCGGGCCCGAAGAGACGAAGATGTGGACGTTGGATTCACCTCAATCGGAGTTGCGGGTGCGGAGTTATGAGATGTAGAAGATCAGGGACTTTTCTGTAAAAATAATATTCCAGTCGGGTCCCTGAGTGGATAAGACAGATGTGCAAAATTAGAAATACGCTTTCTGACTAAGAAAATGTATTAGGACTGAAGCAGAGGGAAAATACGCTTACAGAAGAAGAAAGCATAACATACGGGATTACGTTTTCGGGGAAATGAAAACGTACTTAGGAACTTGCAGTGTCCACTTAAGTGACGTGGCAGGGTGGGGTCAATGCCGGGTGGCTGACAAGGGGGTCCCATGCGCTGGTGGGGCCCGCCTGGCCGGTCGTCGCCTTCGCGCCCACGAGGCAGAGGCACGGCCGGCACCCGACGGCGACTGCGGGCAGCTCCGGCCACCTCTCGCGGCGCACGACCTACCGGCGTGCTCAGGGGAGGGAGCCGCACCCGTCTGTGGGCAGAACGGTCGCCGGAGAGTACGGGGGAGGGCAGAGCACTGGACATGGCGGAGGAGGGCTTTGGGTGGAGATGGGCACAATGCTCCGATGGGGGACAGGAGGAGGCGAGGTGCTGGAGGGGCTAAGGAGGGGTGGTGGAGGGCTCTGGAGGTGGCTAGATGGGTTGGGGCACGCCGCAAAGCTCGAATTTGAGGTGAGGCCCGCGGCGGCCATGACGACGATGTCGAGCCCAGAGAGCTTGTCGAGCTCGGGCTAAAGGTGGGGAGGGGGAGAGGAGTATGGTGGATGTGATGGTGTGCTCGGGGTGGCCTTTATATAGGCATGGTCAAGGAGGGGAGGCCGTGGACGCGTGGCTGTGGCTCGGGTGCCGCCGGGCACGTTCGGCCGAGGCTCTGGCGACGGCCAGCGAGCACGGGGTGGCACGGGAAGGCTACGAGGGAGGGAACAGACGAGTGGCAGAGCTCACGGAGACGAGGCAGAGCTCAGGGACAAGGGAAGGAAGAAGCCAACAGAGGAGAAGACGACGGTCGGCCACAGCGCGCCCGTGGGCGCGCGGTGACGAGCGCCATTATTGCCCTGTCGGAGGGGGAGAGGAGTCCAAGGGGAACACGCTGGACATGCATGGGTGAGCGAACGCGACGACCACGAGCCGTGCCTGAGCAAAACGATGCTCTGGACGCGACCAATGCTACCAGCGCGCGTGCAAACGACGCGGTCACCGCTGTGCCTGGCAAGGAGGGGACACAAGAGACTGCCGCGAGCTGTCTAGTGATGAGTCCCTTCATCATATAAGCTGAGGGAGTTGATGGATCAAGAGAAGGAGCCAGTGATAGGAGTGTGTGAATGTCTGAAGTTTGCTGTTGCAAACTTGATCATGAAACAGTGATCAACTGAGGTGATATTAGAGCCAAATGAGATGTCTGGGAGGTTTAAGATAGGAAGGACAAGAATCCTGTGAAATTTGGAAGGAAATGGACCAAGATTTAATATAGTTGCTTCACAACTGCATTGTTGGTCCAGAATAGAGATCAAGATGATGCACTTAGATGGTGTGTCAACTTGAGCTCAAATTGGGCAAGTCAGAGTTATTAGGCCATATTAAGATGCTCAAAAAGTCTCATACCAATTGGCCAGGCCAAAATGGTACTTCCTTCATAATGGTCCTCTCTGAACAGGAACTTAAGAAAATTCTTGAGGGAAAATGGCTAGATGAAATGAGCCCAAATTTTGTGGAGCTAAGTTATATAGATAGGAGAAGGCCTAGGAAAATTTTCAGACATAATGGAGCAATATAAAATATACTTGCTTCATTAACTAAAAATTTGAACAGAAACAAAGATTTGAAGTTTTGCTCACATGGATGCATTGCATGAGCTCAACTTTGGTGGAGGGCTATGATATGATGATATTGAGGTCATGCATAAATTTCAACTCATTTGGATATGCCTAGCATGTACCTCCTTCACAAAGTTTCTTTCTGGACAGAAACTTCGGAAAATCATTGATAAATAATCACTAGGCAAATGAAGTTGAATTTTGGCATGTGGCAATGATATGGACATGAAAATATGTCCAAGAAGTTTGGAGTCAATTGGGAAAAGATAAATAACACTTGGTTCACAATGTGCTATTTAGGACAGAATAGGGAGTGAATTATTTGAGCATGATGGAAAACATGGCAAGTGAAATATTTTGCCATATTTGAGGAAGATATGACCCAAACAATTTATGAGTATTATTTGGGAATTTTAGGAGTGATGGAAATATAGGTTGCTTCACAACCTAGGGCAAATTGGGTTATTCCTTTAATAGAAAAGGAATATTCCCAAGGAAAAGATTATTGGGGTTGGTCCAAGATGGAAATGGAAAGATCTAGGGATGGATAAGAGGATGACAAGCCACTCTGGAAAGAAATAAGAGGCCATCTTCTTCAATTTCAAGACCACATAGCCACGGAAAAAGAAAACTCAAGCAAAAATCTCAGAAAAACAAAAGAAAAAGAAAGGGCCAAAAATCAGGCTGTGACAACTGTTCCCCCCTTAAAGAAATCTCGCCCTCGAGATTTTGTTGCACAGGGAACAAGTATGAATATACCGACTTAAGGAAACCATTTCTAACTCGCGTATCCTTTTTTCCTTTATTGATTGTTCCCATTAAATTGTTCATCTGACTTACCTGACTGGCTCTGGGGTGGTTTGCTTCACTGTATCCATATCCTGATAGATCTTACCTCACATTTTCATGCTTATACTGGCTCCAATACTTTTCATATCTGCTGACTTATCTGATATTACCATGACTGAAATATATGCCCGTCTCACAAATTTGAGAATGATTACCAATTGCTGTGTCTGTACTGACAACCTTCCATGAATTGGTGATCAGATTTTTCCTGATGAATACCCAAGCTCTGACTCCTTGCATTGGGTTTCTCCACTAAATGCAGGTTCTTCGGGTTCCAAATAGAGAGTTGAGACATAATCGTTTTCCTGACAGACTCTAACTTATCGCGGGAATTTCTGAATCATCAGGACTTGGTCCATTGTCTTGAGTCTCAGATTCATACCAAATATTTGATTGTCGCATGTCGTCGCCAACATAAGGGGTGTGACCTTATATGATAATATCCTCATCCTTGACTGACGGTGGCTCTGGCAGAAAATTTCTTCCAGACAGGCTATCCTTCGGTGATTCACATAAGCGAGGGCACATTGTGAGTGTCAAAACCGGCGGATCTCGGGTAGGGGGTCATGAACTATGCGTCTAAGGTCGATGGTAACAGGAGACAGAGGACATGATGTTTACCCAGGTTTGGGCCCTCTCTATGGAGGTAATACCCTACTTCCTGCTTGATTGATCTTGATGAATATGAGTATTACAAGAGTTGATCTACCACGAGATCGTAATGGCTAAACCCTAGAAGTCTAGCCTGTATGACTATGGTAATGAGTATATCCTTTCTGGACTACACCCTCCGGTTTACATAGACACTGATACGTCTCCGTCGTATCTACTTTTCCAAACACTTTTGCCCTTGTTTTGGACTCTAACTTGCATGATTTGAATGGAACTAACCCGGACTGAAGCTGTTTTCAGCAGACTTTCAATGGTGTTATTTATCTGCAGAAACAAAAGTTCTCGTAATGACCTGAAACTCCACGGAACATATTTTTGGAAAATATTAAAAATACTGGAAGAAGAATCCACGTCAGGGGGGCCTCCACCTGTCCACGAGGGTGGAGGGCGCGCCCCCTGCCTTGTGGGCCCCCTGTTGCTCCACCGACCTCAACTCCAACTCCATATATTCATGTTCGGGGAGAAAAAAATCAAGGAGAAGGATTCATCGCGTTTTACGATACGGAGCCGCCGCCAAGCCCTAAACTCTCCCAGGAGGGCTGATATGGAGTCCGTTCAGGGCTCCAGAGAAGGGAATCCGTCGCCGTCGTCATCATCAACCATCCTCCATCACCAATTTCAGGATGCTCACCGCCGTGCGTGAGTAATTCCATCGTAGGCTTGCTGGACGGTGATGGGTTGGATGAGATTTATCATGTAATCGAGTTAGTTTTGTTAGGATTTGATCCCTAGTATCCACTATGTTCTGAGATTGATGTTGCTATGACTTTGCTATGCTTAATGCTTGTCACTAGGGCCCGCGTGCCATGATTTGAGATCTGAACCTATTATGTTTTCATGAATATATGTGAGTTCTTGATCCTATCTTGCAAGTCTATAGTCACCTACTATGTGTTATGATCCGGCAACCCCGAAGTGACAATAATCGGGACCACTCCCGGTGATGACCTTAGTTTGACGAGTTCATGTATTCACTATGTGTTAATGCTTTGGTTCGGTACTCTATTAAAAGGAGGCCTTAATATCCCTTAGTTTCCATTAGGACCCCGCTGTCATGGGAGGGTAGGACAAAAGATGTCTTGCAAGTTCTTTTCCATAAGCACGTATGACTATATTCGGAATACATGCCTACATTACATTGATGAATTGGAGCTAGTTCTGTGTCACCCTATGTTATGACTGTTACATGATGAACCGCATCCGACATAATTCTCCATCACTGATCCATTGCATACGAGCTTTTCACATATTGTTCTTCGCTTATTTACTTTTCCGTTGCTACTGTTACAATCACTACAAAACCCAAAAATATTACTTTTGCTATCATTACTATTACTTCCATATTACTTTGCTACTAAATACTTTGCTGCAGATACTAAGTTATCCAGGCGTGGTTGAATTGACAACTCAACTGCTAATACTTGAGAATATTCTTTGGCTCCCCTTGTGTCGAATCAATAAATTTGGGTTGAATACTCTACCCTCGAAAATTGTTGCGATCCCCTATACTTGTGGGTTATCAAGACTATTTTCTTGCGCCGTTGCCGGGGAGCATAGCTCTATTCTTTGAGTCACTTGGGATTTATATCTGCTGGTCACTATGAAGAACTTGAAAGATGAAAAAACAAAAATTTATCCCTCAACTACGAGGGGAGGTAAGGAACTGCCATCTAGCTCTGCACTTGATTCACCTTCTGTTTTGAGTAAGCTTGCGACACCTAAACCTACTTCTGCTATTAATTCTAATATGTCGCGTGTTATTGATGATGCCACTTCTGCTATGCATGATACTTATGATGAAACTACTTCTATGCTTGATACTACTGTGCCACTTGGTGAATTTCTTGATGAACAACTTGCTAGGGCTAGAGAGAATGAAATTATTGAAACTGATAATATTGAAGATAGTGATGATGAAGACTCTCCCCCTAATAAATATGAATTGCCTGTTGTGTCTGAGGGTTATGTTTTGGATGAAGAATCTTCTAGAGCTATTCTTGCTTGCAATGATAGAAGTGATCTTAAGAAGCTATTAGCTAAATGGAAGCAGCGATCTCTTAATGCTAGAATGAAACCTGACCCTGCTTTTGCTACTTCACCTATCTATGTTACTGATAAGGATTATGAATCCTCTGTTGATCCTGATATAATTACTTTTGTTGAGTCTGATCCTTTCTATGGTTATTAATCTGAAACTGTTGTGGCACATCTTACTAAATTAAATGATATAGCCACCCTGTTCACTAATGATGAGAAATCTCGCTATCTTTATATCCTTAAAATATTTCCGTTCTCATTAAAGGGTGATGCTAAGATATGGTTTAATTCTCTTGATCCTGGTTGTGTGCGTAGTCCACGGGATATGATTTATTACTTCTCTGCTAAATATTTCCCTGCTCATAAGAAACAAGCTGCTTTAAGGGATATATACAACTTTGTTCAAATTGAAGAAGAGAGTCTCCCACAAGCTTGGGGGAGGCTTCTCCAATTACTTAATGCTTTGCCTGATCATCCTCTTAAGAAAAATGAAATAGTTGATATCTTTTATAATGGACTAACCGATGCTTCCAGAGATTACCTGGATAGTTGTGCTGGTTCTGTTTTCTGGGAAAGAACACCGGATGAAGCAGAGATTCTATTGAATAATATGTTGACTAATGAAAATAATTGTACACTTCCTAAGCCAATTCCTAAACCAACTCTGAAGAAGAGGGCTGTTCTATTTCTCAGTCCTGAAGATATGCAAGAGGCAAAGAAATCTATGAAAGAAAAAGGTATAAAAGCTAAAGATGTTAAGATATTTACCTCCTATTGAATAAATACACGGTCTTAATTTACCGCCTGTTGAAGAAACATATGATCTTAATCCATCACCTATTGAAGAAACTCATGGTCTTGATAACCTGACACAGGTAGTAAAGGTAAATTCTCTCTATAGGTTTGATGAAGGTGATATTCCTCACTATAAGTCTGCTAGACAATGCTTAGAAGAGTTTGATAATTTTATTGTCAACCAAGAAAACTTTAATGCTTATTTTGGTAGACAATTGAAATACAATTCCGATATGCTTGAACACTTGGGTGATTATATGTCTAGAGTTAAAGGTGAACTTAAACTCATTAGTAAACATGCTTCTATGGTTATCACTCAAGTAGAACAAGTACTTAAGGCTCAAAATGATTTGCTCAATGAATTAAATAATAAGGATAATGATTATGCTGTTAGAGTGGCTACTAGAACCGGTAAAATGACTCAGGAACCTTTGTATCCTGAAGGCCATCCTAAGAGAATTGAGCAAGATTCTCAGAGAAATAATATTGACACACCTAGTTCTTCTAAAAAGAAGAAAAAGAAAAATGATAGGACTTTGCATGCTTCTAGTGAACCTATTGCTGAAACACCTGAGAATCCAAAAGATATTTCTATTTCTGATGCTGAAACACAATCTGGTAATGAACATGAACCTAGTGATAATGTTAATGATAATGTTCATGATGATGCTCGACCTAGCAATGATAATGATGTAGAAATTGAACCTGCTGTTGATCTTGATAACCCACAATCAAAGAATCACCGTTATGATAAGAGAGACTTTGTTGCTAGGTAACACGGTAAAGAAAGGGAGCCATGGGTTCAGAAACCCATGCCTTTTCCTCCGAAACCATCCAAGAAAAAGGATGATGAGGATTTTGAGCGCTTTGTTGAAATGATTAGACCTATCTTTTTGCGTATGCGATTAACTGATATGCTCAAAATGAATCCTTATGCTAAGTATATGAAAGATATTGTCACTAATAAAAGAAAGATACCGGAAGCTGAAATTTCCACCATGCTTGCTAATTACACTTTTAAGGGTGGAATACCAAAGAAACTTGGAGATCCAGGAGTACCTACTATACCATGCTCCATTAAAAGAAACTATGTTAGAACTGCTTTATGTGATCTTGGAGCCGGGGTTAGTGTTATGCCTCTCTCTTTATATCGTAGACTTGATTTGAATAAGTTGACACCTACTTGAAATATCTTTGCAAATGGTCGATAAATCAACTGCTATACCTGTTGGTATTTGTGAGGATGTGCCTGTTGTGGTTGCAAACGTTACTATTTTAATGGACTTTGTTATTCTTGATATTCCGAGGACGATAGTATGTCTATTATTCTTGGAAGACCCTTTTGAATACTGCAGGGCTGTTATTGATTGCAAAAAAGGCAATGTCACTTTTCATGTTAATGGTAATGAGCATACGGTACACTTTCCGAGGAAACAACCTCAAGTTCATAGTATCAATTCTATTGGAAAAATTCCATCGATTATTTTTGGAGGTTTTGAATTTCCTCTTCCTACTGTCAAAAAGAGATATGATATTCTTATTATTGGGGATGTGCATATCCCCGTTGAGGTAACATAGTATTATTCGAAATTTCTCCGGTTCCATGTTATTCGGAATGAGTTTGTTAACAAGACTTGATCAACCTTGTTAGTGGATTCCTTTTGATGAGCATGAGATGGATGAAACTAGAAAGCACAACCTTCTGTACCCTCTCTCTACTTTCTGTTATTTAGTTGAAATAAAGTAAAAATAGTATTTTTCTGTCTATTTTCTGAATTATCCGTGCAATATAAAAAACCCAAAAATAAAAGTTCTCCAAATGCCCTGAAATTGTAATATGATTTTTTCTGGAATATTTGAGAATATTTGGCATTGAGAATACAAGAGGGGGAGCAAGCACCTGGCCACGAGGGTCCAGGGCGTGCCCCCTGCCTCGTGGGCCCATGGTGGCTCCCCTCCACTTATTCCTGCACCCATACACTTCTTCTTCCGCCCAAAAAAATCATTGTCCAGCTCAAGCACGAGTTCTAGCTCATTTTGCTGCGATTTTCGATCTCCTTGCTCAAAGCACCTCTCACAAAACTTCTTGGGGGGATTGTTCCTTGGTACGTGACTCCTCCATTGGTCCAATTAGTTTTTGTTCTCGTGCTTTATTCATTGCAAAATTGTGCTGCCTAAGTGACCATGTTCTTGAGCTTGCATGTCAAATTTATATGGTTCTAAGTAGTTCCAATGCATGATATAGGCTTTAGGCACTTATAGTAGTAGTTGCTATCAATTTTGTTGAGTTTGGTTCACTTTTATTTGAAGTTACTAAAAATTTCAGAAATTTTTCAGTGGAAGAAATATGCTTAGGAAAATGTACCAAGGTGGTTCTTCAAGGAAGTAAGGACCCAGGCTTGCAATGCGTGATGCTGATGATGAGCCACCAAGGAACGCTCCAGTGCGGCCTTGTGAATGGCCTTCAGAGGACTTTATGGATCGAGCGGGAATTAAGGAAGAATTTAGCGCATATTTGCGTAATGCTGATCTTGTGAGCTTCGAGGCAGAAAAGTGCCCCCAGTACCACTATCTCACTAGTTCCTTTGTGAGGAGGTTTGAATATTCATCTTCACGTAATTCTCAAACTATCCTGTTTGATCTCTATGAAAATTCTTATACCATGGACTTAGTGGATTTTACCACTTCTTGGAAACTTCCACAATAAGGTAGTGCTAGTGAACCCCGCAAGTCTAAATTTAGAGATTTTCTTGCTAGTATTACTGTGGGGGAATCTAGAGACATAGCACAAGCTACAATAGGGAGCAGCCATTTTCCTGCTATACATTATTTTGCTCTCTTTATAGGTAGGTGCATAAATGGTAAGGATGAGGCATGTCATATGTGTGTCCCTGACCTCAGTGTTCTCAGGAGCGCTGTGTTAGGAGATAAGCATTATAATTTGGGAGCCATTGTTGCACTTAGGTTGCATAATAATAGATTACATGGAGATTTGTTTGGTGGAATTTATGCAACCCGTATAGCTAATTTTCTGGGTATAGCCATACATGAGGATGATATTGAGTTGCCTCCTACTCCCTCCGTCCGGAAATACTTGTCATCCAAATGGACAAAAAATAATGTATCTAGAACTAAAATACATCTAGATACATCCCCTTTTATTCATTTTGATGACAAGTATTTCTGGACGGAGGGAGTACTTATTTGGATTATAATGCCATGGTTCATCATCGTTTTCCTGAGAGGAACGAGCAGTCCCTCCAGTATCGCTTAATCTTTGATAGACGTCGTGCTGTCCATATTACTCTCTCTGCTCCTGCCTTCTTTGATTATCAGGCAAAAGGAAGACATTTTATCACTAGAGAGGAGGCAGATGAGTACGAGAGGAGGGCGGAGGCAGCTCGCCGACACGCTGCAGCTCAGGAGGTAATAGCCGCTGCATCTCAGTACGACCTCGGCTACAATTATGGATATCCGCCAGGCCATCCATGGCAATAAAACAACTTAGGCCAAAAGCCTAAGCTTGGGGGAGTACGTATTTCTCACCGACATTACATTCATGTTCACACACTCATTGCTAGATGTCGGTGCTCATACTTTTTCACTGTACTATCCATGCTAGCTTATTTTCTTTTTCTTGCTTTCTTCTTGTGTGTTTGATTAAATCTTAAGAAAAAACAAAAAAATTAGTGTAGCTTTTAGTTAGGTTTACTTTTCTTGCTGTAGTAGTAATAATTAAAAATAAAACCCAAAAATATCTCCCATTCTTCTTTTGCTTGTTGGGAGCTTTCCCGTGTAAATAGTTTTATTTCTTTTCTTTTCTTTGGGGGTCGATAGGAGAAGACCATAATTAAATTGTTGAAGTGGCTCTTATATGCATTATTGTTGAATTATCCAAGAGCCCATATTGCCTTGTCTTCTCCTGTTTATTGAACGCTCGCAGATTCTAGCTTAGTCCAATGCTCGTGCAATCTTATTATTTTCACATCGTTCGGTCGTGCAAGTGAAAGGCAATAATGACGATATATGATGGACTGATTGAGATGAGAGAAGTTGGTATGAACTCAACCTCTCTTGTTTTTGTAAATATGATTAGTTCATCATTCCTGATTCAGCCTATTATGAATAAACATGTTTGCAATGACAATTAGAGATTATAGTTGCTCGTGCCATGCTTGATTAGCTATGAGTTATAATGGTTTACCTTGCGTGCCAACATGCTATTAAAATGGTTGTGATGTGGTATAGTGGGGTGGTATCATCCTTTGAATGATTTAAGTGACTTGACTTGGCACATGTTCACGCATGTAGTTGAAACAAATCAACATAGCCTTCATGATATTTATTTTCATGGTGGATTATATCCTACTCATGCTTGCACTCAATGTTTATTAATTTTAATGCATGTTCATGACTGTTGTCGCTCTCTAGTTGGTCGCTTCCCAGTCTTTTGCTAGCCTTCACTTGTACTAAGTGGGAATACTGCTTGTGCATCCAATTCCTTAAACCCCAAAGTTATGCCATATGAGTCCACTATACCTTCCTATATGCGGTATCTACCTACCGTTCCAAGTAAATTTGTATGTGCCAAACTCTAAACCTTCAAATGAAATTCTGTTTTGTATGCTCGAATAGCTCATGTATCAAATGGGGCCGTCCGTATCTTCCATGCTAGGCGGGTTATCTCAAGAGGAGTGGACTCCGCTCCTCACTCACGAGAAAATGGCTGGTCACAGGGATGCCCAGTCCCATGCTTTATGCAAATCAAATCAAAATAATTGCAAACAAAACTCCCCCTGGGACTGTTGTTAGTTCGAGGCACTCGTTGTTTCGAGCAAGCCATGGATTGATGCTTGTTGGTGGAGGGGGAGTATAAACTTTACCATTCGGTTTGGGAACCGCCTCTAATGTGTGTAGCATGGAAGACATCGCCATCTCTTGGTTGCTATGTTGACAATGAAAGTATGCCGCTCAATATATTATTTATCTCTGCTTTAAAATCGAGCTCTGGCACCTCTACAAATCCCTGCTTCCCTCTACGAAGGGTCTATCTATTTACTTTCATGTTGAGTCATCACCCTCTTATTAAAAGCACCAGCTGGAGAGCACAACTGTCATTTGCATCCATTACTATTAATTTATATTGGGTATGACTATGATTGGATCTCTTTCACCATGAATTACAATGTCTAGTCAGTCCTTGATCTTTAAAGGTGCTCTACATTTATGTTTTGCGGTCTCAGAAAGGGCTAGCGAGATACCATCTTGTTATATCATATCATGATTGTTTTGAGAAAGTGTTGTCATCCGAGATTTATCATTATTGCTCGCTAGATGATTATGCCATTGATATGAGTAAACATGAGACCTAAGAGTTATTGTGAATGTGGTTAGTCATAATCTTTGCTGAAAACTTGAATGCTGGCTTTACATATTTACAACAACAAGAGCAAACAGAGTTCGTAAAAGTTTTTCTTTATCAATTTCAGTTTATCAACTGAATTGCTTGAGGACAAGCAAAGGTTTATGCTTGGGGGAGTTGATACGTCTCCGTCGTATCTACTTTTCCAAACATTTTTGCCCTTGTTTTGGACTCTAACTTGCATGATTTGAATGGGACTAACCCGGACTGACGCTGTTTTCAGCAGACTTTCCATATTTATGTGTAGAAACAAAAGTTCTGGGAATGACCTGAAACTCCACGGAACATATTTTTGGAAAATATTAAAAATACTGGAAGAAGAATCCACGTCAGGGGGCCTCCACCTGTCCACGAGGGTGGAGGGCGCGCCCCCTGCCTCGTGGGCCCCCTCTTGCTTGATACGTCTCCGTCGTATCTACTTTTCCAAACACGTTTGCCCTAGTTTTGGACTCTAACTTGTATGAATTGAATGGAACTAACCCGGACCGACGCTGCTTTTGTTGAGAATAGCCATGATGTTGTTTTATGTGCGAAAAACAAAAGTTCTCGGAATGACCTGAAACTCCACGGAATATCTTAGAATAAATAATAAAAATCCTTGCCAAAGATGAAGACCAGGGCCCACACTGTCCACGAGGGTAGGGGCGCGCCTCCCGGGCGCGCCTCACCTCGTGGGCCCCCTGGAGACCCTCCGACTCCAACTCCAACTCCATATATTGGCTTTCGGGGAGAAAAAAAATCAGAGAGAAAGTTTCATCATGTTTTATGATACGGAGCCACCGCCAAGCCCTAATCTCTCTCGGGAGGGCTGATCTGGAGTCCGTTCGGGGCTCCGGAGAGGGGGATTCGTCGCTGTCGTCATCATCAACCATCCTCCATCACCAATTTCATGATGCTCACCGTCGTGCGTGAGTAATTCCATCGTAGGCTTGCTGGACGGTGATGGGTTGGATGAGATTTATCATGTAATCGAGTTAGTTTTGTTAGGGTTTGATCCCTAGTATCCACTATGTTCTGAGATTGATGTTGCTATGACTTTGCTATGCTTAATGCTTGTCACTAGGGCCCGAGTGCCATGATTTTAGATCTGAACCTATTATGTTTTCATGAATATATGTGTGTTCTTGATCCTATCTTGCAAGTCTATAGTCACCTACTATGTGTTATGATCCGGTAACCCCGAAGTGACAATAATCGGGACCACTCCCGGTGATGACCATAGTTTGAGGACTTCATGTATTCAATATGTGCTAATGCTTTGTTCCGGTTCTCTATTAAAAGGACGCCTTAATATCCCTTAGTTTCCAATAGGACCCCACTGCCACGGGAGGGTAGGACAAAAGATGTCATGCAAGTTCTTTTCCATAAGCACGTATAACTATTTACGGAATACATGCCCACATTACATTGATGAATTGGAGCTAGTTCTGTGTCACCCTATGTTATGACTGTTACATGACGAACCACATCCGGCATAATTATCCATCACTGATCCGGTGCCTACGAGCTTTCCATATACTGGTTTACGCTTATTGTTGCTATTGTTACAATCACTACAAAATACGAAAAATATTTACTATTGCTTGCACTGCTCTTTTGTTACCGTTACCGCCACTATCGTATTACTTTGCTACTAAACACTTTGCTGCAGATACTAAGTTTCCGGGTGTGGTTGAATTGAAAACTCAGCTGCTAATACTTGAGAATATTCTTTGGCTCCCCTTGTGTCGAATCAATAAATTTGGGTTGAATACTCTACCCTCGAAAACTGTTGTGATCCCCTATACTTGTGGGTTATCATTGCTCCACCGACCTCAACTCCAACTCCATATATTCGTGTTCGGGGAGAAAAAAATCAAGGAGAAGGATTCATCACGTTTTACGATACGGAGCCGCCGCCAAGCCCTAAACTATCTCAGGAGGTCTGATCTGGAGTCCGTTCGGGGCTCCGGAGAGGGGAATCCGTCGCCGTCGTCATCATCAACCATCCTCCATCACCAATTTCATGATGCTCACCGCCGTGCGTGAGTAATTCCATCGTAGGCTTGCTGGACGGTGATGGGTTGGATGAGATTTATCATGTAATCGAGTTAGTTTTGTTAGGGTTTGATCCCTAGTATCCACTATGTTCTGAGATTGATGTTGCTATGACTTTGCTATGCTTAATGCTTGTCACTAGGCCCCGAGTGCCATGATTTCAGATCTGAACCTATTATGTTTTCATGAATATATGTGAGTTCTTGATCCTATCTTGCAAGTCTATAGTCACCTACTATGTGTTATGATCTGGCAACCCCGAAGTGACAATAATCGGGACCACTCCCGGTGATGACCTTAGTTTGACGAGTTCATGTATTCACTATGTGTTAATGCTTTGGTCCGGTACTCTATTAAAAGGAGGCCTTAATATCCCTTAGTTTCCATTAGGACCCCGCTTCCACGGGAGGGTAGGACAAAAGATGTCATGCAAGTTCTTTTCCATAAGCACGTATGACTATATTCGGAATACATGCCTACATTACATTGATGAATTGGAGCTAGTTCTGTGTCACCCTATGTTATGACTGTTACATGATGAACCGCGTCCGGCATAATTCTCCATCACTGATCCATTGCCTACGAGCTTTTCACATATTGTTCTTCGCTTATTTACTTTTCCGCCGCTACTGTTACAATTACTACAAAACCCAAAAATATTACTTTTGCTATCATTACTGTTACTTCCATATTACTTTGCTACTAAATACTTTGCTGCAGATACTAAGTTATCCAGGTGTGGTTGAATTGACAACTCAACTGCTAATACTTGAGAATATTCTTTGGCTCCCCTTGTGTCGAATCAATAAATTTGGGTTGAATACTCTACCCTCGAAAACTGTTGCGACCCCCTATACTTGTGGGTTATCAGGCACCGGGGGGGGGGGATCTAGGGTTACATAGAGTCGGTTACATAAGATGGAATCTTCATATTTAGTCGCCAAGCTCGCCCTCCACACCAAGGAGAGTCCAATCCGACACGATTCTGATCTTGACCTTCATGTCTTCACAGCCCACCAGTCCGGCCCATTGATAATAGGCCGGACGCCTGAGGACCCCTTAGTCCAGGACTCCCTCGATAGCCCCCGAATCAGTCTTCAATTGCGAGGTGTTCGGCACACAAATTGTCTTCGGCATTGCAAGGCGGGTTCCTCCTTTAATGATTTCCAAGTAGTGTATTTGGCTGTAGATTCAATATCCCTCCTCTGCTTCTGCGCGTTTTAATAACTTCGTCTTCCACGTGTTGAGTGAATGCGGGGGGTCAGGGTATTTTTTGCAAACAACACCCCGTTTAGGTCAGGAAGAACGCCTATTTAAAGAGATCGGATGTTAGATCCATTCAATATCTCGTGGAGAAAATATCCCTAAAGAATACTAGGAGAAGCCATTCCAACATGGCTAGCATTCTCAGTTCCTCCTTCGACTCAGAGAGAGGCGAGTGGGAGAGGTGCTCAGTGGCCTACAACCAACTAGAGAAGCTGCAAACTCAAGGATTCCTCCCCCCTGCAGATCTGGTCCCCGTTCGAGCAGGGCAAGCTTCCCTTAACGGTGAGACCCAGGCGGAGGATTTTCCCATCCATCCGAGAGGTAGCACTACAAAAAAAAGACACATCCGTGACAGTTTGGGCCGAACGAATTTTTTTCTGTCATACATATGACACTTCTATGACGATAATTGTGACAAAACCTGGTATCATCATAGATGTGGTGGGCTCCTACTTCTATGACAAAAAATCATGACAGAAAATGGGCTTTTCGTCACAGGCGGGCCGAGACGCAGCTGCATGACATTCTTTGGGCCCTCCATGACGGAAAAACCGTGGTAGAAGCGAGGGAGGAAAATTTCGGGAGTTGCCGGTTACGGTGGGAGGTCGGGGCCGAGCGATGCGCGCTTTCTCGTCATTACACGCGCTGCAAAAGTAGAGGTATTGGCTCTAATCAACCCGAAGCGAGGCGTTGGGCTCTAATCAACTCGAGTGATTGCACCGCAGCTACGCGTTCTTCGAACCCGAGCGATCGATCGATGGTGTTAATCGAACCCGATGGAGCGATTCGCCGCTCTCGCTGCTAATCAAGCCGATCAATTGGATGAACAGTGAGTGTTGCGGGGGTGGATGGATGAGGAGCGGTGGCGTTGCCTCTAGATGAACAGGACCCCATGGTGTGGAGGGCTGGATGAATAGTATACGGTGGAGGGGTAGCCGTGGAGGGTGGTTGAACAGACCCCATCTTTGTGGAGGGCTGGATGAACAGAGACGGTGGAGGGTGCCCGTGGAGGGTGGTTGAACAAGAGCCGGTGGAGTAGAGCGCGGTGGAGGCTGGATGAACAGAGCCCATGGAGGCCGGAGGAGGTCGACAGAGGCCCGTGGAGGCCGGAGGAGGTCGACGGTGGAGATGAATAGTATCCCATGGAGTCCTGCTTTTGCGGTCGCCACACCCATCCCGATGAACAGACCCCGCTTTGACCGTGGCGCCCAACACAAGTCCGTTTCATCCGCTTTTGCGGCACGCCACACCCTCCCGATCAACAGGACCCCGTTTCGACCGTAGGAGGTCCGTTTCCTCCGTTTTGCGACACGCCACACCCTCCCGATCAACAGACCCGCGTTTCGACCGTAGGAGGTCCGTTTCCTCTTTTGTGGTACGCCACACCCTCCCGATCAACAGGACCCGTTTGAACGTAGGAGGTCCGTTTCCTCCGCAGCGATACGCCAGCCTCGTTTCCATCGCTGTTCCGCCCAAGCCCTCCCGGCGAACACGACCACGCATTCCGTTCTGACCCAGCCGGTTGGCTCCCCATGAACATGACGACGACGCTGTTTCTCCGTTCTGACCCAGCCATGTACGTATGCGCGAGTATGCGTTCGAGACCCTGCCCGTATGTACGTACGTGGCCGTATTTTCTTTCTTGCACCCTCGCCGCTGTACGTACGTGTACATGCTACATGCGCGCCTCTACTACGATACGTGTGTGCCTCTACATCGACCAGTATGTACGTACACGTTCGCGACCAGAATGACAACGCTACGTACGCTTCGACCAGGTGGGTCCCGACTGTCAGGCACTTCCTTGCCTGTGAAGATGTAGCTGGTGGGTCCCAGCAGTCGGGGGGGGGGATTGTTTTGTTTTTTTGCCCGGACGCACTTCCTTGCGTGTGAAGATGTAGCTGGTGGGTCCCAGCAGTCAGGAGGGCGAATCACTTTTTTTGCTCGGACGCACTTCCTTGCGTGCGAAGATGTAGCTGGTGGGTCCCAGCAGTCAGGGGGGCGAATCTGTTTTTTTTGCCCGACGCTCTTCCTTGCGTATAAGATGTAGCTGGTGGTTCCCAGCAATCGAAGGTGAATCGTTTTTTGCCCGGACGCACTTCCTTGCGCTGCTGAAGGAATAGCTGGTGGGTCCCAGCAATCGGGAAACGTTTTTTCGAAATCGGTGGCCCGTCCGGTGGGTCCCATTGTCGTGGAGGAATAATTATTTTCAGCGTAATAAGGAGGCACTTCCTTCTGCGGCCGTGGACCCACTGTCGGCCTCTCCACATACACCCACGTCCGATGGAAGTCGCTCCTTGACCACGTTGACCACGCCGCGCCGAGAGCACCGGGCGGTGGACGATGGCGAGGCCTAGGAAGGGGACGACGGGAGCCGGGAAGACGCGGCGGTGGAAGCCAGCGGAGAGGAGTACGAGGTTCACCGTTCGCCTGCGGTGTGAGGTTGCCGTCACCGCAGGCTCGCCAGCGGTGGGGTGTGGGGCGGTGAGGCCTCATGGCGAAAGCATCCAGCCACGGGAGGCAGGAGCATGCGGCACGACCGGCGCTGCTTTGGGCGGCTGGAGCAAGAAGACCAGAGGTTGAAGAAGCACTACAACCGTTGGATGGACATCGTACGGTCAGTCGAGCTAGAATCGTGCATATTGACTAAGTTGACAAAGCCCTTCGTCCCCGTCAACTTAGTAGGCCCACTATACTGGGTCCCAGCTAGCAGGGGGAGTATTCTTTTTTTGGGCGTAATAAGGAGGCACTTCCTTGCGTGCAAAGATATAGCTGGTGGGTCCGAGCTGTTAGCGGCAGTAATGTTTTTTTCACGAAATACAGAGGACCTTTCGGTGGGTCCCAGATGTCAGGTGGAGGAATCATTATTTTGCACGTAATAAGGAGGCATTTCCTTGCGTGCGGCCGTGGACCCAGCTGTCAGCCTCTCCACATACAGTCCACTTCATATGCATGTCGGTCATTGACCACGTTGGTCACGCCACGCCGAGAGCACCAGGGCGGTGGACGACGGTGTGGCCTAGGAAGGGAACGACACGGAGGCAGGGAAGACTCGGTAGTTGTTTCCCACGCGGAGGGGAGTACGACTGTACGAGGGTTTACTGGTTCGTCTACCGTCGCCGGAGAATAACAATAGGTGTGGGACTGTGGGTGAGTAGAGGGATGGCTAGGCCAGCGATGGGAGTATGGTGGGGCGGTGAGGCCTGCGCGGCAGCACAGCCAGCCGCGGGGAGGAGGGAGCAGGCAGTCCCTCTGGCGCTTGTTTGAGCGGCTGGAGCAGGAAGAGCAGAGATTTTGGATGGACATCCAACAATATACATGCCATCTGTGGAAAGCCTCAAATCTGTGGAAAACAACATACAACCCATCTGCCATTATTTCAAATAGTTTACATCCCATTTGCTAATTCTTACGGGTTTTTTTGGAGCCCATATTCTTTTTGTTAGCATTACAGCCCATATTGTGGCCACGGTTAAAAAATTATCTGAAATTTTGCATATGTCGGTCTTGGTCTGAACTGTTTTAATCCCGAAATTTCGAGTCACATTCAGATTGATTTTAAAATAAATGTATATCAATATAAAATCTAATAAATTGTCCACGCATAAAAATCAATGCAATTTAAAATCTTGAAATGAAAAAAAGATATTTGAAACTAATTGCCGGTTTGATGTGTTTTAAAAATGTGCAGCCCATTTCTCATTACTGATAGGCCATTTTCTCGGCCAGCCGAATGAAGCTCTCCTTGTCTTGAAAGATTTGCAGCCCAACAGGCCTGATAAAGCGACTTACTTGACAAATCAACAAAAAACTGGGCTAGCCATTTTCAAAAAGAAAAAAAACTACTGGGCTGGTCTGTGGTAAACATAAAAGAAAAGGCTGCCTAGACATGCAAGAGTGTCCCGCACAGCCCAGTTGACACCCAGCTTCCGTCTCAAAAACAAATTAGATAAATGCCACTCCAATTATGGCGATTCATAAAAATGCCACTGCAATTTCCAAATTTTGAAAAATGCCACTGCAATTTTTGCAAACTTTGAAAAACGCCACTGCAGTTTGCAAACTTTGAAAAATGCCACTAGAAATGGCAATTTTCAAAGTTTGGAAATTGCAGTGACATTTCTCGGAGGCATTTATCAAATTAACCCAAAACAAAAATAACTGGGCGAGCTGCTGGGTCCATGGTGTCAGCCGCTCGTTGTGCAATTCTCTCGTTTATTGACTACGTTGACAATGGCATGGGACCCAGATGTCAGAAATCCACTAGGAGGAGCCATTTTTATTGGCTTGAAATAAGGAGGCACTTGCTTGTGTACTGCCATGACCTTGGCGGGTCCCTGCTGTCATCCTCTCCACGTACAATCATCTCCTGATTGTGTGCGCGTCAACTTGCTAGGACCATAAGTCAGCCTCTAAACCCATGGAGGACAAATACAACCCATTTAAAAAAATAACAGCCCATTCCATACGTTCAAACGGAAAGTTCAACATTCAGAGCAAAGTAACAGGTCTGATCCACATATAGAGTACTGAACTTCCACGTTGACAACCATCATAGCCAAGCTAACTATCTACTCCCACTAGACAAGTACTAACTTACTCTTAGCTAACTAGACGATGTCGGCCGCCATCTGTGGTACACGAGCAAGACGCCGGCAGCGGCGTCCTGCGCCTCGCCTCGGACTTGCCAGAGGTGCGATAGGGCACGTTGCTCGCGCGCGTTGGACCTTTCCATGCCGGCATGGTCCACCGAAGCTTCGGCTTCCAAGCGGGAAACCCACTTGACGAGCTGGTAATAAAAATCGGCGTCGCGAACGCGTGCGTGCCCGATAGCCTCCAGGGCTATTTGCCGGGCGCCGGCCTCCACGTAGTTGGCCCGATTATGGCGCTCGCTTTCGCGACTCAGAGCGTCGGTGCGCTGCTGCTCCATGTCCCGCTAGCGGCGCAAATCAGCGATACGCTGCTCCTCCGCCAGGCGGTCGCACTCCAACAACTCCTGCTCCTCCGCCATGCGGTCGCGCTCCAACAACTCCTCGATATGCGCATTGCCATCTAAAGATAGATAGAATGCCTCCTCCCTCCGTCGCCTTCGGTGAAAAACCGAACACTAGTTCCGCGGTGACCGCCTCGGCGTTTACATGAGACGGGCGGGGCATGGCGGACGTGGCGAAGCGACATCGGGCCGGTGGGGCTTATGAGGATATGGCGAGTTGGGTCACGGTGGCACCGGAGAAGGCCGGAAACAATACTTATAGGGGAAGGTAGCGCGACGGTCATCGGAATTCAATGCATAATGGCTTAGCGCGCCAGCTTGCCGTGGAAAACTAGGGAAACTGAAATTATGACTATGCCGTCCCGTCCCGTCTGGGTCGCACGTCAGCATGGCGGTCAAACGAGTGCACTCGAATCATCTCCCTCCTTGTCAATAATGATTTCAATGGATTTAAAAAGCCCGCAACAATTAAAGCGTACCTTTTTCGCATCAGTTAGCTGCCTTAATTACGGTCGGCTGCATGTAGGCACTCAGAATCGCCGCAGAGCGATGCTGCGCAGCATGCAACGAGTCGCAGCCGAGGGCACGCATGCAGCCACTTAAATTGCTGGAATTAATTAGGCTTAAACTTCTGCATGCAGTTAATTATTGCCATGCCTTGGTCTTGCTGCTTTGCTCACGGGACTAATAAACCCGGACGGAGGGAGTACCTTGGTTGGTGAGAGGTTTGAATTAAGCCCTGCAAACCGGAAGGGAGGTACTAGTACGTGTGTGACCCACTATTTATTCGTGTAGGATCGAGTAGGTCGTTTCTTGAATTGAGCCCTGCAAACCGGAAAGGAGGTAATACGTGCGTGATCCGCTATTTATCCGTGTAGGATCGATAGTGTAGCTTGTCAGTTTCTTCAGAGGTAGGCGTTTTTATCCGTGTAGGATCGATAGTGTAGCTTGTCGGTTTCTTGAGGTAGGCATTTTTATTCAAAAACTGCCACTTCGCATCTTCGTCGCAAATAAAACTGCCAGAGCGCATTTGTAGGCTAGCTAGTGATCGATCAAGAACTTGTAAACACCGAGCGAACAAAAATAAGTAATCATAATGCATCTCAATGATTCACAGATCATATACAAATATGTAGCTCCAAAAGAAAAGATCAACCACTTCGGATATTGCGTCGCAACTAAAACTAACTAGTACGATTCCCATACATAAGATCAACATGTTAATACATCTCAATGATTCACAGACCATATACAAATATGTAGCTCCAAAAGCAAAGATCTAGAAAAAACATCTGTTCTTCCTACTAACATGGATGCTTCTCTTGGCCAACATTCAGTACAGACTGAAAGACAAATTTGTTTGTGAAGTCTACAATTCCTCTTGAAAACGTAAGTGGTTTCACCAACAGCTGGAACCATGAGAATGAACCACACATGATGGAGGAACATCCACTGCAATATGATTTGGTCTTCTCTCGATCACGCCCCGAGACTATTTTCGGAATACAAACTTTAACTTAGGGAAAATGATGCCCATTGTATAATCGGACTAAAAGCAATGAAGCACCTAGTGTTAGCCAAGAAATAGTACAGTACTACTTTTCTGCAGTCCATGAAGTGACTATCCAATCTTTGTGTCTATTTTCAAATGGCACTGCATGCAGTGACTATACTATTCTCTTATGCAGTTCAACCAAAATTGCGGGCACTTTGTTTGTTTGCCAAATAGCAACGGGAAGACATCTCTGTCTGGATAAATATCAAGCAGCTAGTAAACATATACCACACCATGTTCGCAGTGATGGAAGAGGTGAAATCGATACAACCGAAATTGAGCATCCAATCATTGAATCCTGTCCTGCACCTCCAATGTAGGTCCACCCTGCCAATAAATTCACATGCAAACCACTAGTATTACTATCTAAAGACAGTACAAAAAGAGTAGCAAGATAGCAGCAAACCATGTACCTTCGTAATGAACAGCTCATAGTGCCACCAATTGGATATAAAGGTTTGGAAAAAAACATGCTCCTAATGTTGAACCAGTTGGACTTTTTGTGCAGTTCCACTAAAATCGAGCATCCCTGTTTGCATAGATATTGAAAGTGTGATTACTATAAAAGTGGCACTAGTTGAAGCATAGACTCACAAATATAAGCATTCCAATTTCTTAATGGGAAAAGGTAGCAAGACTGTTTCTAACCACCTGTTTGAAGGAATAAATAAAGCAATCAAGGTGATGTCGAAGGCATACATAGTTTTTTTCTGAAAAACTGAGCCATTCCTGACCTTTCCTCTTCTTTTAAGCAAATTTTCTGTAGTTCTACTAAAATAAAATGCCATCACCGCCTTGACAATTCAGTGACACTGTACAAAAGGAAATGACTTAACATTACATCATGATGTCGGGTATGTAGTAGACAGGCATTAGAGACAAACATACAGTCCTCCTCCGATAACATAATGAACATTAATTTTAACAAAGGTGTGACTAGCTTTATCGGGATAATTTGAGTGCACTCTACACCCTCTGTTCCTTAATATAAGACGTTTTCGCGGTTCAATTTAAAGTACCCATACGTCTAGTATTTAGAAAAATAGGTAGTAGTTTTCTTGAGCACATATCTTGGAAAGCTTGCCACACTTTATTTATGTCCCTACGCTAATGCAACACCATTCAATACTACAAATATACACTAATCCGAAGGGCTAGTGCAACAAGAGAGTAGTTAGTTTATTACAGGTACAAGACAATGGTTTTATTGAACAGATTTCAGTAAACTCTAGCACTGGAAGGTTTCTATAAGAATTAACAATACAAAATGTAAAGGTAACAAGTTTCAGCATTGGTATACTACCTGTGCATGAGCATTAAACCAAATACAGAAGTCTGAAGGTAACTAGCATTATTAACTAATGACAGTATAAAAAAATTGCAAACCTTGTACCTCCAAGGTAAATATCATTTCAAACTGGGGGGGACCTTAAAAATTGCTATCCCAATCTTGATAATCGATCAAACATAAAAACTTGATCGAGCGAATCAAGAGAACAGCCGAGGAGGAGGTGCCCACTTGACCTTTCCTCTTGAATTCATAATTGTGCATGCGGTTTAACCAAAATAAAATGACATCAGCGTCCGGCATTTTGGTGACACTGTACAAAAAAATTAACTTATCTCATGAAAGTGAGGTATGTAATCTATAAGCATTAACGATTGCAAAAATCTGAAGGTAGTAACAAGTTTCATCGTTGGTATCTTGGGTGTGCAACAACATTAGAATGCCTTAGCTGAAAAATCTTTAATACATCCACAATCAATGCTAACCTGAAATGATCCAAAGACATTAAATGGCACTGCTTAAATTTATCGGTGGCATTAGACTGAGAGCGGCATTAGTTAAATGTGGCATCACTTTAACAGTAGCATTGCTTGACTTGACTGCTGGCGTTATACTAACAGCAAAAAAGTGGCAATAAGAGCATGGGAGGCCCATTCGGACAGTGGGCGCACCAGTACGATGTACCTCCACGGACGCAGAGTGGTGAGGGAGGTATGGTTACCCAGAGCAACAAATATCCAGGCAGCATATGTGGATTACGTCCCATTTTTGTTCTCTTTAGCCACCTTTTTCCTATGTGAGGACAACAAACCGATCGACCTGGTTATTCTCTATTGCGTTGTCATGCCTTTCTACCCTTCTTCAACCAAGAGACACGAGACTCGTTCCTTAGCTACTGATTTTTCCCTTTTCAACCTAGATGCGGGTTCGATGCCTACTCTCTTGGACAGTACAGTCTCCCTTCCTTTCCTTATTCAACCCAGACATGCATTAATCTGCATGAAGTAGGGTTTCCTTTAATAGTGCAAATTATGGTTTTCGCCTGCGTGGCCAGCATAGTAGAGGATAGCAAATTGGGAAGATGGTGGAGTGGAAAAATATCCACATGCAACGACGTGCCAGATGAGGCAATAGAACAAGGGTATGGTTCGAAAAGAGGTAGCATACCCGAGGGTCGGCGGGAAGTGGCTTCGCTCGTGGTCGTCGTCCTCCGCACACACTACTGCAGCAAGCTTGGGGACGGAGGCCATCCCACGTGGGCGCTAGATCTGAGAGGACGGCCTTGTCGTCAGTGCGTGACCTCGCTCGCCGACGACGAGTGCGTCAACGCTGCACGTCCTTTTCTTCCCCGGCGGATCTGTGACCACCGGTGAGGAGGGAGAGAGGAGCCGTCTTTTTTAGATCTGAAGAGAGGGTGGTAGTGCGAGAAGCAAGTGGGCAGCCCTTGGCAAGAAAGCGCTGAAGCTCCAGCCTATATATCTTCCTTATACTACTAGTACTGGAGGTGGAGTAGTGGTAGAGTAGTTTATATTTTCTCTGCGTACAGTACTAGTTAGTCGTGCTTCAAAACTGAACGACACGCCATTAAAATAATAAAGGTCAATAACTAATGTGGAACCTCGGGCCAACGCGGCCAGATCGCATTTTGCACGAGAAATTACACACCATGTTTCGTTGACATGTGGTCCTGATACGTCTCCGTCGTATCTATAATTTTTAATTGTTCCATGCCAATATTATTCACTTCCTTATACTTTTTGGCAACTTTTTATATTATTTTTGGGACTAACATATTGATCTAGTGCCAGTGCCGGTTCCTGTCTGTTGCATGTTTTATGTTTCGCAGAATATCCATATCAAACGGAGTCCAAACGGGATAAAAACGGACGGGGATTATTTTTGGAAAATATGGAAAATTCCAGAAGAAAATCCACGCGAGACGGTGCCCGAGGTGGTCACGAGGTAGGGGGGCGCGCCCCCTACCCTCGTGAGCCCACCGTAAGGCGGATGATGCTCTTCTTTTGCCGCAAGAAAGCTAATATTCGGAAAAAAATCACGGCGAAGGTTTCAGGCCAATCGGAGTTACGGATCTCCATATATACGCGAAACGGTGAAAACAGAGCCAGAACAGAACGCAGAAACAAAGAGATAGATCCAATCTCGGAGGGGCTCTCGCCCTTCCCAAGCCATGGGAGCCAAGGACTAGAGGGGAAACCCTTCTCCCATCTAGGGAGAAGGTCAAGGAAGAAGAAGAAGAAGGGGGGCCTCTCTCCCCCTTGCTTCCGATGGCACCGGAGCGCTGCCGGGGGCCATCATCATCACCGCGATCTTCACCAACACCACCGTCATCTTCACCAACATCTCCATCACCTTCCCCCTCTATCTACAGCGGTCCACACTCCCGCAACCCGCTGTACCCTCTACTTGAACATGGTGCTTTATGCTTCATATTATTATCCAATGATGTGTTGCCATCCTATGATGTCTGAGTAGATTTTCCTTGTCCTATCGGTGGTTGATGAATTGCTATGATTGATTTAATTTTCTTGTGGTTATGTTGCTGTCCTTTGGTGCCCATCATATGAGCGCGCGCGTGGATCACACCATAGGGTTAGTTGTATGTTGATAGAACTATGTATTGGAGGGCAAGAGTGACAGAAGCGTCAACCTAGCATAGAAATTGATGCATACGGGATTGAAGCGGGACCAATATATCTTAATGCTATGGTTGGGTTTTACCTTAATGAACATTAGTATTTGCGGATGCTTGCTAATAGTTCCAATCATAAGTGCATAGAATTCCAAGTAAGGGATGACATGCTAGCAGTGGCCTCTCCCACATAAAACTTGCTATCGGTCTAGTAAAGTAGTCAATTGCTTTAGGGACAATTTCTTCACACCTACCATCACTTTTCCACACTCGCTATATTTACTTTAGTTGTGTCTTTACCTTAGCAATCCCTAGTTTTATTTTCGCGCTCTTTACTTTCTTGCAAGCCTATCCGAAACACACCTACAAAGTACTTCTAGTTTTATACTTGTTATAGGTAAAGCGAAAGTCAAGCGTGCGTAGAGTTGTATCAGTGGTCGATAGAACTTTAGGGAATATTTGTTCAACCTTTAGCTCCTCATTGGGTTCGACACTCTTACTTATCAAAAACTGTTGCGATCCCCTATACTTGTGGGTTATCAAGACCTTTTTCTGGCGCCGTTGCCGGGGAGCAATAGCGTGGGGTGAATATTCTCGTGTGTGCTTGTTTACTTTATCACTAAGTAATTTTTATTTGTTGTTCCTAGTTGTTTTCTATCTTTAGTTATGGGTAGGAAACGCAAAATACCAAAAAAATTAGTTGTACCTACTGCTCCAATGGTTGAAGAACCACTCAAAATCTATCACACTATTGAAGCTTTTTACTTGGATCATCTTCGATCCCTTTGTGCTCGTGCTGAAACCCCAACTAGCTTAGTTGAGGGAAAATCTTTAGATGAGCATGCTTGTTATGTACGACACCGTATATCTGAAAAAGGGAAACTATTATGGGATCAAATTCAACGTTTGCAATGCTATGCTTGGAATTTATGCTATTATTATGATTTTACTTGTTGTTCTGAAAACCCTAAGAAACACCTTCCCTACCAATGTGAGTTTATTGATAATGGAATCTTATCCTCGTATGCTAAGGGTGTTTATAATTACTATGATGTTCAACAAATTGAAGAATTTGTTGCTTTTAAGGGTGTTTACGAAATTGCTTCTTTGATTGAAAAGTATGGTGCTACTCTTTACGAATCTGAAAATTTTGCCATACTTAAATATTGCTATTATAATTATGCTTCTAATCCTTATGTTAAACCATATATTGAGAACTACTCCGCTGTCCAAGAAGAGACTAATATTTTGCAGGAAGCTATGGAAGAAGAAATTATTGAAACAGTGAGCTCATTGGATGAAAAAGATGACGAGGAGAGCGAAGAACAAAAGGAGGAAGAGCGGATTAGCTACCTGTGCCCACCTTCTAATGAGAGTAACTCTTGAACTCATACATTGTTTAATTCCCCTTCGTGCTTACCGAAGGATGATTGCTATGATGACTATTATGATCCCGTTGATTCTCTTGAAATATCCCTTTTTGATGATGCTTTCTATGCTTGTGGCCAAGATGCCAATATGAATTATGCTTATGGAGATTAACTTGCTATAGTTCCTTATGTTAAACATGAAATTGTTGCTATTGCATCCACGCATGATAGTCCTATTATCTTTTCGAATTCTCCAAACTATACTATATCGGAGAAGTTTGCTCTTATTAAGGATTATATTGATGGGTTGCCTTTTACCGTTACACATGATGATTTTGATAGATATAATATGCATGTGCTTGCTGCTCCTACTTGCAATTATTATGAGAGAGGAACTATATCTCTACCTCTCTATGTCTCCAACACGATAAAATTGCAAGAAACTGTTTATACTATGCATTGGCCTTTACTTGGTGTGCATGAATTGTTCTTTTATGACATGCCAATGCATAGGAAGAGAGTTAGACTTCTTCATTGCTTGATATATGTCGCTCTGTGCTCACTACTAAATTACAAATCATTGTTAATTAAAATTGGCTTTGATATACCTTGGGATCCGGGTGGATTCACTACTTGAGCACTATATGCCTAGCTTAATGGCTTTAAAGAAAGCGCTGCCAGGGAGACAATCCAGAAGTTTTAGAGAGTCATTTATTTTTGTTGAGTGCTTTCATATAGTTTAAAACAAAAAAATAAAGAGGGGAACCCAAAACTTTTTCGAAAGGAAAAGTGAAAGTGAGAGAGACGAGCATTGTGAAAGTGGGGGACGTCCTTGAACTTTGTTCATGCCCATGGGAACTTTGTGAATCTTAATTACAGAAACTTTTAAATAAAAATAATTATCCCCTTGTACAATTACATTGTATTATAAAAATAATGTGCCAAGGTTTGCCTTTAGGATGTTTACAATGCTTGTTGGTTTGTGCGGTGCAGGACAGAAACTTTGGCTGTAGTGCGCGAATTTTAGTTTTTTACTGGAACGTCAAATGGTTCTGATTCTTTTTGCACTGTATTTCTGCACAATGTTTTTATTTTTCCTATTTTTTTCAGAATTTTTCAAGTACCATATGTATGGTGGATGTTAAGATTGCTACAGACTGTTCTGTTTTAGACAGATTCTGTTTTTGATGCATAGTTTGCTTGTTTTCGATGAAACTATCAATTTATATCAGTGGGTTAAGCCATGAAAAAGTTATATTACAGTAGACACCATGCAAAAACAAAATATGAATTGGTTTGCAACAGTATTTATAGTAGTGATTTGCTTTATTATACTAACGGATCTTACCGAGTTTTCTGTTGAAGTTTTGTGTGGATGAAGTGTTTGATGATCGAGAAGGTCTCGATGTGAGAGGAAGGAAGAGAGGCAAGAGCTCAAGCTTGGGGATGCCCGAGGCACCCCAAGTAAATATTCAAGGAGACTCAAGCGTCTAAGCTTGGGGATGCTGGGAAGGCATCCCCTCTTTCTTCAACAAATATCGGTATGTTTTCGGATTCGTTTCGTTCATGCGATATGTGCAAGTCTTGGAGCATCTTTTGAAATTAGGTTTTTATTTTTGTTTTATGCACCATGCTGGTATGAGATAGTCCTTGGTTGATTTATGGAATGCTCTATGCACTTCACTTATATCTTTTGAGTATGGCTTTATAGAATGCTTCATGTGCTTCACTTATATCATTTGAAGTTTGGATTGCCTGTTTCTCTTTACATAGACAACCGCCATTTGTAGAATGCTCTTTTTATTCACTTATATTTGTTAGAGTGTGGGCATATCTTTTGTAGAAAGAATTAATACTCTCTTGCTTCACTTATATCTATTTAGAGAGATGACAGGAACTGGTCATTCACATGGTTAGTCATAAAATCCTACATAAACTTGTAGATCGCTGAATATGATATGTTTGATTCCTTGCAATAGTTTTGCGATATAAAGATGGTGATATTAGAGTCATGCTAGTTGAGTAATTGTGAAATTGAGAAATACTTGTGTTGAGGTTTGCAAGTCCCGTAGCATGCACGTATGGTGAACCGTTATGTAACAAAGTCGGAGCATGAGGTGTTTATTGATTGTCTTCCTTATGAGTGGCAGTCGGGGACGAGCGATGGTCTTTTCCTACCAATCTATCAGCCTAGGAGCATGCGTGTAATACTTTGTTTCAATGACTAATAGATTTTTGCAATACGTATGTGAGTTCTTTATGACTAATGTTGAGTCCATGGATTATACGCACTCTCACCCTTCCATCATTGCTAGCCTCTTCGGTACGGTGCATTGCCCTTTCTCACCTCGAGAGTTCCTGCAAACTTCGCCGGTGCATCCAAACCCCATGATATGATACGCTCTGTCACACATAAACCTCATTATATCTTCCTCAAAACAGCCACCATACCTACCTATCATGGCATTTCCATAGCCATTCCGAGATATATTGCCATGCAACTTTCATCATCATCATATTCATGACTTGAGCATTCATTGTCATATTGCTTTGCATGATCGTAAGATAGCTAGCATGATGTTTTCATGGCTTGTCCATTTTTTGATATCATTGCTACGCTAGATCATTGCACATCCCGGTACACCGCCGGAGGCATTCATATAGATTCATATCTTTATTCTAGTATCGAGTTGTAATATCGAGTTGTAAGTAAATAAAAGTGTGATGATCATCATTATTAGAGCATTGCGCAAAAAAAGAGAGGCCAATGAAGCCTAAATAAAAAAAATGGGGCCAAAGAAGCCCGAAAAAAAAAGAAAATTAAAAGGGGCAATGTTACTATCTCTTTTTCCACACTTGTGCTTCAAAGTAGCACCATGTTCTTCATGTAGTGAGTCTCATATCTTGTGCTTCAAAGTAGCACCATGTTCTTCATATAGATTGTCTCCTATGTTGTCACTTTCATATACTAGTGGGAATTTTCATTATAGAACTTGGCTTGTATATTCCAACGATGGGCTTCCTCAAATGCCCTAGGTCTTCATGAGCAAGCAAGTTGGATGCACACCCACTTAGTTTCTTTTGTTGAGCTTTCATACACTTATAGCTCTTAGTGCATCCGTTGCATGGCAATCCCTACTCCTCGCATTGACATCAATTGATGGGCATCTCCATAGCCCGTTTATTAGCCGCGTTGATGTGAGACTTTCTCTCTTTTTTGTCTTCTCCACATAACCCCCATCATCATATTCTATTCCACCTATAGTGCTATGTCCATGGCTCACGCTCATGTATTGCGTGAAAGTTGAAAAGTTTTGATAACGTCAAAAGTATGAAACAATTGCTTGGCTTGTCATTGGGGTTGTGCATGGTGTGAATGCTTTGTGTGGTGAAGATGGAGCATAGCCATACTATATGATTTGTAGGGATGAGCTTTCTTTGGCTTTGTTATTTCAATAAGACATAATTGCTTGGTTGGTATGCTTGAAGTATTATTGTTTTTATGTCAAAGGATAGACTATTGCTTTGAATCACTCGTGTCTTAATATTCATGTCATGATAAGACATATGATCAAGATTATGCTAGGTAGCATTCCACATCTAAATTTATTCTTTTTTATCATTTACCTACTCGAGGACGAGCAGGAATTAAGCTTGGGGATGCTGATACGTCTCCGTCGTATCTATAATTTTTGATTATTCCATGCCAATATTGTTCACTTTCATATACTTTTTGGCAACTTTTTATATTATTTTGGGACTAACATATTGATCCGATTGCCTAGTGCCGTTCATATACATTGCATGTTTTATGTTTCGCAGAATATCCATATCAAACGGAGTCCAAACGGGATAAAATGGACGGAGCTTATTTTTGGAAAATATGGAAAATTCCGGAAGAAAAATCCACGCGAGACGGTGCCCGAGGTGGTCACGAGGTAGGGGGGCGCGCCCCCTACCCTCGTGAGCCCACCGTAAGGCGGTTGATGCTCTTATTTTGCCGCAAGAAAGCTAATATTCGGGAAAAAAATCAGGGCGAAGGTTTCAGGCCAATCGGAGTTACGGATCTCCATATATACGCGAAACGGTGAAACAGAGCCAGAACAGAACACGGAAACAGAGAGATAGATCCAATCTCGGAGGGGCTCTCGCCCCTCCCAAGCCATGGGAGCCAAGGACCAGAGGGGAAACCCTTCTCCCATCTAGGGAGAAGGTCAAGGAAGAAGAAGAAGAAGGGGGGCCTCTCTCCCCTTGCTTCCGGTGGCGCCGGAGCGCTGCCGGGGGCCATCATCATCACCGCGATCTTCACCAACACCACCGTCATCTTCACCAACATCTCCATCACCTTCCCCCTCTATCTACATCGGTCCACTCTCCCGCAACAGCCGGAGGAGGAGGTGCCCACTCTTGACCTTTCCTCTTGTCTTCATAATTGTCTGTGCAGTTTAACCAAAATAAAATGACATCAGCGTCTTGGCATTTTGGTGACACTGTACAAAAAAATTAACTTATCTCATGAAAGTGAGGTATGTAATCTATAAGCATTAACAGTGCAAAAATCTAAAGGTAGTAACAAGTTTCATCGTTGGTATACTGGCTGTGCAACAACATTAGAATGCCTTAGCTGAAAAATCTTTAATACATCCACAATCAACTACTAACCCTGAAATGATCCAGTGACATTAAATGGCACTGCTTAAATTTATCTGTGGCATTAGACTGAGAGTGGCATTAGTTAAATGTGGCATCACTTTAACAGTAGCATTGCTTGACTTGACTGCTGACATTATACTAACAGCAAAAAAATTGGCAATGAGAGCATGGGAGGCCCATTCGGACAGTGGGCGCACCAGTACGATGTACATCCACGGACGCAGAGTGGTGAGGGAGGTATGGTTGCCCAGAGCAACAAATATCCAGGCAGCATATGTGGATTACGTCCCATTTTTGTTCTCTTTAGCCACCTTTTCCCTATGTGAGGACAACAAACCGACCGACCTGGTTATTCTCTATTGCGTTGTCATGCCTTTCTACCCTTCTTCAACCAAGAGACACGAGACTCGTTCCTTAGCTACTGATTTTTCCCTTTTCAACCTAGATGCGGGTTCGATGCCTACTCTCTTGGACAGTACAGTCTCCCTTCCTTTCCTTATTCAACCCAGACATGCATTAATCTGCATGAAGTAGGGTTTCCTTTAATAGTGCAAATTATGGTTTTCGCCTGCTTGGCCAGCATAGTAGAGGATAGCAAATTGGGAAGATGGTGGAGTGGAAAAATATCCACATGCAACGACGTGCCAGATGGGGAAATAGAACAAGGGTATGGTTCGAAAAGAGGTAGCATACCTGAGGGTCGGCAGGAAGTGGCTTCGCTCGTGGTCGTCGTCCTCCGCACACACTACGGCAGCGAGCTTGGGGACGGAGGCCATCCCACGCGGGTGCTAGATCTGAGAGGATGACCTTGTCGTCAGTGCGTGACCTCGCTCGCCGATGACGAGTGCGACAACGCTGCACGTCCTTTTCTTCCCCGGCGGATCTGTGACCACCGGTGAGGAGGGAGAGAGGGGCCGTCTTTTTTAGATCTGAAGAGAGGGTGGTAGTGTGAGAAGCAAGTGGGCAGCCCTTGGCAAGAAAGCGCTGAAGCTCCAGCCTATATATCTTCTTTATACTACTATTACTGGAGGTGGAGTAGTTTATATTTTCTCTGCGTACAGTACCAGTTAGTCGTGCTTCAAAACTGAACGACACGCCATTAAAAAAATAAAGATCGATAACTAATGTGGAACCTCGGGCCAAAGCGGCGAGATCGCATTTTGCACGAGAAATTACACACCATGTTTCGTTGACATGTGGTCCTGATACGTCTCTGTCGTATCTATAATTTTTTATTGTTCCATGCCAATATTATTCACTTTCATATACTTTTTGGCAACTTTTTATATTATTTTGGGACTAACATATTGATCCGAAGTCCAAAGCAGCCTCACATGCATTGCATGTTTTATGTTTCGCAGAATATCCATATCAAACAGAGTCCAAACGGGATAAAAACGGACGGGGCTTATTTTTGGAAAATATGGAAAATTCCAGAAGAAAAATCCACGCGAGACGGTGCCCGAGGTGGTCACGAGGTAGGGGGGTTCGTGAGCCCACCGTAAGGCGGATGGTGCTCTTCTTTTGCCGCAAGAAAGCTAATATTCAGAAAAAAATCACGGCGAAGGTTTCAGGCCAATCGGAGTTACGGATCTCCATATATCGCGCAAACGGTGAAAGCAGAGCGAGCAGAATGCGAAAGCAGAGAGATAGATCCAATCTCGGAGGGCTCTCGCCCCTCCCAAGCCATGGGAGCCAAGGACCAGAGGGGAAACCCTTCTCCCATCTAGGGAGAAGGTCAAGGAAGAAGAAGAAGAAGAAGGGGCCTCTCCCCCTTGCTTCCGATGGCACGAACCACCGCCGGGGCCATCATCATCACCATGATCTTCACCAACACCACCGTCATCTTCACCAACATCTCCATCACCTTCCCCCTCTATCTACAGCGGTCCACACTCCCGCAACCCGCTGTACCCTCTACTTGAACATGGTGCTTTATGCTTCATATTATTATCCAATGATGTGTTGCCATCCTATGATGTCCGAGTAGATTTTCCTTGTCCTATCGGTGGTTGATGAATTGCTATGATTGATTTAATTTTCTTGTGGTTATGTTGCTGTCCTTTGGTGCCCATCATATGAGCGCGCGCGTGGATCACACCATAGGGTTAGTTGTATGTTGATAGGACTATGTATTGGAGGGCAAGAGTGACAGAAGCTTCAACCTAGCATAGAAATTGATGCATACGGGATTGAAGCGGGACCAATATATCTTAATGCTATGGTTGGGTTTTACCTTAATGAACGTTAGTAGTTGCGGATGCTTGCTAATAGTTCCAATCATAAGTGCATAGAATTCCAAGTAAGGGATGACATGCTAGCAGTGGCCTCTCCCACATAAAACTTGCTATCGGTCTAGTAAAGTAGTCAATTGCTTTAGGGACAATTTCGCCACACCTACCATCACTTTTCTACACTCGCTATATTTACTTTAGTTGTGTCTTTACCTTAGCAACCCCTAGTTTTATTTTCACGCTCTTTACTTTCTTGCAAGCCTATCCGAAAACACCTACAAAGTACTTCTAGTTTTATACTTGTTATAGGTAAAGCGAACGTCAAGCGTGCGTAGAGTTGTATCGGTGGTCTATAGAAATTTAGGGAATATTTGTTCTACCTTTAGCTCCTCGTTGGGTTCGACACTCTTACTTATCGAGAACTGTTGCGATCCCCTATACTTGTGGGTTATCAGGTCCCATTCCAACATATCAGTGAGACGACGGCGAGTAGTAGGAGTATTTCTGAACCCACGTGTAGGCCGGGGCGCCCCGTTGTGAACCGTGGCAAACTGGCAACCGTCCACCGACTCTTCGCCTTTCCCTCTCGATTTGAAACTGCTGTCGCACGCTCTTCCTCTCCCTCCTCCATTTTCCTTCAGCCCTTTACTCTTTCTTCTGCCATTGTTCGATCGTCTTCTCTATGGAGGGAACAGGACGGAAAGGACCCCGTTATTCTTGCCCTGATCTGAAAGATGACGTGATGGAGGAACTCATTGATCGGTGCGACGTCATCACCTCGGCTAGCATGGCAGGTTCGTTCAAGCCCATTCTCGACTCAACTAGTAACATCATTACAAGGAACCCAAGAGTCAAGGAGCGGTTTGATCTCCCCTATCTTCTTCGCCGTGACCCTGATGACCGGCGCCGTCACGACGGAGGCCTCGCCCTGTGCAAGTTGATGCCGCTTGATAATGATACGTATGATGTTAAGATGCCATCGCTTGAGGGCAAGGCTTGGGCAGGCGCAAATGGAGATTGGGTTGTTTACATTGGGTCCAAATGCGAGTGGGAACTTGTGAATGTGTACACTCGTGACCGGGTTCCACTTCCAAAAATCTCAGCAGACTGCCCAGAGGTTGAGCACACCGGTATTGTACGCACGTTCAAATACAATCATGGTGACTGTCTTCTACGGAAGATAGCAATTTCTCGAGTTCCCAACTGCTCTTGGAATTACAACAACTATGAAGTTGTTGCTATCTTCGACAAGCTTGTTGCCATTGTCAGTGGTTTGACTGGATGGATATTGCTCAAAAATCAGTTTATGTACACGGATGAGTACTGTGATGCAATTCAATACGAGGGCCTTGTGTTTGCTGCCACCACTCGTGGCACTGTTTTTGCATGGCATCCTCGTTGTTTCGGTACGTTTGTCTTCCACCGTAATTATAATTGTTTCATCCACATGCATGCGGGTTAGCAAGTTTCCCTTTAGACTGGTCATAGTGGGGAGTAACTTAGACTAGTAACATGCATATGTTACTAGTTTATGTTACTACCTCTATAGTGCAAAGTATCTTAGATTAGTATCATAGGTGGTCTCATTTATTGCCATGCATGACACATAGTAGCATCACATTTATTATGTTACGGTATCTACCTATGTTACTATAACCATCTCTCTCTTCCTTAATTGTCTGCCACATAAGCATGTTTGCGAGTCCCAAGTGCATGATACTATTTATGTTACCCCCACTATGGCCAACCTTACTAATTAACCTTCTTCTTGTGTTTCCAAGGTGCTGTGAACATTCCACCACCTATACTTGAAGATTTTTATAACCAAGGGGGAGATGATGATGGTGATGATCACGAGCAGCGCCCATATACTATTTGGCGCCTGGCAACTAATTCCGATGGATCACCTCTTCTCGTGTGTATACAGCCCACTGATGATGTTACTGCTAAGGAAGCATGTGTAGTCTCCCATGGTCGCACTCTCCGGACCTATTCCAACACCCGTTGCATGGTATTCGGGATGGATACTAGTGTGCTAGCGCCAACTCCTTCTCCCTGGTACAGAATTGATAGTCTTGGAGAAAACTCGCTCTTCCTTGGACAAAACTATCCAATGATGGTGAAAGGCGATCCAACTGCTGTTGACACAACGTTACTACCATTTATGAGAAGCAACGTGTCTATACCTCGGACATTTGGGTGGTTCCCTACCACGTATCGATATAGTAGGTTGCTTCACTGGATGATCAGATCTGCGTTGGTCTCCAGATCGACAATGGATGGCCCGTCCCCAGAGAATCACTTGTGGTTCAAAGCAAGCATTCCCAACACGAGGAATGGTTGAGTTGAAGTTCATTTCATTGCTTGTTATTTGTTGTGTGGTGAAAACTTTAGTATTTATAATGTATCCTCGTTGTCGATATGGGTTGATGACCTGTTGTATGTAATAAAATGATATGCCTGTGATAAACTTACTAAATTTATGAATGGCTTTGAGTTGCTACGTGAGTGAGTGGTGCGACGAGGCAAAAAAATATTTTCCGAATACATAATTGTACGTGCATTGCAACAGGTTATTGGATGAGGCCAATCAACAATAGTAGTACACTATTTGTACTAGCTTCACATGCTTCGCGCGTCGTGCGGGTGTTTTTACTGTAGCCATATTGTACTACTACGTAACCAGCACCTCGAATCCTCGATACTAGTAGTACTATATAGTAAGTAGTAGGAGTAGTAGGGTGGCACGGGCCAGAACAAGCATTCACGTCCAGGAGTACGGCACACGCCACTAGCACGACTTCCATCTGACACCATATTTCTTGGAGTCCGTGCTAGAGCAATCTCTTCAACCTCATCGTTTCTCTAACTCAGCCATCGCGCGACGGGCGAGGTGGGGGTTTGCCGATAGTCGGTTTCCTTAACTGTGGTCCCACTTGTAAGGCCAACTGCAACGCACGACCCCAAACGGACCTCCGTTTCGCACGAACTCCAACGATAATTTTGACTAGAAAAGCAAGACCAAAGAAAACAAGAACCACATAATACATTTTACTACTCCTGTAAGTTGGATTAGTGCCTTCTCGATGCATTCATTGTTGATCTGCGGAGGCTCGATCTTGCATGCTTCTTTCTTCTTCGAGTGTAAAGAAGTAGACGTTGCTTCCTCGCATCTAGTCTCATGTCTAGCCTCTATTCTAGTACTCCCTCCGGTCCGTTTTTCTCTGCGTCTAAACAGCAACACGCATACCAAGTAGGAGTATCAACAAGTGCACTAATCTCATATATAGGCTCTGTGCTAGCTAAAAGTGATAGAACATCTACTAAATTGCGCTCTATCAATATATGGATGTACTCTTCTTCCCAATACAAAAATTTGCATCCATTCTACTCCCTCCGTTGCACAATACATGCCTTCTATTTGTCAAAATATATATGTATCTAGACATGTTTTAGTATATAGGTACATCCATTTTTGGACAAATGGAAGTCAAGTATTTTGGAACGGAGGGAGTACACAATAAAACTTTTAAGTTAGCACAACTAGTCTAATCCGAGAGCACAACCGAAGATTTGGTCGGGTTCTTCCTCCTTTTGTCGACACGTGGGACATCTAGCATCCATGTCGTGTCATGAAAGAAAATAGAGTGGTAGTTGAAGCCACGAGATGTGCATCTTGGGTTAAACTGTAAATAGAATCTTACTACTCTTGAGTAACTCCAAAAGCGTCCACCAAAGATCTTTCTTGGATTTGTTTTTCATCACCAGCATGTCGAGGTGAAAGATGTGCAGGTTCAGTGGGTCCGCTTGCGTTTTCACTTACATGCGGGACCGCATGTGAGCAAACAGATGATGGGATCCGCGCGTCCGCTGGCTGGCTGAGAAGAGAGATAGAGGAGGGCTGAGCACAGACTGCAGGAAATTTGTTCTACGTACCTCGATATAGGCTCGATATAGTGGGGTGGCATGGGCCATAACTAGCATTCACATCTAGCAGTACGACACACGCCACCCACACGAGTCCCATCGGACACCAATTTTCTTGGAGTCCGTGCTACAACCATCTCTTCTCCCTCCTGTTTTCTCAGCCATCGCGCAGTGGGCGGGGTGGGGTTTGCCGATAGTCGGTTTGCTCAACTGCGGTCCCACTTGTAAGTGAAAATGCAACACCGCACGCATTCCCTCTTAAGCGGCGTGCCGGACCAACCGTGTGGGGGTGCGACGCGAACACGGCAGGCTTTTCCTTTTGAACTCGTAACTTGTAAAATTTGGTTTTGCTCCATGGCGCGATCGATAGATAGAAAATAACGATTTTGCCTAGAGTAATGAGAAGTTTGGTTCTGGCGCCGTTCATGCATAGATACGTCTGAAAATTATGAAGTTGATGCGAAAGGTAAGATAATTACTGTAGTATCATATACTACTACATGGATTTGACGGAAGATAAAAATACATACGGATCCATCAACGACATCCTCACACCCTAGTGCGCGGGTCACCAACCGGCGTGTGAGGAGCAGCGGCGTTCTGGCGAGCTCAACGTGCTTCGAGCGAGTGTCGTCCAAGGTTGCCCTGCGGTCCAAGAAGGCCAGCGTCCTATCGTCCTCCTCTTGCATGTAGTAGTCCTTCGGGCGATTTGCGCGTAGACGTGGGTGATTATGTCAATGGTGTGTTGCTGCGCCAGGTATGCGCGACAATAGCGACCTCGAGTGGACATTCTCCGGCGCGACGGCGGCGATCGCGAGGACACCGTGCATCGAAGAGGTTGTCACCATAGTGGCCGTTGAGGGTGGCGGGCATCGCGAGCCTGGGCGCGTCGGTGGAGGCTTCGTCAAACTCGTCCGCGAGCTTCTTGATGACGGTGAACTTGTCGAGGAAACCGACGAGGACCTCGTCGAACAAGGAGACGAAGCTGTCGTCCAAGCGGCCCCTCGCCCTGGCGGCCTCAAGCATTACTACCTGGAGATGTTCCTCGTTGCCGAGCCGTAGGCCGGCGTCGTGGACCATCTGGCACAGCCGGCTGATGCTCGTGTTGATCGCCTCCATGGGTCTAGCTTAGCTTCTAGTCAACTGATCTTGCGATTCGAGTGATCACTCTTGCCCTTGGTTAGCGTGCGTAGGTGCGTAGGATTTCGTACTACTCCTCGACCCTCTACTGCACCTGCCTTTGGTTGTATGATAGGTGGGCCAGCCACCCCCTGGGCCCACATGTCATTCAACCAAAGGCGTTGCCATCAAGTCAATGAAGTTCGTCCCCTCCGTGCGGTGCAGTATAGTCATCTCACCGGACCTCTAGTTGGGGCCAAACGAGAGAAGTTTGATGTTTACTGGTTTATTGGTCCCCTTTGTCATTTTGCGCCAAGTTTTGACCTTTGATTTAACTAATAGAATGTTAATGCATGTAAACAAAAATGTTGTGTAAGTCACATTACGATAACCAAATAATCCCAAAACACTTAGGCATGGTGCATTAACTCCCTCCTTGTTTCTTATTTCGTGACATATCAACCAATGAGAGATGTGGGCCGTGCATGCTTTCAATGACTTGAGACTACCAAACATGACATGCAGTGTTTAGTTCATTGCATGTAATCCTATTAGTACTCTAGTTAGCAAAAAACATTAAGTTCTCTCACGATAGGAATAAAACACCATGTATTTATTTACGGAGGAGTAGTACATTTTTTGTGACATGCATTACTAGATATTGCTAGTCAAATACTAAAATCTAGATGGACGTGGTAGTAATCCTAAATCCAGACGGTGGTGCTACTAGTACTAGTAGTAGTAATACCAATGTAGTAGTAGGAGTACTAGCACTGTACTACCCGTTGGTCAAATTATTACGTGTTGCTCCTCACAGTGAAGTGACAAGACCCTGCGCTGGAGATGACACCTGAGTATAGGCGCCGTGTTCGGCATACCATAGTCAGCCTCACCGTCTGCAGTCACTATCATCATGGCTGTAGAGCTAGCCTGCTTACAACTAGCCCTGTTCGACATAATTTCCCGTGCGTAGATGCCCGTGCATTGCACGGAACACCAAGATTGGGGGTGGACGACTCCGGCAGCGGCCATCGCGCCAGATTTTTCCACGGCCTTCTAGATGTGGTGGGGAGGAGATAAGGCTGATTGTGAGAGACAAGGAGTTGTTTGCAAATAGGGAACAAGTGCGGGCATCTTTTTGCAAAAATGGAGAAGCTTGGTTTGTATGCGTCAGATCTAGATCCGACGGCTATTGGTGAAAGATGGGAGGCACAACATCATCACCAACTCAGGACCTGTTTGATTCGCAGGATTTTGAAAATGCAGGAATAGGACACGGCAATATTACAAGTTTCAAACTGATATTACAAATGTTAGGAGTAATGCTGCACCTAGGAAGAGGGAATTACTAGGAAGTTTACGTAAGAACTTTCGTTACTTTAGGTGGATGCAGCGTTATCGTACAAACTAAAATCCACCGCCCTGACAAGTCACTAATGGGCAAATAAGTTTTCGAGTCTCTGGCCACTTGATGTTTCAAAAACAAATTCAGCTTCTGCGGAGACTTTGTCATTTAGGCTTAGACGCTTGCGGTGATCAGCACGCCATTCATTGTTGCGCCAGAGAACGCCAAACCTCATTACCTTGAGCACACTTGCCTCCAGAACAAAGAACCTGGCCAATTTAATCTCAGATGTGCTGCCTCGGTAGTCGATCAAATCAATTTCTGTAAGATGGAGATCAAGGCATTCGATGAGATTGTTATAGTGCAACACATTTTTCACTTCCGGGTCTTTTTTTATCTACAAAAGAAGAGAACATATTAGAGCAGCTGGCTGCATAAGATTGCCGTGTCATCAAGAGGTACCAATATCATTCGCTCATACGATAGGGTTGGCTGGCTAGTGATATTTTTTCACTCTCTCTCTCTCTCTCTCTCTCTCTCTCTCTCTCTCTCTCTCTCTCTCTCTCTCTCTCTCTCTCTCTTTCTGTTTCCTCTCATTTAACTAGGAGCACGTGAAGAGCTTGGGCATTTGTTGCCTTCCACTATGTGGCCGATGCCATATTTCGCAAAAGTATGCCACATAATACGCATTGATGTCAAATCAAAAGATTTTGGCACCGCTCTCGCGATGTGATCGAGTTGGCACCGCTGTGCACACATACCCACATGTATAAACAAATCAATCAAACCAACTACACCAGCCTCTCACTCTCCCAAACAAGTGTTTTTTATTGCCTCAGTCCTCTCTCTCTCTCCCACGCAGTGTTTTTTCATTCCGTGAGTTAATTTGGCACCAGAGCAAAGTAGGTGATCTAGATTGGGGCACCAGGTGAGCAATGGAGGGGCATCGATGCCAAATGCATCACAAGTGAATTTGGCACATGTTCTGGCCTACATAGCCCACTTTTGTACTCCCTCCGTCCCAAAATTCTTGTCTTAAATTTGTCTAAATACGGATGTATCTAGTTACATTTTAGTGTTAGATACATCCGTATCTAAACAAATGTAAGACATGAATTTTGGGACGGAGGGAATACTACCTCGTATTTAGTATACAATTTTGACCATAGATTTACCTAAGAAAATGCCAATGCATGTCACTAAAAATTACACCATTTGAAATTATGTTCAAATACGAATCCAACGATATAGTTCTAGTGACATGCATTAACATTTTGTCAGTTAAATCTATGATCAAATTTTGATACTACAAAATTGGAAGAGTAAACCAAGACGGAGGTAGTACTTGCTCTTAGGGTAACCATAGAGTTAATGGAGTAGTCTAAGTTACTTTCCACTATGACTAGCCTAGGCTACTATCTTATATTTACTAATTGAAAGCACCATACGAGTCACCACGTTAATCCTAGAAAGTAAGAAATTACATCCGTCCAATTAATATATAGTTCGTTTGTAGCCATAGGATGAAATAAGAGACGTGCTCCCCTATGCCACTTGTCCTTCCTTTGGTCTCTCTCTTTTTCATTGAGAAAAAAAACTGCAGTCATATCTCTTCGTTTGCTTAAAAAAGGGAAAGGAAAGCTGAGACGTGCTCCCCTTGGTCTCTCCCTTCTTCACTTGAAAAAAAAACTGCAGACATAAAAGGGAAGGGAAACCTGATCGTGATCTCCTAACAATTTTTTTTTCTAGAAAGCGTACCACTGAAGTTACCCGTGCATTTGTGAGACATTAAGGTAAGCATGTTGTGTGTACATGCATGTAAGTATGCGGACTATTTTTTTCTCATCCAAAAATCACCACGCACACTACCAGAACGCTTATACGTGTGTAATATACAAATCACACTTACATATATAGTTCGGAATATGTATGTGACATGTACACGTTGTATTCAGAAATTATTAAACATCCCAGTGTCAAAAGTGTTCTAAATTTATCTCGCAAATAGATGTCATAAAAATCCTAAAATATATTAAAAAAAATTGAATTTCTAAATGTGCATGTGCATGGGAGATCCGTTGGGTTCAGAAGTGAGGGCATGTAAATTAAGTTTTGTATTTAAGACATTTCAGGACAAATGCTCAAGAATGGAGAGCACTTAACTAAGTAAAAAAAATGCAATTTAGTATTAGCCAAAGAAAAGCAGTGTCATTAATTTTCCAGGCGACTCAGTTGGGGTGTCAGAAGGATCAATTTTTAAAAATGTACATTTAAAAAAAGTTCTATAGATGGGCATCCAATAATTTAGCGGAACTTTTAGAATAGAGAAAGGCGAGCTTCTAGAAATTTACAGGTTAGTTTAAAAAACTTAAATCAAGCTTTTGTATTTGAATGTCGACATTTCAAAATATCAAAAAAATCACTGCGCACACAATCACAATGCTATATGTGTGTACTATACCAAGCACACAATGCACTTAAATCACACTTACATATATACTCCCGAATATGTATGTGACATGCACACAGAATTTCAAGAAAATATTAACAATCAAAGTGTCAAATACGTTCTCAATATATCTGGAAAATACATGTAATAAAAAATATAAGAATATATTTCAAGAAATCAAAATTGCTAAACTGTGCAAAATTTAGGAATTACAAAACAAATTTTCAATGTATATCGGAATTACAAAGTTAGGAGCCGTTAAATATAAGTAGTGGTGTCACCACTATCTGTTGTGGCAAAATGCTTAATACAAAATTTCGAAATTTATGGTGATCCACAATGTTCTGAGTATATTTGTTATACACTATGAAAGTAAGTACAATATCAAACTTTCTATGTATAATACTACATAAACTTTCTATGTACTTTGTTTTACAGGGTTCAAATAATATAATAGCTACATAAGCTTTCTATGTACAATGTTAAATTTTCCAAAAATTGCTAGCCCGTGCTGGAGCACGGGTTGATGACTAGTAGTACTAGTACAGCATAAAAATGATGCAGGTGATCACGTGAGAAAAAAATACTAAAAACATTTCTTTCGGTGCAGTGCGTAGATGCAGTTTTGAACACTACACTTGTCATCGTAATTTGGGAAAATTACGAAAAAATTGAGCTACGTTGTGATTACCGTTTACTTATAGGAAAGAAGTTTCACCTCGATGAGTAGCTTCTCCGTGCACGGAAAACATGTAAGGAATCCAACAACTTGATCCAGATTGGGGCCGATAGATTTTAGTGCTAAGATCTTCACTGTGCGCATGGACTGGGTCAAGCTTGTGGGAATCATTTTCTGGAAGACGGTCATAAATACATCAAGAACAAATTTAAAAATGTGAATTGCAAGAAGACGGAGAAGAAGATGAGTGTTGTACTTGAACGATTACGGATCCAATAAAGAGTTCGGAGAATTTGGCGGACGAGTACACCAACGCTGTCAATTTCGGCGCGTCAATGACCCTGATTTTTGTTGGACCTTCTAGATCCGATACAAACAATCTCTCAAGGAAAGGCGCATTCTCAATGACCATAACGTGGAACAGCTGGAGTGATCTCTTCCCAATTGATGTCTTATTGTGGGGCCAGCAAGACACATAAATCCATCGGAGATTCGTCGAGGCGATGTGCAGGCTAATGAACCCGTGGATCTGCTCAAGACGAAGGTACTCGAGCGCAGTACAGCTGCGGAGCAGGTACTCCATAGCCTTCTTCGAGATGACAACGTCGAAGAGGTCGAGCTGCTTGAGTTGAGGGAGAAGAAGGGTGGGCGCGGCATTAATCTGGGGAAGATAGCAGGAGCTGAAGCTAGCGCGGCGCAGCGTTGGCGTGAGGCGGAGCGCGGACGGCCACAGAGAGCGACATCGTCCAACTTCAAAGCTGAGCTCCTCGAGCTGATCTAGGGTGGGGGATAAGAACCACTCGTCGAACTTGGGTTGGACCTTGCAGTTGGTACTGAACATGCGGATGTCAAGGCGTTTGGCTGGCCCAGGGTGCGATGAAAGGATCTTCGAGACTGCGGCCATGCGTTTGCAAACCCCGTCGCAAAGGCAGCTATCGAACGGTGAGGTTGAGGGGGACGCATCGCCAAAGGGGGCGCCACCGCGGGAGAGCAGGGCGGTCCGCACTACAGATTTGGTGGGGAGGAGGCCGATGATGATGAGCAGCATGTCATCGGGGAGGCTGCTGATGAAGTCCAGGCTCGCCGGATGCGGTTTTGGCTCGAGCCGCCTCCGCTTGTTGGCTCCCTCGCCGTCCATCTCAACCGGCGGCGATGCCGGTGTACACGTGTGCTGGGTGTGCGCGAGTGCGTCCTTCTGTGCATGCCGCCACGCAGTGGTGAATTGTGCGCGAGTGCGTCCTTCGCGCGCAAGAAGTTTGTCCTCAATGTGACCTCAATTTACTAGCGTGCGGGGTGCTACCCCGAGTGGTTTCAACTTTGTTTACTTCACCGCGTGTCAGATGGGCCTCTAGTTTACTTATTTTCACCCACTGCCACATGGGCAGCACACCAAGATACAGAACACGAGCTGACAACGCAGCATGTGGATTGGTTGACCGGTCAACTAAACAATACACGGAGCTATACGCTGACACAATGAGCATATAATCCGTCGGTATAGAGAGTTCGAGTGAGAGCAGAGGCCCATGAGAGATAGCAGAGAGAGAGAAAGAGCTACTCCCTCCGTTCGTTAATGTAGTTACAACATTTTTTTAAGTAAAACTTTTGAAACTTTGACTAAGTTTATAAAGAAATTACTTATATCTACAATACCAAAGATAAATGATAGTATGAAGTAAGTACATGTTGTGATGAATCTAATGATCGTTTCAGATGTAAATGTTTTTCTCCACATATACCTGGTCAAACTTTTCTGAGGTTTGACTTTTCAAAACATCCATATGCCTATGGACGTGACAGAGTCCCTAACGAGAGAGAGAGAGAGAGAGAGAGAGAGAGAGAGAGAGAGAGAGAGAGAAAAAGTGTGTGTGCGTGTGTGAAAGAGACATGGACAACACACGATAAAAGTATAGAAAAGCATGCGTGTCTTATGCAAACATATCACACATGCATCTTCGACAACGAAGATAAGGTGAGGAGATAGTGTGTGGTTGTTTGGAACCGAGAGAGGAAGACCCCTAGAACGTGGCCAAGAGTGGTCTGGCAAACAAGGGAGAGAGGTCGAGAGAGATGTACGGAGAAAATGCAGACATCGGGAGGAGAGAGTGTATGTTTGTCATAGAGAGATCCCCTGGAGATATGATGGGACTACATGGGTGGGAGATCGAGTGACAAGGTGTGTGCGCGATAGAAGATGCCCCGAGAGATATCGAGATAGACGTATGGATGGAAGGAGACAATCGTGTGTTCACGATGGCTAGTAAGAGATAATCATACTTAGGAGGGGTGCTTGCGCCTATGGCCTTGTTTGGATACTCTAACTCGTTAGAGGTTAGAGTTAGATTCTAACCTGAACTAACTCTAAGTAAAGAGGTGTTTGGATGGCAGGGTTAGATGGAGCGCGGATACGGCGAGGCACCTTCACGGGCGGTGCAAGAGGGAGGGAGGGAGAGGACGAGAAGCTTCGAGGAAGTGGGGAGGGATCTGCTGCGGGAAGAGTGAGAGAAAAAAGTGTTTATTAGTGGTCCCGAGAAGAACTAACCCAAATAAGCACCTCTTGGATGGGTTAGTTTTCTTTTATGGGTTAGATGCATCTAACCTAAACTAACCCTCCTGTTTGGATCTTTTTGGGTTAGTTGACTCCAAACTAACCCAAACTAACTCTAACCCATGGATCCAAACAGAGCCTATGATGGAGTGAGGGATTATGGTACTTAGGGGGGTGTGTGTCACATGGAGAGAGAACAAGGGCGGAGAGTGTTGGATGGTCTATACGTATAGCGCGAGCGAGACATGTGTATGTGTGAACCAGGGAGATATAAGGCCAGTTTGGCTTGCGTCGTGAGCATCTTTTGCGTGGCACAGGGGTTGTGGCTGGATTTCATGCACGCTTGTTTGGTTGCTACCTGTGAAAAAGAAAGCCCGCTGGGCTGGGTTCCTTGCACTTTAATTAGCTTTGGCTGAACTCCGGACACTCGCAAGTAGCTTTGCCCAAGCGACCGATTTGAGCGCTGGCCGTGCACAGTCGATGCGACCACGAGGCTAACAACAACATGGATGGATATTAGCATTAAATAATTGATGCATGGATTGATTGATGGAGCGTTGATGCTTTGCTGGCCTGGCATGAACCAAACGCTTGACACCACACAAGCCTGGCCAGCAGAAATATTTTACATCCCATGTCCACACCAGGCAGTACCAGCCATCAAGGCATGAGGGTCAGGTCACGAACCAAACTGACCAATAAAGTTTGAGAGAGATTGAGGAGCCTCGATAAGGCTGAGTGGTGCGTCAGATAGCTGAGAGGGGGAAAGAGATATTCCATCTGCTCGATAATGCAGTGCATGTAAATTTTTTAGAAGTCAAATTTTGGAAACTTTGATCAGGTTTACGCAAATCTTATTTATATCTACAATACCAAAGATACATCATACAAAACTAAATCTCATGGTGAATATAATGGTATATGTTTGCCGTACTAGATGTAATTCTTTTTCTCCACGTACATGGTCAAACTTTGTGATGTTTGATTTTTTAATAAATCTATGTGCTATGGACGGAGGAGAGTGCCTCAGTCGAGACAGATCAAGTGCGTGTGAAGGAGAATGAGTAAGTGTGCAAAAAGAGTATGTGTGTGAAAGAGAAAGTGACAACAAACGAGAGAGAGGGTGTGTTTTTTAGTTTCTTATGCGAATATATCACGCATGCATCTCCGAGATGGAAAAGCGAGGCGAGGAGATACACGAAGATAGCTAGTGTGTGATTGTTTGCAACGGAGAGAGACACCCCTATAGCACATGTCCAATAGAGGTCTGGCCAACAAGGAAAAAAGGTCGAGTGGGACACATGGATGGCATGGACGCATGGGGAGGGAGAGAGGGTGTGTTTGTGATAGAGATCCCTCGAGATCGTGAGGGGACTATATGGGTGGGAGATCGAGGAGTGCGTGCACGATAGAAAGATGCCCGAGAGAAATCGAGATAGACCATGCACATGTTTGTGATGGAGACTAAGATTAGCTAGTCATATACATATAGGGGACTGCGTGTGCCTACAATTGAGTGAGAGACCATCATACTTGGCTAGCTGGGCATGAGATTGTGTGTGTGTGATGGAGAGAGAGCGAGGGAGAGAGATAGAGTTTTAGATGGGCCTATCAGTGCAGTGAGATATGCATGTGTATGTGTGACCCAGGTGGATGGAGAGTTTGAGAGAGGGGGAGAGCTTGAGGCGACATAGTGGTGCGTGAGAGAGTTACGGGCAAAGAGCCAAGGAATTTGTGTGCGTCGATGAGTGCACCCAAGATATCTAGCTTGGACTAGCTAGAGTATCATACATAGTGTCTTGAGAGAGACCTATAGATGGTGTATATATGAATGCGAACTAGAAAGACCCCCCACACACACACAAGAGAGAGAGAGAGAGAGAGAGAGAGAGAGAGAGAGAGAGAGAGATGGAGAGAAAGGGAGAGGGACCAACAAGGTTTTTGTGTTGGATGCGTGCGGCATAATTGAAGATTGTCGGCGAGAGAGTGAGATAGAGAGAGAGAACAGGAGTCTGGGAGAGGGGGAGGTCGCGTTTTATGCATCAAAGACTGATATAAACCATGTTTCTATATAAACTTGCATTCAAATATTTAAATTGGAGAACATGTTGTCTGCAATCCACACATGAACGGATATATGCGTATATCAAACAAGTTCATTAATTTGACTTTCAACATGTTCATGGAGTACTATAATACTGTACAACATGCTACTCGATTGAGGTGTTCAATTTTGGATTTAGTTCACTATTTTGACCTACTGAACGAGCTAGTTCATTGAATCGAGATATTTCATTTTGGGTTTGATTCGTGTTTTTGAGTGGGTCAACTATTTGTCATATAGTAAATCGCTAGCAACGAGCATGTAAAAACACATTACTCCCGAGCATCATCTCTCCATCTAAAAAAGAAGTGGCAAGCTAATATTTCAAAATTTGTTTCGAATTGACTTGGTAAGGTAGACGTGGATGCTTGTTCTCCCAAAATTTGAACGAACCATTAAACATCCTCTCTGCTCGGTGGAATTCGCCCAAGCAAATAAATGGAGACGCGAAATTACCGTCCTATGTGGGACACGCATCAATTGGCCCGTTGTACATCGAGGGTAGGTTCGTGACTTCATCCAAGCGCGCCTTCTCCTCGGCTGAAATGACATGTGCCGAATAATTCATAAACCATGGTCGGCAAAACACGCTCTCCTCGCCCGAAATAGCTCGCGCCCACTATTTCAAAACACGCTCTCCTCGCCCGAAATCACTCGCACCCACTATAGTTCAAAACACACCCTCCTCACCCGAAATCGCTCCCGCCCACTATTTGGGGAGAAGCAAAGTTACTCTACTATCCCCGACCCTCAGTACACAGACCCAAGCCGAGAAGCCTATAGGCAAGGGTAGAACTGTAACTCCCCCTCACATTTCAAACAAATGCGTCCGTAAGACATGGTTCCACTCCCCTCCCAATCCCCCCTCGCCCGCCCCCATTCATACCTCGTGGGCGCCAATTCACCTTCTCCCGAGCCGCGAAACCTCAGCCCCACCTCCATGGCGCCCCCACCGCACCAATTTCACAGCCGCCCTCCTCCCTAATGCCGGAGACGCTGTCCATTTGCCGTCGTGCACTAGGCCGTGTGCCTCTTACTCCGTGCTGCTGGTGCTGCCTCAACGACGGTCGCGTGAACCGTACCAGAGCCGACTCACCCCCGCCGTTGTTCACGGCGCCGGAGCGGCTCCAACATCGGATCCGTCCAGAGTCCTGGCGCTGCTTCGGCGTAGCCATCGACCGTCGCGACATCGCTCTTTCCCTGCCACCGGTCGCCACCGCAACCGTGCCGGCCTCACCGACTTGGCAGCTGGACATGCCTACTTCACCATGCAGCCAAATAGGTCGCACCCTCATCTCAAATCACTTTATTTAGGCGTCAGTTGTCTGAATTTTTATTCTGGGCCAATCGATTTCCAATGGGAAGCAGCAACCCTCGAGGCGGTGGAGCTCCTAGGCTGCCGGTTGGCTGGTGTCTAACGTAAGGGTGCGGGGCCGCAAGTTCGCCGCGGAAGCAGCGCTTAGATGGCTATCTTTTAGAGTTGCGTGGGTTGAAGGTACTTTGCCGCCGCCGAATCTGGATGACGAAGTCTTTGTGGATTGGCCCGGGCGGCGCAACCACTGACAATCTTGGTGGGGCGGAGCGGGTTTTGGCGGGGCCCGCGGACGGAGGAGGCTGCTGCTCTGCCGTTGGTCGCTAGCTCTTGAGGAAGATTCGAGCAGTGTCACCGGGAGGCACAAGACGGCCAGCCATCCGGCGTAGATCGGACAGTACCAAAATAAAATAAAATCGTGTGACCATAGTTCAGTTGTTCTCTTACGGGTCTTGTCCAGGAGTTCACACTGTTACATAGTTCAGCTAAGATACTTGTTATTTAGGTAACGCTGTTCCATAGTTATCATCTCAGCCAATGCTATCCCACAGGCTGGTGATTATAGTATTATACCACTTCTAGTATTACCTATGTTGTTCTTTAATACTTTTGTGTGCCATCTAGTTAATCTAAGTACAAGCGATACATATTCTGTAGCTTTCATCATGTTTCCCCTTTAGTTTATGAGACCTGTTGCTGCTAGTTAACCCCAGTCCTACTATTTATGTCGTCTCCTACAGGCACTCATTTACATAAATCTAACTACTAGTTGTCTTCCATGCATGTCAGATATAATTGCACACTCCGATATATCCACAAGAACCTCACGGAGCAATGCAAAGGCCAATAAACTTGATGTCAATGATACCCAATATGATGGAACATGTAAAGGCAGTTCTTCAGAAGATTTGCAGAAAGATGATGAATCCTCTTCACCCCACAAGGTCCTTGCTCTAACTTGGCCTGTGATATGGGTACAACATGCATATATGTCCTGTAGTGTATCTACTCTGTTGCAATGCCATGTGCTTAGCATGCTGATCATGCATGTAAATATGTCATGTCTTCCTGTTTTTCAGTACCTATCCCATTCATGATAACATGTTTTCAAATTCAAGTACTGTCATTCTACGCTATCGCAATGCCATCTACTTAATTTGGACATCATGCTTCTGAATATCTTATGCATTGTTATTCATCGGTATGTACTTCATCATCTGCCATACCATGTTTTTTACATTGAAGTGTTGTTCTAGTGCTCTGTTGCAATGCCATCTTATTTTCCCAATCATACACGTGTATGTTGCCTTAGTTATTTCTGCATGCGTATTCCGCTAGCATATAGTTTTACATTCAACTAGTGTTTTTTTGTGTGTTGTCTGTCGTATCCCTAGCTCTTACACCATACTCCCTCCGTCCGGATTACATGTTTTGAAATGGATAAAAAGGATGTATCTAGAACTGAAATACGCCTAGACCCATCCATTTTTTCGGATGGAGGAATACATGTCAATATGTCATGCCTTTCTATTCTTGATACCTATTCCATCTCTCTGTTGTCGCATGTTTTATAATTAAAGCAACATTCTTCTATACAAGGCATGCAAGGGGAAGACGACTATGTTAAAATATGAAGGGTTACAAACAAGGCCTTTGCAAAAGATCCAAACGCCAGGAGGTAATAAACCAACTCCAGTTTTTATAGAATCTTGCTCCAAAGAGAGAAACCCAACTCCTCTCGATAATAAGCAGATTCCAAAGGCCAAAGAACTAGTCAGCTCAGTCCAGCAAAAATATGTCAACTCAATTCTAAGAAGCGTGTGCGTATCCTTGCATCATGAAATTTTATAGCATGCTGATCATATTTTCTACATGTTTCTTACCCATCTCTCTTTTAGAAAATAAGCTTAACAGATAGAAGAATTTCTGCAATGGTATCGTTTATGAGGAAAGATTCTTGCAGAATTCTCGTGCTCCAATGTAGATGTAAGTACCTATTGTATATCACTATATTTTACATCAGCATGTATTTTGTTAATCGGCATGAATCCAACCTTTATCTGATCTAAATTTAGTTGTAGCAAAATGTATGATTAAAGGCCACAATGTTGATTTTTGTAAGGAATATTGCACAGTAGTTTTGCATCTGAGCTGCATGAGTGTACTATCTCATATCGGTGGGTTTGAATACTTTGGTTCTGCAGTGGGGTTTTCGGTGTGTTTTTCTTGTGTTGTCTGTCGTATCCCTAGCTCTTACATCATACTCCCTCCGTCCAGATTAAATGTCACGAAATGGATAAAACTGGATGTATCTAGAACTGAAATATGCCTAGACCCGTCCATTTATTTCCGGATGGAGGAATACATGTCAATATGTCATGCCTTTCTATTCTTGATACCTATTCCATCTCTGATGTAGCATGTTTTATAACTGAATCACCATTCTTCTATATAAGGCATGCAAGGGAAAACGGCTATGTTAGAATCAAGGGTTACAAACCAGGTCTTTGCAAAAGATCCAAGCGCCAGAGATAATAAACCAACTCCATTTTCATAGATCTTGCTCCAAAGACAGAGAAACCCAACTCCCAATCGATAATAAGAAGATTCCAAAGGCCAAAGAACTAGTCCGCTCGATCCAGCAAAAGAATGTCAACTCCATTCTAAGAAGCGTGTCCGTATCCTCGCATCATGAAATTTTATAGCATTCTGATCATATTTTCTACATGTTTATTACCCATCTCTCTTTTAGAGAATAAGGTTAAACGATAGAAGACTTCCTCCATTGGGATCGTATTCGAGGAACATATCTTGCGGGGATTCTCTGTGCTCCAATGCTGATGTAAGTACCTGTTGCATATCACTATATTTTTACATCAACATGTATTTTGTTAATCGACGTGAATCTAACCTTTATCTGATCTAAAATTAGTTGTAGCAAAATGTTAAAAGCGCCAATGTTGATTTTTTGAAGGAAAACTTCCTGGTAGTTTTGCATACTGAGCTGCATGAATGTACTATCTCATATCACGCACATTACTAAATTGTAGTGCTTCTCTGGTTGCCCATTCATTCATTGTGTCAATGTTGCTTTCGTACTACCTTACCTGGCTGATGATAGCTGTGCCATATTGTGTTAGTTTGGTGTAGGTTAGTTGCCCAAACGATCGTTGTGTCAATGTTGCTTTCCTATTATCTGACTTGGCCAATGATAGCAATGCTAGTGTGTTAATTTTGTGCGAGGCTCTTTGAAGATAAGAAGACAAACTCGAAAACAGCAAGGCAACCCCATTGTTTCTTTCCGATAAATCTAGGTCAGGTAATATGGCAATAACTCATGATTAATCTGTTTGGTTCCGTCCTAATTTATGTTATGATGCGATGGTCGAGACACTCTCCACTATCAATAATACAAGCCTGCCAAAATCGCCATCTGAATCTGTTCAGTATCCTCTGTCTCGAATGCAACAGAATAAATGTATGATTGTGAACCAATTAATGGCTGAAGAAATGATGGAAATGGTGGATGAATCAGAGGTGCAGAGTCGTGCGACACAACAACTGATAATGTTTTCAGAGACAGTGTAGCAAAGCAGAAAGAACTTGCCCACATGCTTATGGGTGTCATATGTGCTGAGGTTGCAGATTGTGACGTTGTAGATGGTTAGGTTCTGCTCATTTATTTGCACTGGCATCAATATTTGATTGCCCAGTGGATGTAATTTCCTGTAATATATGCTAGATGTGCAACGTTATTCCCTGTATGCCGCACCTTTGCTTGATCTGTTTTGGTCCTGTGCATAATTGCTCGTCGTAATGGGCTCAAATTATCTAATTTGGCCTAAAGACATGTACGAACTTTAGTTGGGCCCATTAAGTTAGTGGGTCGTTACTAGGCCGAAAGTTAATGGTCGGCCCTCTTACCTCCCGGGTCATTAACAGGCCGACATCGAAGCGGGCAACAGGTGGCCCCAATTTATTTCACGGGCCGTTAACAGGCCGTTACTAAGTTTGGGCTACATATGGCCCAACTATCTGTAGGCCTTTAGCGGCCGAAAGAGACAATGAGCTTGCCTTTGGACCATGAAGACCATGGGCGCTAAGAGGCCGAAAGTCAGGTCGTATTGTAAATGTCCCAAGCGTGTTGTGGGCCTTTAGCGAGCGAAGAGAAACCGGCTGGTATTGGACCATGAAGGGCATGGGCGTTAAAGGCCAAAACTAAGGTCCGACTACAAATGGTCCAACTCATTTATGGTCCGTTAACGGGCGAAAGGCACAGGGCGAGAATTGGCCCAACACTTAATTGGGTCGCTAAAGGCCAAAACTTAGGTCCGACTACAAATGGCCCAACTGATTTATGGGCCATCAACAGGTTGAAAGTGACACGGGCGAAATTGGCCCAACACTTAAATGGGCAGCTAAAGGCGAAACTCAGGTCCGACAACAAATGGCCCATCAGATTTATGGGCCGTCAACAGTGAAAGACACACCGGGCGGAAATTAGCCCAACATTTAAATGGGTGGCTAAAGGCGAAAGATGTACATCTGAAATTTGGCCCATCCATTAAATGGGCCGTTAACGAGCCGAAATCTCATCGGGCGATATTGAGCCCAAATATATAGCGGGCATTAACGAGCTCAAGCGGCGATGGGCTGCAATGGTGTCAAATCTTTAACGGGCGTTGGCGGGCGAATTGGCACATCTCGTATGGGCGTGGGCTTAAATGGACTGACACAAGTAGGCCTTATATGGGCTGGCTCGCTAATTTTCTTGGGCGGCCTTTTCACAGGAATGGGCCTCTGTTGGGCCATGCCACGTGTCGACGTATCATAGGCGCCTTCTGTCCAATGAGTGGATGACATCTGTCCCAATGATGAGCCGACACGTGTTTCCTCCAGCCAATGATGATTTTACACTTGGAAAATCCCCATTGGCCGGGGCTGTTAACGGGTTATCGGATCCAATACCCGACCCGATAGCTTAAAGGCGTTCGTTACGGTGGATGCCACGTGTCGGTCACCCTTGACGAAAGCACTTCTGTGACGCGCGATTTATCTTCATGGAAGTGGACACTTCTATGATGATAATTTTGGTAATGTCATGGAACACTTCTACGACAGCATAGGTATGACTATCTTGATTCTGTCATAAAATCGTCGTGGATGTACATGCATGACAAAAAACGCGACCTACTGTGACAAACACGTATCATCACGGAAGTGTATTTTTTTGTAGTGGAGCGAGTTTGTTTCGTCCCTTATCTGCTAAGGGACGTTGGGTTTCCAGTCCATCCATTCCTCGGGGGGCTTCTAAAATACTATGGCCTGCAGCTGCATAACTTCACTCCCGCCTCCATTCTGCATATTGCGGACTACATCACTTTGTGCAAACTGTTCCTGGGCATTGAGGCCCATTTCAAACTATGGAGAAAGTTGTTCTGTCTTGTCCCGCGCAACCACAAGGGGTCAATATTCGAAGTGGGCGGAGTCGAAGTATGACGCGTCGCCGATACCGGATACCTGTCCGGCACACCAAGGAAGGCATCTGAAAAATGGCCTTCCGAATGGTTCTATATAGAATACGTCGCTCTTCCCGACCCAGTTCGCAAGGGTCTCCCAGAATTTGCAAGCGTTCCGTTGAGGGAATGTCACAGCTGGCGTCCCCGAAGTCTTGAAGAAGAGGATAGTGCGGAGGTTCGTCAGCTCCTGGGCAAGATAAGGATGCTTGCCCAGTCTGGCTTTACAATAGTAGAGTTAATGGCGAGCTCCATAGTGCGAGGGGTTCAACCACTTCAATACAGAGGGCTCCCAATGTGGCACTACAATGGGGAGGATGATGCCTCCCATTGTGGTCGAAAAGGTCCGGACACCCCCGCCGCTCTAGCCAAGATACTGGCCGAGCTGTTTAAAGAGGAGGAAGAAGCATTTCTCCGCATCAATCGCAGAGAGGGGTACTCCATGTATAACCCTCCCAGCTGGGTAAGTCCCAACCCCTTTGCTTTTATTCACTCCGCTCTCTTGGCCATCTTTAACGAATTCCGAATCCGCCTATTTTGAAACAACACTGGCAGAAGGTAACTGAGGGGCTTAATAGCCCTACCCCACAGCCGGAGAGCCACAACCGGGAGCTTGATCTTGGGTTCGAAGAGGACCCGGATATATTCGTGGTACTCGCGGAAGGGGTGTTTTACCAGGAGAGCTATGACGGCACAGAAGTGGCCATCATCGCCGATTATCCTGGTCTTCTTCTAGCTTCCCACGTAAGTAATTAGGAGAAATCCCCCTCTAAAGAGTTTCCTTGCACTGCCTCACATACCGCACTATCTCATGCTTCAAAGGGGAGGCGTTCAGCACGTCATGCTACGCCGGGGATGACTCCAAGAAGAGAGGCTCCCGCGCCGACCAAGGCCTCGAAAAGGAAGGTCGGGGAAGACAAGGCTGGTCCTTCGTCGAAGAGGTATCGATTTGAAAGTATGCTTTGGCAGTCGTACCCAACCGTGATTTATGTTGGTCCTGTATCAGGAAAAAGGTTCGCTGGACTATGTCCGGGGATTTGGCCGGTCGCACTCCCAACAACCGGGATTTAGATCCCACCGGAGAGGTGGGGGCCGCTATGGGGACAACTCCGGACTATCCTTCGGTCGAGGGTTCGGAAGACATGTCCATTACCAACTCGGAAGTAGAGAGCGCCATGAATCATCGGCGCTGCAGGGCTGTCTTACGAGACCTCAAGTTCTCGGAAGAGGCATTCAATGCCTTCAGCTCGGCTGGCGCATACATCCGAGCTGCTCGAGATGGGCTTAGAAAAGCCACAAAGCAACATTTGGCAGATGTGCAGGTAAGTATTTCTTTGTCTGAAAAGGATAACCATATGCTCGTAGCCCCTGAGACTGAAAGCAGTTGGTATAACTGCTTTAAGGACCGTTGTATAACCAAGTCCTTACAGAGAAGAATGGCCTGCTAGACCAAGAGCTGGAGCAGTGTCGGGCGCAGCTAAATGCTGGTACCGCCAAACTGGAAAACTTCAAGAAGGTGTCTTCTGGTAACATTCCCCTCCATCGAGGAACAATAATTGCATACCAACTGTACTAATACTATTGCTGATCGCATAATAGGATCGCCCGATCAACTTGAAGAGAAGTTGAAGATCGCCTAAGAGGGAGAAAAACAGGCGTAAAGTATATGCGCCATAGGCGAGCGTGGGCTGACCCGAGTCAGAGGGGAGAAAAACAAGCTACAGGATTCCAACACTGCATTGGGAGAAGAATTGAAAGATGTGCGAGCCCAGCTAGCCGACTCCATGAAGGAGAACAGGAAGCTGCGGGGCGTTATATTCAGTATGTGTCTGAACTATTTTTAAAGTAGTTCGGAGATAAATGGAACCGATATAGTTATGATTGCAGGTATATTGACGGGCCGTCCTAAAGAGGAGGTGTCCGGATCATCAAGTGATCTGCTGCAAGGGATGTCGCAAGTGCACGAACAGGCTCGGCTGGCGATGCGGAGTGTTTCCAAGGCCCTATGGCCATCCGCCTCCCCTCCAGGAAGTATGGATGAGCTTGTAGAGCTGTTCAAAGGGGCGCGGCAGCGTATCCAACTATGGAAGATATCGGCCTGCCGAGCGGGTGCGCGAGAGGCCTGGGCCATGGTGAAGACGCGATATACCAAGCTAGATCCTAATCACATGGCCCGTGTCGGACCGCTAGGGCCGAATGGGGAAGAAATTCCCATTAGTTTATTATATGACCAAGTAGAGGTGACCGCCAAATATTCCCAACAGGATTGTAAGTTAGACCGCCTTTTGGACGGTGTAGAAGAGGAAGTGTTTGAGTCCAAGTGACTATGTACTTTCCTTGATATATGTAACTCTAGCTGAATTGTATAGTATTTGTCATGGAAGACCTTTTCGCTTCAACCTCCGGACCCGAAGGTGCAGAGTGTTTCCGAATACCCGCACGGCCGAATAGACCAGGGTATGCGCGAAAACTAGGCGTAGGGGTCATAGTTGCTTGAACAGACAAGTTGTATCCCGCTAGCTATGTTATATTACATTGAGATTGTAAGAAACATCTTCCAGAGAGAATAGTTCCGTTAAGGGTTCCTTCCCCTGGGTGTGCATGCATTAGTATACATGTCTGAATTATGATGTGAAAATCACAGTGTGTATAGCTTCTTGGGGTTCACAATGGAGTGAGTGCAAAAAACATCTTTAATTCGCCGACCGAATATTCCCTTAAGAACGCTAGCTTTCATCTTCACCCAGTCTGAGGTACACATCCGGATGACCTGGCAGTAACAATCGCAGAGGTGCTCCCTTTATGCCCTAGCCGAACTAACAAGAACGTAGGACATAAGCACAGGAGCCAGGCAACCCATCTTGGCCAAAACTTAAGTCATATCGATGCATATAGTGGCGAAGAAAAGGTATATATGGAAAAACTCATGTGAAAAGCTTGATGCTCAAGGAATAGTAATAAAAAGCTTCTGTCCAAGAAGCCCCCAGGTATAATGGACGTACATATTCAAAGATGTATGCGTCAGGGGTGTGCGGTCTAGCCGTGCAAAAGCTTTAAAGCGAGAAAGAAAGAAAGTAATCGGAAAAGAGAGAAAAAATAATTGAAACTACAGGGGAGAAGGAGACGAACAAGGAGTTCGGCGCTAGGCATAGAATCTTCGGAGTCTGGCCGCGTTCCAGGGGTTCGGCTCGAGGCGATTGTCTGATGCATCGCGAGGACGGTATGCCCCTCTGGTGAGAACTTCGTCAATTATGAAGGGACCCTCCCATTTGGGCTTGAGTTTGTCCTTTTTCTTCTCCGGCAGGCGTAGAACGAGTTCGCCAATGTTGTAGGTCTTGGCCTGTACTTCTCTGCTTTGATATCTTCGAGCCTGCTGTTGGTAAAATGCAGAACGGGATTTTGCTACATCGCGCTCCTCCTCCAGGGCATCTAGGTTGTCCTGCCGATCAAGCTCGGCTTCTCTCTCTTCGTACATACGCACTCGAGGTGAGTCGTGGATAATATCGCAGGGTAATATAGCCTCTGCGCCATACACCATGAAGAAAGGTGTGTATCCGGTAGTACGGTTGGGCGTGGTCTGCAGCCCCCAGAGTACGGAGTCGAGCTCCTCAACCCAGTGCTTGTCTAATTCTCTCAAAGACCGCACTAGTCTGGGCTTGATGCCGCTCATAATAAGACCATTGGCTCGTTTGACTTGACCATTGGTTTGCGGGTGTGTAAGGGCATATTTATCCCTTAGGTGTTTTGGTGATTGATGACAATGCTTTTGCGGACTAATCGTGTGCCTTGAGTTTCTCAGACGCTTCATCACTAGGCACGAGGCGATTGGTGCCCTCGAAGACTATTGAAGGCGGCGTTGTTCTCGTTTCTCTTTGGTGGATTTGAGTCGTAGGAGAGCCATACTATTAAGAGGGGGTCTGCGTCGGAAAGGTTCAGGTGGAATCAACACGTACACATGTCCTTCCTTTCCGTTGCACTTTGGAGCATCTCTCCGTTATCCTAGTTGTGCTTAATCGGACGGCTCTGTTGTACTTGCGGTAGTCTTGCTCTATGGGCGGTAGTACATAAGCACCTCTGATAGTACCGCAGAGGTCACGGTAATACTGCTCCTCTGGAGCCTTAGTACCGTAGCTCCTAGGCTTAGTGCTGCTCGATGCGGTAGTAGGGAGGATGTAATTTTTACATCCGCGCCCTGCAGTAATACCGCCGTCATCTTGTGATAGTACCGTGGGTAGCCACGGTAGTATCGCTCCCACAGTCGTAATACCGTGGCCCTCATACCTAATACCGCTGCATCGTGGCGATAGGGCGGATGTAATTTTTACATCTGCGCCTCAGCGGTAATACCGGCGCCTCGTCTTGTGATAGTACCGCATCGGAGTTTTTGCACTTTATTTCATTTTCAGCGGAAGTAGGCGCGGATGTATTTTATTTCATCCGCGCTCTTCGTGAACTTTGACTTTCCTGCCTTGCGGTAGTACCGCAAGGGGAAATGATAGTACCAGCATAGCGACAATCTTGCACTCGATCGAGCTAGTCGGCCTCTGCTGCTGCCGCGGAAGTACCGTGGTCCTCCATGGTAGTACCGCGTGGCCTTGCGGTAGTACCGCGCTCCTGGAGCGGTAGTACCGCATGTCGCAGGCTGAACATGTGGATAACGGTTGGATCTCTTCCATGACTATAAAAGGGGCGTCTCCTACCTCTAATTGACTACCTCTTCCACCTCTAAGCTCCATTGTTGCTCCAAGCTCCATTTTCGCCTGATCTCTCTCCCTAGCCAATCAAACTTGTTGATTTGCTCGGGATTGGTGACAAGGGCCCGATCTACACTTCCACCAAGAGATATTCGATTCCCCCCACTTATCACTAGCGAATCTTGTTACTCTTGGGTGTTTGAGCACCCTAGACGGTTGAGGTCACCTCGAAGCCATACTCCATTGTGGTGAAGCTTCGTGGTGTTGTTGGGAGCCTCCAAGTGTTGTGGAGATTGCCCCAACCTTGTTTGTAAAGGTTCGGTCGCCGCCTTCAAGGGCACCGATAGTGGAATCGCGGCATTTCGCATTGTGTGAGGCCGTGAGGAGATTACGGTGGCCCTAGTGGCTTCTTGGGGAGCATTGTGCCTCCACACCGCTCTAACAGAGACGTACTTCTCCTTAAAAGGAAGGAACTCCGGTAACACATCCTCGTCTCCACCGGCTCCACTCTTGGTTATTTCGTGCCTTTACTTTTGCAAGCTTACTTGTGTTGTATCTATTGCTTGCTTGTGTGGTAGTTGTCTTTGCATCATATAGGTTGTCCACATAGTTGCATTTCTAGACAACCTATTTTGTTGCAAGGTTTAAATTGTTAAAGAAAAGCTTAAAAATTGTTAGTTGCCTATTCACCCCCCCTCTAGTCAACCATATCGATCCTTTCAATTGGTATCAGAGCCTCGTCTCTTTATTAAGGACTTTACCGTCCGAAGAGTATGGTTGACACCACAGGGCGGTGCGGAGGAGCACTCGGTGTGAATCCTATCTCGTCTCGGCCGATGGGGGAACCTCGGTCTCTCGTGAGGAATTCAATGTGGCTCTAGACACATTGAAAGACTCCATGACGACCAAGGTTGAAAGCATGCTTACTAAATTTCTTGAAGGGCTTAAACTGTCCACCTTGCCGATGAAAGTGGGTGATCCCACTAACAAGGTGATGGATGCTACCTCCGACAAGGGGGAAGCTAACAGTGAAGAGAGTCCTTCTACTAGTGGTAGAAATGGCACCGGCATCTTTGCCCATGTGGAACCTCCAATTTACGGAGGACCGATTCCCTCTACTCATTTAAATCATGCCGGTCCTCCTCCTAAGATTGTGAAAAATGAGGATTTTGATTCTTGGGTATATCGTTTCAAGCGCCATTTAAAACATGTGAATACTAACCTTTGGAGAATCATTGAAGAAGGTTTCTATCCACATGACCCAAACAACTTCACCCCTCGAGAAGCCGTGGATAATCAATTCAATGAGAGTGCTCTCTTCATCATCCAAGATGCAATCCTTCCCGAAGATCTCCCTCACCTTCGACCTCATGCCATGGCCAAAGATGCGTGGCAATGCGTTGTGTCTCTCTATCGAGGAAGTGCTAGCATTCAATGCTCCAACTATGAAGTGCTACAAGATGAAGCCGATGAGTTTGCAATGAAAGAAGATGAAGAACCTCGTGAGTGTTGGGGAACGTAGCAGAAATTCAAAATTTTCCTACGTGTCACCAAGATCTATCTATGGAGAAACTAGCAACGAGGGGAAGGAGAGTGCATCTACATACCCTTGTAGATCGCTAAGCGGAAGCATTCAAGAGAACGAGGTTGAAAGAGTCGTACTCGTCGTGATCCAAATCACCGGAGATCCTAGTGTCGAACGGACGACACCTCCGCGTTCAACACACGTACAGCCCGGTGACATCTCCCATGCCTTGATCCAGCAAGGAGAGAGGGAGAGGTTCGGTAAGACTCCATCCAGCAGTAGCACGACGGTGTGGTGGTGATGGAGGAGCGTGGCAATCCTGTAGGGCTTCGCCAAGCACAGCGGGAGAGGAGGAGGACTTGGGAGAGGGGGAGGGCTGCGCCCGAGGGCAAGGGTGAAGCTCCCATCGCCTCCCACTATATATAGGGGTGGAGGGGCTGGTTTCTTGCCCTCCAAGTCCATTGGGGCGTTGGCAAGGTGGGAGGAAAGAAATCCCATCATTTCCTTCCCCATCGATTGTTATCCCCCCTTTTTAGGGATCTTGATCTTATCCCTTCGGGATATGATCTTATTCCTTCTAAGGGGGGATCTTGGTGCGCCTTGACCAGGGGTGTGGGGCCTTGCCCCCACTACCCACGTTCATGTGGGTCCACCCATGCAGGTGGGCCCCACTCCGGAACCTTCTAGAACCTTCCCGGTACAATACCGAAAAATCCCGAACATTTTCCGGTGGCCAAAATAGGACTTCCCATATATAAATCTTTACCTCCGGACCATTCCGGAACTCCTCGTGATGTCCGGGATATCATCCGGGACTCCGAACAACATTCGGTAACCACATACAAACTTCCTTTATAACCCTAGTGTCATCGAACCTTAAGTGTGTAGACCCTACGGGTTCGGGAACCATGTAGACATGACTGAGACGTTATCCGATCAATAACCAACAGCGGGATCTGGATACCCATGTTGGCTCCCACATGTTCCACGATGATCTCATCGGATGAACCACGATGTCAAGGACTCAATCAATCCCGTATACAATTCCCTTTGTCTAGCGGTATTGTACTTGCCCGAGATTCGATCGTCGGTATGCCGATACCTTGTTCAATCTCGTTACCAGCAAGTCTCTTTACTCGTTCCGTAACACATCATCCTGTGATCAACCCCTTGGTCACATTGTGCACATTATGATGATGTCCTACCGAGTGGGCCCAGAGATACCTCTCCGTTACACGGAGTGACAAATCCCATCTCGATTCGTGCCAACCCAGACACTTTCGGAGATACCTGTAGTGCACCTTTATAGCCACCCGATTCGTAGTGACGTTTGGTACACCAAAGCATTCCTCGGCATCCGGGAGTTGCACAATCTCATGGTCTAAGGAAATGATACTTGACATTAGAAAAGCTTTAGCATACAAACTATGATCTTTCTGCTAGGCTTAGGATTGGGTCTTGTCCATCACATCATTCTCCAAATGATGTGATCCCGTTATCAACGACATCCAATGTACATGGTCAGGAAACCGTAACCATCTGTTGATCAACGAGCTAGTCAACTAGAGGCTTACTAGGGACATGGTGTTGTTTATGTACCCACACATGTATCTGAGTTTCCTATCAATACAATTATAGCATGGGTAATAAACAATTATCATGAACAAGGAAATATAATAATAACTAATTTATTATTGCCTCTAGGGCATATTTCCAACAGTCTCCCACTTGCACTAGAGTCAATAATCTAGTTCACGTCGCCATGTGATTAACACTTACAGGTCACATCACCATGTGACTAACATCCAAAGAGTTTACTAGTGTCACTAAACTAGTTCACATCATAATGTGATTAAGACTCAATGAGTTCTGGGGTTTGATCATGTTTTGCTTGTGAGAGAGGTTTTAGTCAGCGGTGCGCAACATTCAGATCCGTATGTACTTCATAAATCTCTAGGTCATATTGTAAATGCTGCTTCCACGCTCCACTTGGAGCTATTCCAAATGGTTGCTCCACTATCGTATCCGGTTTGCTACTCGAGTCATTCGGATAGGTGTTAAAGCTTACATCGGCGTAACCCTTCGCCGAACTCTTTATCACCTCCATAATCGAAAACATGTCCTTATTTACTCCAAGGACAATTTTGACCATTGTCCAATGATCCATTCTGGATCATTCTTGTACCCTATGAGTGACTCATGGCAGGCACACTTCGATGCGGTACACAACATAGCATACTATAGAGCCTACGTGCGAAGCATAGGGGCGACCTTCGTCCTTTCTCTCTCTTCTGTGGTGGTCGAGCTTTAACTCTTAACTTCATACCTTACAACTCAGGCAAGAACTCCTTCTTTGACTGATCCATCTTGAACACCTTCAAGATTATGTCAAGGTATGTGCTCATTTGAAAGTACCATTTAGCGTTTTTTGATCTATCCTCATAGATCTTTATGCTCAATGTTCTAGTAGCTTAATCCAGGTTTTCCATTGAAAAACACTTTTCAAACAACCCTATATGCTTTCTAGAAATTCTACATCATTTCTGATCAACAATATGTCTACAACATATACTCACCAGAAATTCTATAGTGCTCCCACTCACTTCTTTGAAAATACAAGTTTCTCATAAACTTTGTATAGACCCAAAATCTTTGATCATCTCATCAAAGCGTACATTCCAACTCCGAGATGCTTACTCCAGTCCTTAGAAGGATAGCTGGAGCTTTGCATACTTGCTAGCGTCTTTCAGGATTGTCAAAAACCTTTTGGTTGTATCACATACAACCTTTCCTCAAGAAAACTGTCAAGGAAACAATGTTTTTACATCCTATATGCAAGATTTCATAAATAATGCGATGCTGCTAATCCAATTCAACAGACTCTTAGCATCGCTACTGGTGAGAAAGCCTCACCGTAGTCAACTCCTTGAACTTGTCGGAAAATATCTTTAACGACAAGTCGAGCTTTCTTAATGGTGATACTTACCATAATTGTCTCTCTTCCTTTTAAAATCCATCTTTACCCAGCGTCCTTACGACCATCAAGTATTTCTTCCAAAGTCATGGATCCTCTCTCGGATGTTATGGCCTCGAGCCATTCGTCAGAATCCGGGCCCACCATCGCTTCTCCATAGCTCGTAGGTTCATTGTTGTCTAGCAACATGACCTCTAAGATAGGATTAGCGTACCACTCAAAGTAATCGCGTCCTTGTCGACCCTCGAGGTCCGGTAGTGACTTGATCCGAAGCATCATGATCACTATCATCAGCTTCCACTTCAATTGGTGTAGGTGCCACATGAACAACTTCACGTGCCTGCTACACACTGGTTGAAGTGATGGTTTAATAACCTCATTAAGTCTCCACCATCCTCCCACTCAATTCTTACGAGAGAAACTTTTCCTCGAGAAAGGACCCGTTCTAGAAACAATTACTTTTGCTTCGGATCTGAGATAGGAGGTGTACCCAACTGTTTTGGGTGTCCTATGAAGATGCATTTTATCCGCTTTGGGTTCGAGCTCATCAACCTGAAACTTTTTCACATAAGCATCGCAGCCCCAAACTTTTAAGAAATGACAACTTAGGTTTCTCCAAACCATAGTTCAAACGGTGTCGTCTCAATGGAATTACATGGTGCCCTATTAAAGTGAGTGTGGTTGTCTCTAATGCCTAACCCATGAACGATAGTGGTAATTCGATAAGAGACATCATGGTACGCACCATATTCAATAGGGTGCAACTATGATGTTCGGACACACCATCACACTATGGTGTTCCAGGCGGTATTTATTGTGAAACAATTTCCAAAATGTCTTAATTGCGTGCCAAAGCTCGTAACTCAGATACTCATCTCTATGATCATATCATAGACATTTTATCCTCTTGTCACGATGATCTTTAACTTCACTCTGAAAATACTTGAACCATTCAATAATTCAGATTTGTGTTTCATCAAGTAAATATACTCAACATCTACTCGAATCATCGTGAAGTAAGAACATAACGATATTCATTTGCATGCCTCGGCACTCATTGGACTGCACACATCAAAATGTGTTACTTCCAACAAGTTGCTATCTTGTTCCATCTTCTTTGAAACCGAGGCTTTTCACCATTTTGCCCATGTGGTATGATTTGCATATCTCAAGTGATTCAAAATCAAGTGAGTCCAAGCGATCCATCTGCATGGAGTTTCTTCATGCATATACACCAATAGACATGGTTAGCATGTCTCAAACTTTTCAAAAATGAGTGAGTCCAAAGATCCATCAACATGGAGCTTCTTCATGCGTTTTATACCAATATGACTTACATGGCGATTACCACAAGTAAGTGGTACCATCATTACTATCTTATATCTTTTGGCATGAAAATGTGTATTACTATGATCGAGATTCAATAAACCATTCCTTTAGGTGCATGACCATTGAAGGTATTATTCAAATAAAGAGAGTAACCATTATTCTCCTTAAATGAATAACCGTATTGCGATAGACATAATCCAATCATGTCTATGCTCAATGCAAACACCAAATGACAATTATTCTGGTTTAGTACTAATCTTGATGGTAGAGGAAGCGTGTGATGTTTGATCACATCAAACTTGGAAACACTTCCAACACATATCGTCAGCTCACCTTTAGCTAGTCTCCGTTTATTCCGTAGCTTTTATTTCGAGTTACTAACACTTAGCAACCGAACCGGTATCTAATACCCTGGTGCTGCTAGGAGTACTAGTAAAGTACACATTAACATAATGTATATCCAATATACTTCTATCAACCTTGCCAGCCTTCTCATCTACCAAGTATCTAGGGTTATCCTGCTTCAGTGTCTGTTCCTCTCATTACAGAAGCACTTAGTCTCGGGTTTGGGTTAAACCTGGGTTTCTTCACTGGAGCAGCAACTGATTTGTCGTTTCATGAAGTACCCCTTCTTGCCCTTGCCCTTCTTGAAACTAGTGGTTTCACTAACCATCAACAATTGATGCTCCTTCTTGATTTCTACATTCGTGGTGTCGAACATTGCGAATAGCTCAAGGATCATCATATCCATCCCTGATATGTTATAGTTCATCACGAAGCTTCTAGCAGCTTGGTGGCAATGACTTTGGAGAAACATCACTATCTCATCAGGAAGATCAACTCCCACTCGATTCAAGTGATTGTTGCACTCGGACAATCGAGCACAAGCTCAACGATTGAGCTTTTCTCCCTTAGTTTGCAGGCTAAGAAAATCGTCGGAGGTCTTATACCTCTTGACGTGGGCACGAGCTTGAAATCCCAATTTCAGCCCTCGAAACATCTCATATGTTCCGCGATGTTTCAAAATCGTCTTTGGTGCCTCAACTCTAAACCGTTTAACTGAACTATCACGTAGTTATCAAGACGTGTATGTCAGATGTTCGCAACATCCACAGATGACGTTCGAGGTTCAGCACACCGAGCGGTGCATTAAGGACATAAGCCTTCTACTGTCCGCATAATTGCTACTGTCAACTTTCAACTATATTTTCTCTAGGAACATATCTAAAACAGTAGAACTAAAGCGCGAGCTATGACATAATTTGCAAAGGGTTTTTGATTATGTTCAAGATAATTAAGTTCATCTTATGAACTCCCACTCAGATAGACATCCCTCTAGTCATCTAAGTGATTACATGATCCGAGTCAACTAGGCTGTGTCTGATCATCACGTGAGACGGACTAGTCATCATCGGTGAACATCTTCATGTTGATCGTATCCTCCATACGACGCATGCTCGACCTTTCGGTCTCTTGTGTTCCGTGGCCATGTCTGTACATGCTAGGCTTGTCAAGTTAACCTAAGTGTTTCGCGTGTGTAAATCTGGCTTACACCCGTTGTATGTGAACGTAAGAATCTATCACACCGATCATCACGTGGTGCTTGAAGCGATGAACTTTACATAGCGGTGCACGAGTTAGGGGAACACTTTCTTGAAATTTTAATGAGGATCATCTTATTTACTACCCTCGTTCTAAGCAAATAAGATGCATAAACATGATAAACATCACATGCAATCAAATAGTGACATGATATGGCCAATATCATTTTGCTCCTTTGATCTCCATCTTGAGGCTCCATGATCATCATCGTCACCGCATGACACCATGATCTCCATCATCATGATCTCCATCATCGTGTCTTCATGAAGTTGTCTCGCCAACTATTACTTCTACTACTATGGCTAACGGTTAGCAATAAAGTAAAGTAATTACATGGCGTTGTTCAATGACACGCAGGTCATACAATAAATAAAGACAACTCTTATGGCTCCTGCGGTTGTCATACTCATCGACATGCAAGTCGTGATTCCTATTACAAGAACATTATCAATCTCATACATCACATATCATTCATCACATTCCTTTTGGCCATATCACATCACATAGCATACCCTGCAAAAACAAGTTAGGCGTCCTCTAATTGTTGTTTGCATGTTTCTGATGGCTGCTATGGGTTTCTAGCAAACGTTTCTTACCTACGCAAAAGCCACAACGTGATATTTCAATTGCTATTTACCCTTCATAAGGACCCTTTTCATCGAATCCGGTCCGACTAAAGTGGGAGAGGCGGCACCGCTAGCCACCTTATGCACCAAGTGCATGTCGATCAGTGGAACCTGTCTCACGTAAGTGTACGTGTAAGGTCGGTCCGAGCCGCTTCATCCCACAATACCGTAGAAACAAGATTGGACTAGTAGCGGTAAGCATATTGAACAAAATCAACGCCCACAACTACTTTGTGTTCTACTCGTGCAAAGAATCTACGCAATAGACCTAGCTCATGATGCCCTTTGTTGGGGAGCGTGGCAGAAATTCAAAATTTTCCTCGTGTCACCAAGATCTATCTATGGAGAAACTAGCAACGAGGGTAAGGAGAGTGCATCTACATACCCTTGTAGATCGCTAAGCGAGCGTTCAAGAGAACGGGGTTGAAGGAGTCGTGCTCGTCGTGATCCAAATCACCGGAGATCCTAGTGCGAGCAGACGGCACCTCCGCGTTCAACACACGTACAGCCGGTGGCGTCTCCCATGCCTTGATCCAGCAAGGAGAGAGGAGAGGTTGGGTAAGACTCCATCCAGCAGCAGCACGACGGTGTGGTGGTGATGGAGGCGTGGCAATCCTGCGGGGCTTCGCCAAGCACCGCGGGAGAGGAGGAGGACTTGGGAGAGGGAGGGCTGCGCTAGGGGCAGGGTGAAGCTCCCATGCGCCTCCCACTATATATAGGGGTGGAGGGGCTGGTTTCTTGCCCTCCAAGTCCATTGGGGCGTTGGCAAGGTGGGAGGAAAGAAATCCCATCATTTCCTTCCCCACCGATTGTTATCCCCCCTTTTTAGGGATCTTGATCTTATCCCTTCGGGATATGATCTTATTCCTTCTAAGGGGGGCTCTTGGTGCGCCTTGAACAGGGGTGTGGGGCCTTGCCCCCACTACCCACGTTCATGTGGGTCCACCCATGCAGGTGGGCCCCACTCCAGAACCTTCTAGAACCTTCCCGGTACAATACCGAAAAATCCCGAACATTTTCCGGTGGCCAAAATAGGACTTCCCATATATAAATCTTTACCTCCGGACCATTCCGAAACTCATCGTGACGTCCGAGATCTCATCCGGGACTCCGAACAACATTCGGTAACCACATACAAACTTCCTTTATAACCCTAGCGTCATCGAACCTTAAGTGTGTAGACCCTACGGGTTCGGGAACCATGTAGACATGACCGAGACGTTCTCCGGTCAATAACCAACAGCGGGATCTGGATACCCATGTTGGCTCCCACATGTTCCACGATTATCTCATCGGATGAACCACGATGTCAAGGACTCAATCGATCCCGTATACAATTCCCTTTGTCTAGCGGTATTGTACTTGCCCGAGATTCGATTGTCGGTATGTCGATACCTTGTTCAATCTCGTTACCGGCAAGTCTCTTTACTCGTTCCATAACACATCATCCCGTGATCAACCCCTTGGTCACAATGTGCACATTATGATGATGTCCTATCGAGTGGGCCCAGAGATACCTCTCCGTTACGGTGACAAATCCATCTCGATTCGTGCCAACCCAGACACTTTCGGAGATACCTGTAGTGCACCTTTATAGCCACCCAGTTATGTAGTGACGTTTGGTACACCCAAAGCATTCCTACGGCATCCGGGAGTTGCACAATCTCATGGTCTAAGGAAAGGATACTTGACATTAGAAAAGCTTTAGCATACGAACTACGATCTTTGTGCTAGGCTTAGGATTGGGTCTTGTCCATCACATCATTCTCCAAATGATGTGATCCCGTTATCAACGACATCCAATGTACATGGTCAGGAAACCGTAACCATCTGTTGATCAACGAGCTAGTCAACTAGAGGCTTACTAGGGACATGGTGTTGTTTATGTACCCACACATGTATCTGAGTTTCCTATCAATACAATTATAGCATGGGTAATAAACGATTATCATGAACAAGGAAATATAATAATAACTAATTTATTATTGCCTCTAGGACATATTTCCAACAGTGAGCTCTTTCGAAGAGTGACCAAACTCGCGGTCTCACTACGAGATCATGGGAGCAAGGACACGGATGACAATTGGATCAAGCGCAAGTTCCTCAAGGCCATGATGCCCTACAACAAGGCCATGTCCTCCGTCATTCGTCAAAGACCGGACTTTCACTCCATGACCTCGAGTGAAGTGTTGGATGAGTTTGTTGCAATGAGCATTTTGGACAAGACCGCCGACAATGCGGTGCTCCGTTCCCAAAGGGTAAAGAAGCCAAACCTTGCTTTGAAGGCCAAGGTTAGTGTGGAAGAAGAGGAAGAAGAGGAAGATGAGGAGAGCAACCCCGAAGACACCAAATATGATTATCATGAGCACATGGCCCTTGCTTCAAGACAATTTTGGAGCAAGAAGAATACAAGACCCAACTTCAACAAGAACAACTCAAGTGGCGTCAAGGACAAGCAACGAGTTAGAACTTGCTTCAACTGTGGCAATGTGAGCCATTTCGTTGCGGATTGTCCTTACGAGAAGCGGGAAGACAATGGTGGCAAGTTCATCCGAAAAGACAAAGCCAAGTCATTCCCCAACAAGAGCAACTTCGCCAAGAAGACTCCTACTCGTGGGTTGGTTGTTCAAGAAGAATACCATGAGGATGACGATGATGATGAAAATGGAGAAGCGATGGCCATGGCGTCCGTTCCATTGATACTACTCCCCGGGTGTCTCTCTTTGATTCACCCAACGAGAACATCACCGCCAAGCTCTGTTGGAAAAGGCAGTGCCTAGGAGGCGCTTAGGCACGCCTAGGCGCTAGGCAATGGCCAAACGCCTCGCCTAGGGCATAAATGGAGGTCTAGGCAGGGCAAGCAAGGAATTGTCTACCCAAGCAAGAAATCAGGCCACATACTGCACTGATATGCCAAACGGATTATATTCCAATGGCAGCATCCGGCAATTACCTTATTTATGTACCCTAAATAATGTCAACACCCATATAATAATCATAAATACAGTGCAAGTAAAAACTATAATATGGCCCAGGCCACGCCTAGGGCGCTTAGGCACTGCCTAGGGACTAGGCGAAGGCCGACCGCCTCACTTACGCCTACTGCTTTTTCCAACCTTGCCGCCAAGTGCCTCATGGCTAAAGCTTCCAACAAGGTAACCCCCAACATCAAAACCACCATCATTACTAATCCCTCCTTGGAGGATTGCATTGATGAACATGATGGGTCTAATGAGGAAGTGAATGAATTTGAGTCTTTTATGAGTAAGCTTAAGGGAAAATCCAAGAAGCATTTTGTTGCTCTCCTGGAACAACTTGGTGAGGCCAATGACATGATCGAGGCTCGCGAAGAAACCATCTCTAAGATGGAAGGTCATAGTCGTGACTATGCCGATGAGATATCGGATCTCTCTAATGCTCTTGAGGAAGAGCGTGTGCATCGTTTGACTTTTGAGGAGTCATACAACGATGACCATGCTAATTTAAAGAAAGATCTTGATCATGCTCTTGTCGTGTCTCGTGTGCTAACTTCCGAGAAGGCTAAACTTGGGGTTGATCATGCTAGACTCAAAGAGGAGTTTGAGATACTTGACAAGGCCCACAAGGTCTTGAAGGGTGCTCACGCTAACCTCAAGGAGTCTCATGCTCAACTTCAAGTTAAGCTAACCAAGGAAAAGGCCACCTTCCCTCATATGGTATTAATTGATAATGCATGTGCTACTAACCCCTGTTGTGAGCATATGCATCTTGTGGAGGAGAATGCCAAGTTGAAGGATCAACTTGAGAAAGGCCTTGTAACTTGCATTCAAGGTGAGAAGAATCTCAACGACCTTTTGAGTAATCAAAAGGAAGTTGTGGCCAAGAAGGGAATTGGGTTTGCCCCCAGGTCCAAGAACAAGAAAAAGAATGACAAGACCCATCCTCCTCCTCCTCTCAAGCAAACTTTTGTGAAAGAGGGAGAGGGGGCTCCTAAGGAGAAGAAAAAAAAGTGAAGGGGGTTGATGTCAAAAAGGGAAAATCCATCTCCTCCAACAAAGCCGGCGACTTTAACCCGTCATATGTGTTGTGCTATGCTAGTGATGGACATGTTTATGCTAAATTTGTTGGTTCTCCTTATGAGTACATTGAATGGTCTACTTGGGTTCCTAGGACCCTTGTTACTAACATAAAAGGGCCCATTACTAAATGGGTACCTAAAATCAAGCATTGATCTCTTGTAGGTGTTTGCTTCCGGTGGGGGATCATGGTTGCTCGATAGTGGAGCAACAAATCATATGACCGGAAGCAAGAACTTGGTGGTGGACGTGCAAAAGATTCCATCTATGCCCACAAATGTCGAGTGGGGTGATGCCTCACATTCTAAGGTATTGGGTCTTGGCAAGGTTGTCATTTCTCATGATCTAACGATCGAGAAAGTCATGCTTGTTGAGTCCCTTGCATACAATTTACTTTCCGTTCATCAACTTGCACTCATGGGCTTTGCCACTTTCTTTGACATTGATACCATGGCCCTCTTGTGGAGCAAGACTCTTAAAGTAGCCTTTGTTGGGCATGTCGAGAACGGTCTCTACGTGATAAACTTTTCGGAGCAACCCACTAAGACCGCGACATGCCTAATGGCTAAAGTTGACGTGGGATGGCTTTGGCATCGCCGTTTAGCCCACGTCAATATGAGATCTTTGCAAAGTCTTCTCAAGGGGGACTATGTCCATGGACTAACAAATGTTAGTTTTGCCAAAGAACGTGCTTGCAGTGCTTGCATCGAAGGAAAGCTTCATGAGACGGCTCACCCTCCCACGACTATCATCTACTCGAAGAGACCCTTGAAGCTCCTGCACATGGACCTCTTTGGGCCTCCATCATTTGATAGTCTTGGTGGAAGAAAGTATTGCTTGGTGATTGTGGATGATTATTCAAGATACACTTGGGTATACTTCTTCAAGAGGAAGAGTGAGACTCAACAAACCGTCATCGACTTTGCAAATGAAGCTCAACGTCAACATAATGCAAAGATCTTGACAATAAGAAGTGACAACGGCACCGAGTTCAAGAACTACACCTTGGATGAGTTTCTTAGTGATGAGGGGATCAAGCATCAATATTCTGCACCATATACCCCTCAACGAAATGGTGTTGCGGAGAGGAAGAACCAGACGTTGATGGATGCGGCAAGAACCATGATGGCGAAGTTCAAGTCTCCATACAACTTTTGGGCCGAAGCCATCAACACCGCATGTCATGCATCCAATCGGCTCTATCTCCGCAAAGGCTTGAACAAGACTCCTTATGAGATACTCACGGAAACAAGCCCAATCTCAAGTACTTACGGGTGTTGGTGTAAGTGTTTCATTCTCAAGAAAGGTGTTCGTTTGTCTAAATTTGAGGCTAGAGCTTATGAGGGCATATTTGTTGGTTATGCTACAAACTCTCATGCTTACCGTGTTCACAACAAGTCCACCGGACTCATTGAGGAGGCGTGTAGCGTGGAGTTTGATGAAAATAACGGCTCCCAAGTGGAGCAAAGTGGTACTTGTGATGTAGGTGATGAAACTCCTCCCAAGCCATAAGAAGAATGGGTATTGGTCATATTCTACCCATTGAGGAACCCCTTGTGGTCGAAGGAGAGGACAATGCTCCACTCAAGTGGAGCCATCACCTACTCAAGACCCTGCGCTTCCGAAGAACAAAGTGAAGGCCCTCAACCTCGTGAACAAGATCAAGGGCAAGATCAATCTAAAGATGGTGGTGAACCTCCAAATGATGCCCAAGGTCAAGTTCTTCCCCCGAGCAAGTTCAAGTTCATGAGCAAGCTCAAGATCAAGATCAAGCTCAAGACGGCGCTCAAGATTATCAAGTTAACCCTCCGCCTTCCACATCCGAGGAGGAATTAGAGCATCGTGCCGCGAAGATTGCTTCCAAACTCACCACCAAAGGCCATCTCATGGAGAATGTGGTTGGAAGCCTAAGAAAGGGGGTAAGACTCGTAGACAATTGGCAAACTATTGTGAACATCACGCATTTATCTCTTGTGTTGAACCCCAAAAGGTCTATGAGGCGCTCGAAGACTCGGATTGGCTCAATGCCATGCATGAAGAACTCAACAACTTCGAGTACAACAAGGTGTGGAGATTGGTGCCAAGGCCATCGGGGAACCACAACGTCATTGGAACCAAGTGGATTTTCAAGAACAAGCAAGATGCTCATGGGAACATCATTCACAACAAGGCAGGATTGGTAGCACAAGGCTACTCCCAAGTCGAGGGTATCGACTACGGTGAAACCTTTGCTCCCGTTGCTCGCCTTGAATCCATTCGTTTGTTGATTGCTTATGCTTTCCATCACAACTTTAAGTTGCAACAAATGGATGTGAAAAGTGCTTTTCTTAATGGTCCTATTAATGAGTTGGTCTATGTCAAGCAACCCCGGGTTCGAGGACCCCTACTTCCCGGATCATGTGTATCAACTCGACAAGGCACTCTATGGCCTTAAACAAGCCCCACGTGCGTGGTATGACCACCTTACCGAGTTGTTACAAGATCGTGGATTTGAGGTGGGCTAAATCGATCCCACTTTTTTACTAAGAAGGTCAAAGGGAGTTGTTTGTATGCCAACTATATGTTGATGATATTATCTTTGGTTCCCCTAACAAAGCTTTCAATGAGGAATTTGCCGCTCTCATGACCTCCAAGTTCAAGATGTCTTGATGGGAGAGTTGAAGTTCTTCCTTGGTTTTGATATCAAGCAAAGAAGAAAGCAACCTTCATCAACCAAGCCAAATATACTCAAGACATGCTAAAAGATTCAAGCTAAGTGATGTCAAGCGGTTTCTACTCAATGCCTACCAAGTGCCAACTTGACATTGATCCCAATGGTAAGCGGTGGATCAAAAGGTATATCACTCCATGATTGGCTCCTTGCTTTACCTTTGTGCATCTAGACCGGATATCATGTTGAGTGTGGGAATGTGTGCACGGTTTCAAGCCGCACGAAGGAAAGTCACTATGTGGCGGTCAGCGAATCTTCGATATTTGGCTCATACCCCAAACTTTGGCTTATGGTATCCAAGAGGGCAAACTTCAAGCTTGAAGGATATCTGATTCGATTAGGCGGGAGATAAAGTGGATAGGAAGTCCACCTCGGAGGTGCCAATTTCTTGGTTGCTCTTTGGTAAGTTGGTCTTCTAAGAAGCAAAGTTGTGTGTCTCTCTCGTCCACGAAGCGGAATATGTGGCGGCGGTAGTAGTTTTGCACAACTCTTATGGATGAGGCAAACTTTAAAGAGTGCGGTGTCACTTGTGACAAAGTGCCTCTTTGGTGTGATAATGAAAGTGCCATCAAGATTTCTCTCAACCGGTGCAACACTTCAAGACGAAGCATATTGAGATTCGGTATCACTTCATCCGGGATCACATTAGGCGAGGGGAGATCGAGCTCAAGTATGTCAGCACTCATGATAACCTTGCAGATATTTTCACGAAGCCCTTGGATGAAGCAAGATTTCGCGAGTTAAGCCATGAGCTAAATATCATTGATTCGAGCAATGTGACTTGAACCCTTGCACCCCTCGCCACACTCAACTTGTTGTCTAGTTTAGGTGTAGGCATGGACATAGGGGGAGTGTTGTTCTCTCAATGAACTTTCCCTCCCCCCATTATGCATAAATAGATTAACTCTTTCACATTAGCCTTTTTTGATGGTACTTGTGCTTCAGAGACGAGTTTTGGTCATGGGCCCAAGGATACTTCTTCACTGTGCCATACCATCTAACTCAAACATAGGTGGCTCCGGCCATCGCCCTCTCCTTTTGAGAGGTTGTGTCGCATGGTGTTTTCTTGTTGTCTTTCTGCCTTTTGTTTGTGCGTGTTCCTGTGGTATCCTTTGTGTGAAAAGTTTCCTTGCAAAGACCTTCTTCTCGTGTTGAAACCTGCTGTGTCTTGAGCTCACGGTACTACCGCGGCCAGCTACGGTACTACCGCAGCCAGCCACGGTACTACCGCGTGTGGGGAGCACGGTACTACCACCCCCACGCGGCAGTAATTTTTTACTGCCGCCTGGGTGAGCGGTACTACCGCTACGGTGCGGTACTTCCGCCCGAGCGGTACTATCGCGATGATATGCGGTACTACCGCGCCGGCATGGGCGCGTGGGGATAAGGACGGGCAGGGGGAGTTCTAACTCCCCCATACCCATTCACAGTCCCCCACCCCCCACGTCGTCTCTCTCTCTCTCCTACGCTCAAGAACGGAACTGGCGTTCGTCACCGGATCTCCTCCTCCGGCTGCCCTCCCGTGATTCCGTCCGGTGGGATCTTTCCCCACCACGTGCTCTTGCTATGGACCAAGGTTTTTCCCCAACCTATTCTCGTTTTGTTGAGTTCTTTGCCTCTAGGTTTTTGGGGGAGACTTGTGTGTTCTAGAAATTCTTAGGCTATTTCTATGCAAAAGTAGGATGAAGGAGAGTAGCCTTGCGTAGGAATTATACTTGTTTTTTGTCCTGTGCTAGATTTGATCACCATAGCGCCGCCGTGGTTTCGCGGTTCTTTTCAGATTCGAACTGACGTTTGGATCTGACGCGATGTGGTACTACCGCCCGTCTGGCGCGGTACTACCGCTAGTCCGGTACTACCGCCCGTCAGTGCGGTACTACGCGCTCAACTGCGGCACTAAAACTTTACTACGCTCCAACCACGGTACTACCGTGACCTCGCCGAGTACTACCGCGACACGGGCGATACTAATATTTTAGTACCGCAGGCTCTGGCAGTACTACCGTGGCTCACATCTATCTCATGGAAACTTTCACGTATACTTTCTGTGTGTTTCTTGTGCTTTGTCGTGGTCTTTGCATTGATCCTCTTTGCGTTCTGTTGGTGTTTTGCGTTTGTGTCTCAGGTGGTGGCTCTCGCCGTTCCAATCCTAGTCGTGACACTGGCTCCAAGCATCTGCGCAACCCAGGTGAAGCACCAGAGGGCTCCTCTGCCCCCAAGCGCCATATCAAGACATCAACTAGGAAGAACAAGGAGCCCACTAAGGGCATGGACGAGATACCCCAATCTGAGTATGTACGTCTCAGGCAACTCCACCCATATGTGAACCCTCGTTCTTCTGTCAAAGGTTATGAGCTATTTTGGAACAAGCAACAGACTCTCATCTATCTGGATGTCATCAAAACAAGCAGAATACCTACGTGGATGTGAAATGGATTGAAATGCATCACATGAGGAAGGACAAGTTCCGTGAGTACTTTGGAGAGGCTCTGGACTTGGTGGAGCAGTTTGGTATTGAGCATGTGATATCCTTTCACCTTGACTATGACCCTGAGCTTATCATGGGTTCTTTGCCTCAGTATACTTTCACTCTGATGAGGAGCGGAAGATGACCTGGATGACCAATGGCCGTAAGCTGACTGCTACCTGGAAGGAGTTCATGGATTTGCTCCAGGTTCCTGATGGCGGGCTCAACACTCCCGTGGGTGTTCGGCCCCATGCAAATTCTGAGTCTGCCAACAAGGACAAGCTTCAGCCATACTATGTTGAGAAGGCGCTTCCCAATGGCAAGACGGGGTTTGTGCTCAACTCTTTTCTGGATATCATGTATCGCATCTTCCGCAACTCCTTGTTCCCTCGCATTGGTGACAAGGACAAGGTTCATGCCTATATGGTGGATATGATGCTCATTTGCGAGGAGGCTCGTTTGTCTCAGACTCAGCCACTTGATGTCTCACACATCATGTGGTGTGAGCTTCGGTTTGCGGTGTTCAACCGCAAGGTGCCTATCTATGGGCCCTATCTGTTTCTGCTGATCTCGAAGACTTGGGAGAAGATGTTCCCCGGTGAGGAGTTCCTTGCTCCAGACTGGATTCGCCATGATCCCATCTATCTCCGTGTCAAGCCCAACTGGGCCAACACTACTACTCGTGCTGAGGCATCAGCTGCTAGGGCTGCTGCTGATGAGGAGGATGCTGGTGTCGAGGATGTTGCTAAGGGTCGTGCTACTAGGCCTTCCCGTTGGGGATATAACTATTTGTGTAAGCCGCCCAGGAGGGGCCGGGTTACGTAAAGAAGATTACCAGAAAGAAGCCCAAGACCAAGCATGAAGATGGCGGTTCAGTAAAGGGGCTTAAGGCCCACAGGCGGCTTAAGGCCCGTTGTAGTAAACCGCCATGATGGCATGACTTGTATCATAAGGTAGATTTAACTAGTCACCGAGCCGGACATTGTTGATAAGCCGACCGGGACTCTGCAGGCCGTAGGGCGTCAACCCATGTATATAAGGGGCGACACAGTGGCGGCTTAACAAAAACAACCAATCGAGAACCGGGTATAGCGTATCTCGCTCCTGGTCATCGAAACCTCAAGAAATACCAACCCAACTAGGCGTAGGCTTTACCTTCACCGTAAGGGGCGAACTAGTATAAAACCTCTCGTGTCCTTTGTCCCGATAACCCCTTTAAGCTTCCTAGTTGCGATGGCTCCACGACTAAGTCCTTGCAAGAGGACATCTGTCGTGACAATTCCACGACGATCGGCGCCCACCGTGGGGCCAGCGCAGCAGTGGTTTGAGTTCTTGAAGGGCAGCTTGAAGGGCTCAAGGGATACATGGGCGGATGACCAAGAATCGTCGCGGCAAGATCTACGCCGACAACGAAGGCTGGGGCCCCGAGGCCGACTCAATTGAGTCTGGTGCGGGTCCCCTTTGGCGGAATCCACGTCTTCATCGGCGGATTGGTGGCCGGGCCGGGCCGGACAGCTGCACCGACCTCGTCGAGGCGGCTCGTGGCGAAACCCGCCCGGGTTCAACCTGTCATGAAGCATGCCTTTGTAGGCTGTGTTCACGGAGAGGCACTACGAAGGATCTAAAGATGGCGAAGAGGCGGCCGTCCCATCGGATGACGATTCATCCTCCGGTTCAACAGATTCTCATGTCGAGGTCCAAGAGGGCATGCTTGGGGCTGTTACGGCGACTCTAGCATTCCAGATTTCTATGAGCCGAGCTGGGCGGGAGTCTTCATGGCTGGTACTCAACCCGGTCAAAACTTCGGCGGCTGCGACAGCAATAATGTCGGGTCGAGGAGCTGCGGGGCAGGAGGCCCTGCGCACCGCGGCTCAGTGCTAATAGATCTTATGGACAAGTTGGCGGCCACAGTAACCACCACGGTTATTCCTGCAAATCGAGATGAGCATAGCGGAGGTGGCAAAGGTGCGTGAAGAGATAGCCACGGCCAGGAGGCCTTGGCGGTGAGGACACCGGGCTAGCTGCGGGCGGGCGGCTTTGGATGCACAGGCGCGGCGACTCGGTCGAGGCTTTCCAGCAATATGAGTCGAATCGTCCAATGAGGTGATGAGAAGGAGACATCGAAGACCCAGTCCGTCGCCTCCGGTTTACGATCCTCGAAATCTTTTCATGACACCGGAGCTGGTCCTAGCAATCTGCGAAGCCAATCAGTTTATGACACCGGGCTGGAGGGCGGTTCAGCCTCGAGAGATGGCACCTCCTCACGGGAGTATGGCCCGCCCGATACATACCGACACCACGGGCCACTTCTCCAACCCCATGGAGAACTTGATAGCAACATCGGCGCGTCTGGTAGCTCTTCCGGTGGGCGGTGATGACCCGGCGGCGATGGAAACCGGTCGGGGATCTTCTTTAGGCGGCCTTGGCACGGCGGAGACCTATTCTTCTGGCGGGGCGAGATTCATTCAACTCCTTAGCCAGCTAGCACCTCATCAAACCGAGTCTGAGTTACAGCAGGCACATGGAGTCGAAGCTTTATCAAGAAATGTCGGCGTCGTAACCAACCCGGTGGCTATAACCCGTCTGAGACCGATTCGTCGGGGAGGATGAGCAGGCGGCTCGATTAAGCGGCTCAGCAGACAGCATATGAAGGTCTCCCAGAGTATCCAACGACTTCTGTTGGAGCAGGAGTGGCCATGGAGTTATTGGAGGTCAGCGACGCGGCAATGGCTAAGTATTTCACCATGATGTTAGATGGAACGGCCCGGTCTTGGTTGAAAAGTTTGCCTCCCAATTCCATCAGTTCATGGGCAGAGCTAAAGGCCCGGTTTATCCAGAACTTCAAGGACACTTGCAAGCAGTCTATGTCATTTGTGGACTTGACCAATTGTAAGCAGGAGGAGGGTGAGTCCACAACTCATTGGGTGCGCCGGGTCAAGGAAATAATACACTCATCTGATAAGATGGATGCCGGCTCTGCGGTACTTATGCTCCATCAGAATTGTCGTTTTGAGCCGCTGAAGCAGAAGCTGGGGCGCCTTAAGTGTGATTGCAATGACATGGGTACGCTAATGGCAGCTTTGGTTAAATATGCCGATTCTGATACTACCAATGATTCCGCGTATGAGGAGGAAAAGACAGGGAAAGGAAAGAAGAACGGCAATGGAAAGGGTCAGCAGCATAACCCGGTAAGTCAAGGAGGCAACAAGCGTAAGGCGGAGGGTAACCCGGAGTTTGTGGCCAATGCTAATGCCCAAGGTAACAACAAGAAGCGTAAGGGGAGACCACCCCCTCGGTCTGGTGGCTCAGGTCCATCTCTTGAGCAGCTTGTGAATGAGCCTTGCCCAAGACACGGTACTCGGGAAAATCCTGCCACCCACTTATGGAAGGACTGCACGATCATGAAGGCTTTCAAGAATTCCAACATTTTTTATGGCAATCACGGATCAGGCGGTGGTTCAGGAGCAGGTGGTTTTCATGGCCCGGGTGGCGGCTCAAGTTCCGGCTTTCACGGAGGTCAAGGTGGCTATAATCAGCGGCGAGGCTGGTCAAGGGGGCAGACAGCAGCGGCGGTCGAGTTATCGAGCCATCCAAAACAGCTGAGCGATGGGCAATACCATGTGTTTACCACTAACTTGTGCAAGCGTGATCGGAAGGTTCATAAGAGGGCTGTGAATTCGGTTGGTAGCGGTTCCCGTTATTTGAGGTGGTCGAGCAGCCTATCATTTGGAGCAGGAAGATCACCCCTCGGGTTGATAACCCGGTCGATTAACCTTAGTGGTGGCCCCTCGGGTTGGTGGATATAAATTCACTAAGGTGCTCATGGACGGAGGAATCAGCATCAATATTCTCTATTATGAGACCTTTACGCGCATGGGGTTGGTGATAAGTACTTGAGGACGTCCAATACTGTTTTCATGGGGTGGTACCTGGTAAGTCGGCATATCCAGTTGGAAAGATCAAGCTGGAAGTAGCCTTTGGAGACGAATATGATTCCAGGGCTGAGAAGCTGACGTTCGAGGTAGTCAAAATCAGGAGCCCGTATCACGCTCTGTTTGGACGGCCGGCTTATGCCAAGTTTATGGCACGACCGTGTTATGTTTATCTGCAGCTCAAGATGCCGAGTTACAAGAGCACCATCACTGTACATGGGAGTCGAAAGGTAGCCTTGGAATGCGAGGAAGGCGATGCGGCTTATGCTGAATCTGTTTGTGCTGAAGAGGAGCTGAAGTTTTATCAAACGAATGTTGACCCGGCGGATATGACCTCCTTGAAGAAGCCAACCACAAAGCAAGACTCGGCGTTGAAATTTAAGTCGGCCGCCGAGACAAAACTGGTCGACTTCACTCCAGGCGACTCTTCCAAGCAGTTCAGCATCAGTACCAATTTGGATCCCAAATAGGAAAGCTCGCTCATCGAGTTCATCCGTGAGAACCGGGACATCTTTGCATGGAAACCTTCTGACATGCCGGGTGTCCCGAGAGAACTCGCTGAGCACACTCTTAATATTGATCCAAAGTATAAGCTGGGCAGGCAGTTTCTCCGGCGATTCAATGAGGAAAGGCGAAAAGCTATAGGGGAGGAGGTCGCTCGGCTTTTAGCGGCCGGGTTGTGGAAGTCTTTCACCCGGAGTGGTTGGCTAACCCGGTGCTTGTGCTCAAAAAGAACGGCTCCTGGCGAATGTGTGTGGATTACACGGACTTAAATAAAGCTTGTCCAGCTGATCCCTTTGCTCTACCCCGCATTGATCAAATCATCGATGCTACAGCGGGTTGCGAGCGTTTGAGTTTTTTGGATGCTTACTCTCGTTATCATCAGATCAAGATGGCAGTTAAGGACAAGGAGAAGACAGCTTTCATTACTCCGTTTGGAGCCCTCTGCTATGTGTCTATGCCATTTGGGCTCAAGAGTGCCCAGGTGACTTATCAGCGGTGTGTACAAAATTGTCTCCACAATCAGATTGGGCGCAATGTTCATGCTTACGTGGATGACATCATGGTGAAGTCCAGAGAGAAGGAAACCTTGATAACCGACTTAAAGTAAACCTTTGATAATCTCCGGGTCTACAAGATGATGCTTAACCCGGACAGGTGTGTATTTGGTGTACCTGCAGGCAAACTTTGAGATTCTGGTCTCAAGCAGGGGCATTGAAGCTAACCCGAGAAGATCAAAGGCGATTACCTCTCGGCTAAACGGTGTGCATCAATGATGTTCAGCAATCAAGGCGTTCTTGCTTTAAGCTGATTCATAAGCCGGTTAGGTGAAAGGCTCTACCATGTGTCGGATGATGAAGACAATGACACTTTTGCACAGGTGAGGCTCTTGATGCCGCCTTTGAAGATTTAAAGAGATAGTTATGCGAGCTGCGGTTCTCGCGGCTCCCATTGATAAAGAGATGTTCTTTGTTGTATGTATTGCTAACTCACGTCTTTGTTAGTGTGGCCATTGTGGTGGGCGTAAGGAGGCGGCAAGGAGCATCCGGTTCAACGGCGGTTTATTACATCGATGAGGTGCTCATACAATCCAAGCAAAGGTATCCACATTGGCGAAACTTGTTTATGGGGTGTTCATGGCGAGCCGGAAGCTAAAGCGGTACTTCTGGGTCATCCTATAAGCGTGGTAAGTTATTTGCCTGGGAGACATCATCGAGCAGGAGGCCACAGGGGACGAGTCGCCAAGTGGGCCATTGAGCTTGGGCCTCACGGTTTGAAGTATATGCCACGTCTGACTATCAAGTCTCAAGCCTGGTAGACTTTATCGATGATTGGGCGGAGTTGCGAGCACCGGAGGAGAAGCCGGATAACACATATTGGACTATTCACTTCGATGGGTCCAGGCAGTTGGAAGGCTCGGGGGCTGGAGTCGTTTTAACTTCCCCCCGAGGTGACAAATTTTGTTATGTGCTCCGGCTTATGTTTCCCTACACTAACAATGCAGCTGAATACGAGGCTTTACTCCATGGCCTCCGGATGGCCAAAGAGATGAATTTGAGCTGGGTAAGATGCTTGGGCGATTCAGACCTCGTCGCTCAACAGGTGTCAGGCACGTGGGACTCCAAGGATCCCCTTATGGCGGCTTATCGTCGTGAAGTTGATGCGATAGCTAGGCACTTCAAAGGTTATCAAGTAGAGCACATTGATCGAAGGAAGAATGAAGCGGCTGATGCTTTAAGCCGGCTGGGGTCTCAACGTAAGCCGGTGCCGCCTAACACCTTTCTTGATGTTTTGTCTAACCCTTCTGTGAGAGTGCCTACAGAGGAAGAGCTTGCGATGCAGGACCGGGCGCAGCTGGTGGCGGCTCTCCATGCCATCCCAGATTGGACAGTCCCATATTTGGCTTATATGACCCGGGGGGAGTTGCCTGAGGATGAGACCTTGGCAAGACAAATCGTCAGGCGGTCCAAATCCATGACAATTGTTCATGGCGAGTAGCATCACCACAGCGTCACTGGGGCATTTCAACGTTGTGTATCGTCTGCAGAGGGTCAGGAGATACTTCGTGAGATTCATGAAGGAGATTGCGGTCATCATGCCGGTTCAAAATCTCTGGTGGCCAAAGCTTTTCATCATGGTTTCTATTGGTGACGGATCATCTTGATCACGGAGGATCAGTCGACAAATGTGACGGATGTCAAAACTTCTCCTGACGAGCTCATGTGCGGCTCAAGAATTGAGGATGATTCAATTACTTGGCCGTTTGCGGTCTGGGGGCTTGACATGGTTGGACCTTTCAAAGGTCTCAGGATAAGAAGACACACCGGTTGGTGGCAGTGGATAAATTCACCAAGTGGGTTGAAGCAGAGCCGATCAGTAAGTGTGATGCAGCCACGATGGTTCAGTTCATGAAAAAGGTGATCTTTCGTTTTGGCTTTCCACACAGCATTATAACTGATAATAGTACCAATCTCTCCAAGGGTGCCATGGAAGAGTTCTGTCGACAAGAGCACATCCGGCTTGATGTTTCGGCTGTTGCCCACCCCCAGTCTAATGGTCAAGCAGAAAGGGCTGATCAAGAGATCTTGAAAGGTATCAAACGCCGACTCTTAGTTCCCTTACAGCGAACTCCAGGTTGTTGGGTGGAGGAGTTACCCTCTGTGCTATGGAGCATCAACACAACGCCTAACAGATCTACATGTTATACACCTTTCGTCATGGTGTATGGAGCAGAGGTGGTTTTGCCAAGTGATATCCGGCATGATTCACCCCGGGTGGCGGCTTATGTTGAGGCTGATAATGAAAAAGCTCGTCAGGATGCACTTGACTTGTTAGATGAGGAGCGAGACTTGGCAATAGCCCGCTCGGCGATTTATCAGCAAGACCTGCGCCGTTATCCGACCGCCGGGTTAAGCGAACTTTTCGGAAGGCGATTTAGTGCTCGGCTCATTCGGATCAATCGATATGCACAAGCTGTCCCCTCCTTGGAAGGACCCTTTGTGATCAGCAAGAATCTCAACAACGGGTCATATTACCTCATTGATGTTCGAGAGTACAAAGACTCACGTAAGTTGGAGGAAGAGACCCGCCGGCCGTGGAACATAGCGCATCTCCGGCCCTATTATACTTAAGCTGCCGGCTCTCAGAGTGTATTATTTTTTCCTTTTTTAACAATGTATATATTATATAAAGCAATAAAGCATGACCTTTTTCGTTTCCACACTTCAAGGTTTATGTATCCTTTTTACCAGATGGTGGAAACGACCAGCGAGGCGGATCGGATCTGAATCGGCTTTCCTTTTAGTGCATCTTATGATCATATCTGAATCTAGCCATGGTCACTTGGGGCTTCTGTTCAAACATAGGTCGTATTGAACCAAAGAGAACATAGTGTCGATACCCAATTGATCGCATACTGCCAAACCCACTTGGGGGCTTCTTGATCATATTTGAATTATAGCTTAACCCCTTTGGGTCTGACATGGATCGTATTAGAATTAGCGTCATTAAACAACTCTAATGGTCACTTGGGGGCTTCCTGTTCAAACATAGGTCGTATTCGAACCAAAGAGAACATAGCTGTCGATACCCATTTGATCGGCATTGCCAAAGCCATTGGGAGCTATCGATCGTATCCGAATCTTAGCTTAACCCCTTTGGAGCAGTTCTCTTGATCGTATTGAATCGAGGCCTTTGAAAATTAGGTTTACTTTATTCTATAAGGGTAAATAATATTAAGGGCCAGTAAACATTATATGTGCCAATTTTGAAGTTAAGTTTAAGCTATCTGTTTTTTGGATCACATAAGCGGTAATGTAAGCTTCAATAAGATAGCAGGTATATTATTATGGTCATGATCATAAACCGGCTGTTTTTTATGATGTTTTGGTTCATACTCCGGGTTAACATTATTCTATATGACCCCGGATGTGGTAAGACGCCAAAGGAATTTTTTGTTTTTTATACACAGGGTAAAGCAAAAGGCTTTTGGATGTCAAGGAGCAATTCATATAAGCCAGCAGTATAAAATGATAGCGGCTTGTGACATTGTTAAGCACCACAAACATGTGCGAAGGCATGACAGAGTTAAGGAGTTTTTTCTACCCTATTACAAGACTCCCCGAGTCTGAATAATGAAGCATCATTTTTTTTCAAAGACTTAGTGCCAGGCGGGTTACTCCTTTGGAGGGCTTGAAGACTCCGGGTTATCCTTTTCCGCCTCTTAAATGCTGCTGTGCTGTCACGGAAGGTTGACGAGGTCGATCAATGCAGCTTAAGGCTTCAAATTCAACTTCATCATTTATTAAACTGGCGGGTCAACTTCGAGAGCAAAGGTATGCTTACGAGTTGGAGGGATCGGTGGCGTCATCATAATGCGGAGTTGGAATCCTCCGTTCTCGTTGTCATAACCGGCCGATACTTCAGTAAGATCAATATCATTGCCGATGATGGTGGCCACAGGGACGTCGACTCTCACAGGCGGTGAAGTCGATTCATTGAATCTGAGCCGTCCTCCTTCAAGCTGGGATATCCAAGAGCAACATCGGCTAGGTCTAGCTCTGGAACCAACGCTTTGGCCCGGCTTTTGGTGGCTATGGCCCCGGCTCTACCAGATGCCCGCCTTAGCTCCTGAATCCGTTGAGGTAACACGACAAGTCGTTTGAGCACATCTTGCAGGAGATAAGGAGTATCATTTGATAAAGCCACAACGGCCAAAGCACGTTGTGACCCGGTGTATAGCTCTTCCACTAGAGTGTACACCGCCTTAAGCAATCAGCATATTACGCTTCGTGTTTGTGCTCACTGGGGCCTGCGTTTATACATATAAGGTAAGCCGGAGATAATATCTGAAATAGTCATGAAAGAAACCATGGTGATGTTCACGGTTACACATAGTAACTTACCAAAGATTGCTGAGACCATTTGAGATATCTGGTGCTTTAAGCCGGACAGCTCGGCGAGCTTGCTTCGGCAAGAGCTGCTTCTGCTGTCTCGGCCCGGTCACAAGTGAAGTTTTTCATCTGCGGATCTTCTTCTCCGTCAAAATCCTTCTTCAACTTTTCTTGCTCGAAGCGCTGAATGCTAATTTGGAGTTGGCTTTTGAATCTCAAGTCCTTGGGCCGCCAGCCGGGTCTTCAGGTCAGCAATCTCCAATTCAAATTGACTGGTGGAGGCCTGTATTGACGCCGAGTTGTAATTAAGGTTATGGTAAGATGTCATTAAAGTCTCAAGCATTTTACAAGTAAAGACACTTGACACTTGGGGGCTAATGTATGAAGAAAATTTTACTTTATAATGCCAGATTATGCATATTAAAGTCTCAAGCACTTTGCAAGTAAAGATACTTGACACTTGGGGCCTAATGTGTATCGCACGTTTTTAAGTTTCTATATTATGGCCGGGTTAAATATCCTTTCTTGTAAACAGGATGAACTAACAGTAAGCAGGTATCTAAGTCTACGGCATATTTACTTATAAGCAGTAGACTTGGGGGCTGGTACAGTAAGTAAGATTCAGGAGAAATAATATAAGTTATACCTCAGATTTATGATGTATCTGTTTCACCATGTCAATTTCCAGGTCGCGGCTGTTATGCACTTGATTCAGATAGCCTGAGAATATATCGCCAATGCTTAAGTGAGCATAATCAGCGATGTCCTGTTTGGTCTTCCGGTGTTTGGCAAGTTCTTCCTTGGTAGTACATCGGCAAGAGACGAGGGTCCGCCCAGTTCAACATCTTGGCTTTTCAAGATTTCAACTTCCGCTCATTTGTCTTGGCGGGCTAGGAATTCTGGATTATCGGAGCTGTTAAAAGTGTCTTGGCGGCGGTCGGAAGATGGCGCTGGAATTTCATAGGCGGCTCGGGAGGAGGTTGATGAGTAGAAGCGTCGGGGCAGCTATTCCGAGCTCCGGCTCAGTTGCTACCGGGTCTTCGATCGGCTTATTCTTTTTTGCCCTCTTACTGGGCTTTACCTGCACACTGTGGACAAAACAAAGGGATGAGTACAAAATATGAGTAAGGCAAAGCATGAGCATAACAAGGGTACATTACCCAGGGGCAGTCTTAAAGGTCGGCATGTTGGATTGCATGGACTCGCCGGAGGAAGGAGAGGTATCCTGATAATTGGAATCAGACGAATTGAGAGGTTGACGAATGAAACCCGCCAAAGGATAAACAGAACGTAAGGCGGAGATGACCTTAGTCCGACGCTTCCTGCTCACGTCGGGTAAGCCAAAAGAGAGCTCTGCGTCCTTACTGGTCCGGGTTTGCCTCTGGCTTTCAAGCTGTTGTTGCTTCAAAAGAAATTTAGGATCTTGATAAGCTAGAGGATGTGAAAATCATACTTTCCGGGTCACCTGTCGGGTTTTGTGCTTTGGCAAAGGCTCTGAGTCGGAGGAGATTATAGTTACCTCTTCACCAGGAGCTTGGCTGTTCCCAGTGTCCTCCTGAAAGGCGGAAATATCAATAAAATAGTAACAAGGGAGTTAAGAGAGTAAGGGATTACCTCTTCCTCGTCTGAAGAAGAGTCATCCCGTTTGAGCAAATCAGAGGCGCTGGGTTTCTTCTTCTTTGAAGTTCCAGTCTTGGCGGCTTTCCTTTCGGTTTTCTTGGCTGCCCTGGCTTGTTGGGCAGCCTCGTGGTCATATTGACCTTCCGAAATTATCACCAGCCCTGTGGAAAAGATAAAGAGTTATAAGTTCAAAGAAGGTAAACAGGTTAAGGAATATTTATTAAGATTGATAAATTACTGCAGGGGCCGGGTTCTTTTTGCAAAAGGGGAGTAAACCGAAGGCATTGCTAGTAACAGTGCCCTCCTTCACAATGGCTGGGTTGTAGCATCCGCCACATCGTGCAGTAAGTCGTCGGGACTATGGCGCATTGGGTCGCTCTTCTACTTTGTATAAGTACACATTAAGCGGAGCGGCGGCTTAATGGGAGTATCCGCCAAGTAACCTGGACTTCGGACCAGGTCGATGCCATTTAAACCATTCCCCAAAGGGCTTTGATCTTCTTGATGGTGGGATTAAGAGGCGGACGTTCAACGATGGTTAGTTTATCCGCCAAAGGATGGTTGTACTCAAAGCGCAGCTGGCTTGCCGGTAGAGGCTTCTCACCCGAGAAGTAACGACAATAGAACCATGTCTCGATTCCAATTTTTGGGTGACTCGGCAGCTCGGCATAAGGAAGCAGGCGGTCTCTTCGTCATTGGATCGAGATACCGCCAAGTTCAAGACTAGGCCCGTTGGCCCGTTCATTCTGCCGGTTCAAGTAAAAAGTTCTCAATAAAAAAATAGACTTGGCTCTTCTCCTGGTACACCTCGCAGAAGACTTGAAAATTGCAAAGATTTGACACGGAATTGGGTCCAATGTCTTGAGGTCTAAGATCAAAAAATTCAGAACCTCTACAAGAATTTTGACCCGGGAGGAGCAAATCCCGGCTCATGTGATCTGTGAAAACTATCACTTCCCCTTCTTTGGGTTGAGGCTTTTCCTCGGACGGGTCAGGAACACGATAAGACATGACCTCCTTCTTTGCGGTGGCGGACTTCACAAACTCAGCCAGTTTACTTTTGGTGATTGTGGATGGGACCCAGTTGCAGGTTACATGAGCTTTGGTCGCTTTAGGAGCCATGACAACAATTGGTCTATTACAACATAAGGAAATCCGGTTCAAATTTTAACCCGGGAGAAGATATCTAAATAACTGAAAGAAGCGGCTTACGAAGGGGCCTAATGATATAAGGATAACTGGGCAGTAATATTTAAGCCGCTACAAGCATTAAGAGCAGTTCAAAATCTTTTAAGATATGAGAATCAGGCAAGGTTCACAGATCAGTGGTATGCATTTAAACTGGAAACCTGGACAGTTTTAAGGGCATTTAACAAGAAGAAGTTTTCTGGGTGATAAAAACAGATTTCACAATCTTCTGCTATAAGTTCAGATCAAAGGACTGTTCTGATAAGAAAATGTTCTAGACCTAAAAACTGACGCAGATGTGTTCAGAGGCTCGAATTGGGCTTTCATACAGAGAAAGGGATCTGTTTTTTATCCAAGACAAGTGCGAAAACAACTACCGCGGCTATTTTATGTCATTATCAGATCGGAAGAGGCATCTAGGAGAAAAACTAGCAAAGGTTTAGTTCCAATGGTGATGAACTCCGACGAACTCGAGGAAGCTCCTAATGCGGATCTAAGCAAGGAAGGGAAGGGAACTTACGGATCTGGAGGAGCTGCAAAAGCTCGCCGTCGTTTTCTGAACCGAGTCGGGTTGATGCAGCGGCCTGGGTCGATGAAGACAAGAAGGTCGACGGGCAAGCAAGGGCGGAGCTCAAGAGGAGGCAAGAGGAAGAAGAAGACGACTGGTAAGGTGAGAATGGGAGACCTAGGTCGCGCCTATTTATAAGGAGAGGATAACTGAGACGACACGGGAAACGAGGAGATAAGAGTTATTATCCAGTGGCCCTGATGCCTCGGTTTTCGGAACAATCAATAAAGACAGAGATCCGTTGAACGATACGGTGGAATAAAAAAAGATGACGTCATGGTGGGTTAACATGGATCCAGAAAATGACGTCACAGCGGGTTAAAGAAAGTCTTTTGCACAGTCAGAAGATTGAAGATTTAGGTTTCAAGGTATTTTAAGATTGACATGAACAGGTTCAAATCAATCTGGGGCCTAATGTTGGGGATATAACTATTTGTGTAAGCCGCCCGGAGGGGCAGGTTACGTAAAGAAGATTACCAGAAAGAAGCCCAAGACCAAGCATGCAGATGGCGGTTCAGTAAAGGGGCTTAAGGCCCACAGGCAGCTTAAGGCCCGTTGTAGTAAACCGCCATGATGGCATGACTTGTATCATAAGGTAGATTTAACTAGTCACCGAGCCGGACATTGTTGATAAGCCGGCCGGGACTCTCTGAGCATGCAGGCGTCAACCCATGTATATAAGGGGCGACACATGGGCGGCTTAAAACAAGAAACAACCAATCGAGAACCGGGCATAGCGTATCTCGCTCCACTGGTCATCGAAACCTCAAGCAATACCAACCCAACTAGACGTAGGCTTTACCTTCACCGTAAGGGGCCGAACTAGTATAAAACCTCTCGTGTCCTTTGTCCCGATAACCCCTTTAAGCTTCCTAGTTGCGATGGCTCCACGACTAAGTCCTTGCAAGAGGACATCTGCCGTGACAATTCCACGACACTTCCCAGAGTTCCTGTATGCCTTCGTGGGCCAAGAAGCTGAAGGACAAGATGAAGACTCTTTTCTGCATGCAAGCCAAGGGGCAGTACAGGACTCACGTGGCATCTAAGGAGAGTCGCCGCCGGGACAAGAAGATCTTGCAGCTGTATAACGAGGACGTGTCTGGTGGTTCTGAGGATCGCATCACTCTAGAGGTCGAGTGGATGGAGAAGCAAGGCTACAGGTGGACTGATTCTGAGGAGGACGTCGAGGAGACCATCACTGCTGCCGAGGAGTCTGACGGAGAGGGTTGGGATGAGTTCCCTGCTTGAGCCACCTCTTGTGTGTAGGTGTCCTCTCTGCCTTTTTGGCGTATCGATGCCAAAGGGGGAGAGAGTGTAGGGATCTACGAGTCGTGTGTCGTCGTTCGTGTTCGGTGTGTTTGCTGCTTTCTCGTTTGGACCTCGTTTCAGTTGCTTTGGGTTGCTTTACTTCATGGTGTAAGACATATGCACTCTATCTATCTTAGCAAGCTCGTGATATATTGTGCTTCCTTTATGCTATGCTCTGCTTAGATGTTAGTCTTCATGCCCGTCTCTAAAATATAGGGGAGTGTTGATCCTAGCTTGTGTGCTATGCAGTCCAAAGCATCTATCTAGATTGCACACATCTAGGGGGAGCCCGTCTATATTCTAGAGAGGTGGGGTTTGCCTTTGCCCTATATTATCTCATCTATGTGCAAATCCCGTATTGTCATCAATCCACCAAAAAGGGGGAGATTGTAAGGGCATGTTTATCCCTTAGGTGTTTTGGTGATTGATGACAATGCTTTTGCGGACTAATCGTGTGCCTTGAGTTTCTCAGACGCTTCATCACTAGGCACGAGACGATTCGGTGCCCCTCGAAGACTATTGAAGACGGCGTTGTTCTACGTTTCTCTTTGGTGGATTTGAGTCGTAGGAGAGCCGTACTATTAAGAGGGGGTCCGCGTCGGAAAGGTTCGGGTGGAATCAACACGTACACATGTCCTTCCTTTCCGTTGCACTTTGGAGCGTCTCTCCGTTATCCTAGTTATGCTTAATCTGACGGCTACTGTTGTACTTGCGGTAGTACTGCTCTATGGAGCGGTAGTACCGCAAGCACCGCGTAGTACCACTGGGGTCACGGTAGTACCGCTCTCTGGAGCCTTAGTACCGTAGCTCCCAGTGCCTAGTGCTGCTCCGATGCACGGTAGTAGGGCGGATGTAATTTTTACATCCGCTACCACACGGTAGTACCGCCGCGTCATCTTAGTGGTAGTACGCGGGTGTACCACGGTAGTACCGCTCCCCTGGAGTCGTAATACCGTGGCCCTCGTACCTAGTACCGCTGTGTCGCGGCAGTAGGAGCGGATGTAATTTTTTACATCCGCGCCTCAACGGTAGAAACGCGCCTCGTGCGCGGTAGTACCGCGTCGGAGTTTTTGCACTGTTTCATTTTCAGCGGAAGTAGGCACGGATGCATTTTATTTCATCCGCGCTCTTCGTAGGCTTTGACTTTCCTGCCTTGCGATAGTACCGCAAGGGGGAGCGGTATGTAACGCCCCGGATTCGATGCGCCAGGTGTCTGCCAGTTATTCGTCGTTGTTGCCATGTCATGTGCTTGCGTGTCTCTCTTTGCCATGTCATCATCTGCATTTCATATCATGTTGTCATGTGCATCGCATTTGCATACATGTTCGTCTCATGCATCCGGGCATTTTCCCCGTTGTCCGTTTTGCAATCCGGCACTCCTGTGTCTCCCGGCGCCCCCTTTTACCTCTTTCCGTGTGCGGGTGTTAAACGGTCTCGGAATGGACCGAGGTTTGTCAAGCGGCCTTGGTATAGCACCGGAAGACCGCCTGTCAAGTTTCGTGCCATTTGGAGGTCGTTTGGTACTCCAACGGTTAACCGGGTAACCGCAAAAGCCTCTTTTGTTTGCAGCCAACACCCCTTTCTAAGTGGCCCAAAACCCAGCAAACTCCCCTCCATGCTCTCGGTCGTTCGATCACGATCGCGTGGCCGAAAACCGCACCTCATTTGGACTCTCCTAGCTCCTTCTACCTATAAATATGCCCCTCCCCCAAAATTCGCGGATCAAATCGCAGTCGAAACCCTAAAATTCCCCTCTCTCTGCCGACACGCGTCCGCCCGGCGGACATGTCCGCCGCCGTTCCGCGCCAATCGGAGGTCGCCACGTGGCGCCGCCACCCACCCTCCGCCCGCCCGGGCCAGGCAGCCCGCCGCCACGACCGAACCCGAGCGGCCAGCGCCTCGCCCGCCTCCTCCCTGCGCCCGGCCTCGCCGAGTGCCCGCCGCTTCGCCGCCCTTCGCTCGCCGCCCGCTCCTCGCTCCCGGCCATCGCCCGTCGCCTTATGCAGGTCCCGCCTTCCAGCGGGGGCGCCGCCCTCCGCGTCACTCGCCCGACCGGCGCCCGCGCCTCGACCTCGCCGGCCCGCTCGGCGATGCCGCCCTCCACGTCTGCCGCCGCCTGCCGTTGAAGCTCCCGCCGCCACCGAGTCCACATCTCGCCGCCTCCTCTGCCGCGCCTCCCCGCCGACCCCTCGTCGCTCCGCGGAGCCGGACCTCGCCGGAGTTGCCCGCCCTCACCGGAGTCGGATCCGGTCGGATCCGTCCAGGTGGGACGAGATCCACCGGGATCCGATCCAAACACCTCCCCGCTGCGCCCGGATCTCCTCGTCCCGCACGCCTCCGTCCCGGGTTGACTTTCCCGGAGGTGATATATCCACCAAGTCCCAGATTTTCGTTATTTTGTTGCATTTTCATCGCATCATAACTCTGTCATCGTTGCTCCGTTTTGCGTGCGTAATATGTCAAAATGTTCGCCTCGATGAGTAGATCATTTCATCTCATTGCATCATTTTCATTTGAGCTCATCTTGATGCCCGAAATGCTGTCAGAAGAGTGCTATGTGATGTTAGTTTCGCTTCTTATCGTAACATGCACTTTGTCATTTTTGCCATGATTGATGTGTGCACCCTATGGACTTGAGTCCTACATGTGTTTTGTAATATGCCATGTCTTCTTTACAGTGGTGCTTGCCATGTATTTTTGTGATCTATGTGGTGACTAGCACAAGCATGCAAACTAGGCTTCTGATGTTGCTGATTTCAGCCCTGCTTTCTCAGATATTTTTATGCCATGTTAACTTGAGGCTACCGAGAGATCCATGCATATTTTGAGATACTTCAGTAAGGATGTTTTGTTATACATGACTTGCTCTATCCATCCATGACCTTGTTTGCAATTATGGAGTGCCCTAGCTTGAGTCAATCGAGCTCTACTTTTGCTATAAAATGTTTCCTGGCAGATTGTTTACATGTTATTCAATTTTGCCAAGGTTGTTGTAGTTGATCCTTGCATGCTATGATATTGTTCTTGCCATGTATAGCTTCTATGCCATGTCTTATTACTGTTGGTTGCCTTTCCATGCCATTTATTGCTCTGTGGTGAGTGGTTCAAGCTCACCAACATGCCTACTTATCGTTGTTTCTGCCATGTTTAAATCTGTAATATAACTTGCCATGTTTACATGGGTGCCATCATATTTTCTGATCCTTTTCGGCTCATGGTCAGTAAGGGACTTTTGTTCTATGCAATTAGTAGATTCATGCCATGCCTTTGTTTACCATGTTAAGTTCCTGTAACATGTTGTTTGATAGCTCTAAACATTGCAACCTGATGTTATTTCTGCTAAAGTCTGAAACTGTTATTATTTGCAATCTTGCCATGTGTTTTTGAGGATGTTCTAGTTGTTTCTGGAGATAGCTCAGTGTTCATGTTTTGTAATGCTTTACCTGTACATCATGCCCATGCCTTTTGTTTTCCTGTTGAGGTCCTTTAGCATGTTGTTTTGATGCTTGCAATATGCCTAGTTGATGTTTTGGACAGATTGTTGCTATGACTTATATAGGGTGTATGTGTTGAACCGTTGCTCCGTTTTGAGTGTGCTCTATATGAAACTTGCTTGTTTTTTCATGTAGCTTCATATTATCATGTTGCATCCTTGTTTTGAGGTGTTTGCTTGATGTTTGTATGCATTTTGCATCAATGTCATGCTTATCTTGTTTTGCTCATATCTTCTAGGCCGTAGCTCCGAATCTAATGAACTTTATATGTAACTTGACTAGAATTTCGTGTAGATCATCTTGGTGCATTTTAAATTGCTGTTTAACAACTTGAACATAAGGTTTATTCAGATCTGGACCAATTTCGAAATTTGCATATGAGGACTTACCGGAATTGTTTTATGTTGTTTCCGGCCTCATTTAAACTTGCTTTGATGTGTTGCTCTTGTTTGCATCATCTCTTGCCATGAGTAGCTTCATGTAGTCTTGTCATGCATCATGCTTGATTGTGCATCATGTCTTGTCTATGTGTGGTGTGTTTACCTATGTTGTGTGCTTCTTCTTGTTAGTTCCTGCTTGCTATGCGATCGTGAGGATTCGTTCGCTCACGCTTGGTTCGCTTCATCCGTTCATCTTCTTCATGGACTCGTTCTTCTTCCTAGCGGGATTTCAGGCAAGATGACCGCTACCCTGGATCTCACTACTATCATTGCTATGCTAGTTGCTTCGTTCTTCGCTATGCTGCGATACCTATCACTTCTTGCTCAAGCCATCCCAAATTGCCATGTCAGCCTCTAACCTTTTGCACCCTTCCTAGCAAACCATTGTTTGGCTATGTTACCGCTTTGCTCAGCCCCTCTTATAGCGTTGTTAGTTGCAGGTGAAGATGAAGTTTGTTCCTTGTTGGAACATGTTTACTTGTTGGGATATCACAATATATCTTATTTAATTAATGCATCTATATACTTGGTAAAGGGTGGAAGGCTCGGCCTTATGCCTGGTGTTTTGTTCCACTCTTGCCGCCCTAGTTTCCGTCATATCGGTATTATGTTCCCGGATTTTGCGTCCCTAACGCTGTCGGGTGATTTATGGGACCCCTTGACAGTTCGCTTTGAATAAGACTCCTCCAAAGAAGGCCCAACATTGGTTTTACCATTTGCCTCACCTAGCCCTTTTTCCCTTGAGTTTCGGAGCCCAAGGGTCATCTTATTTTACCCCCGGCCAGTGCTCGCTAGAGTGTTGGTCCAAACCGTCGACCGCGGCATACCAGGGGCAACTCTGGGTTCGCCACCGGAAGTTTGGACAATCCGGTGTGCCTCGAGACCGAGATATGTGCAGCTCCTATCAGGATTTGTCGGCACATTCGGGCGGCTTTGCTGGTCTTGTTTTATTATCGTCGAAATGTCTTGTAGCCGGATTCCGAGACTGATCGGGTCTTCCCGGGAGAAGGAATATCCTTCGTTGATCGCGAGAGCTTATCATGGGCTAAGTTGGGACACCCTGCAGGTATAAACTTTCGAGAGCCGTGCCCACGGTTATGTGGCAGATGGGAATTTGTTAATATCCGGTTGTAGTAAACTTGAAGCAAACTCTTCTAAAATACACCAACCGTGTGCGTAACCGTGAGTGTCTCTTTTCGGGGTTGATCGAGAGGAGAACACGGTTTCTGGGTTATGTCTGACGTAAGTAGGACTTCAGGATCACTTCTTGATCATTACTAGTTGACGACCATTCCTTTGTTCCTCTTCTTGCTCTCATTTGCGTATGTTAGCCACCATATATGCTTAGTCGCTGTTGCAGCCTCATCACTTTACCCCTTCCTTTCCCTTTAAGCTTTGCTAGTCTTGATACCCATGGTAATGGGATTGCTGAGTCCTCGTGGCTCACAGATTACTACACCACCAGTTGCAGGTACAGGTTATGCGATGATCATGACGTGAGAGCGATGTTTACTTGTGTTGGAGTTCTTCTTCTGCTTCTTCGATCAGGAGATAGGTTCCAGGTCGGCAGCCTGGGCTAACAGGGTGGATGTCGTTTGAGCTTCTGTTTATGTTTCATCCGTAGTCGGATGTTGATCTTGTACATGATGTTGTTGTATTCTTGTGGCATTTGTGCCTTATGTTTGTATCCCCACTATTATGTAATGTTGATGTAATGATATCCACCTTGCAAAAGCGTTTCAATATGCGGGTCTATCCTTGGTGGGACCGTCGAGTTCCTTTTGGATAGGGTCGCATATTGGGCGTGACACGGTAGTACCGCGCAAGCGGTAGTACTGCACTCAGTCAGGCTAGTCCCGACCTCTGCTGCTGCCGCGGAAGTACCGTGGTCCTCCATGGTAGTACCGTGGGCCTTATGTAGTACAGCCGCTCTGGAGCGGTAGTACCGCATGTCGCAGGCTGAACATGTGGATAACGGTTGGATCTCTTCCATGACTATAGAAGGGGCGTCTCCTACCTCTAGTTGACTACCTCTTCCACCTCTAAGCTCCATTGTTGCTCCAAGCTCCATTTTTGCCCGATCTCTCTCCCTAGCCAATCAAACTTGTTGATTTTCTCGGGATTGGGTGACAAGGGCCCGATCTACACTTCCACCAAGAGATATTCGATTCCCCCCACTTATCCCTAGCGGATCTTGTTACTCTTGGGTGTTTGAGCACCCTAGACGGTTGAGGTCACCTCGAAGCCATACTCCATTGTGGTGAAGCTTCGTGGTGTTGTTGGGAGCCTCCAAGTGTTGTGGAGATTGCCCCAACCTTGTTTGTAAAGGTGCGGTCGCCGCCTTCAAGGGCACCAATAGTGGAATCACGGCATCTCGCATTGTGTGAGGGCGTGAGGAGATTACGGTGGCCCTAGTGGCTTCTTGGGGAGCATTGTGCCTCCACACCGCTCTAACGGAGACGTACTTACCCTTAAAAGGAAGGAACTTCGGTAACACATCCTCGTCTCCACCGGCTCCACTCTTGGTTATTTCGTGCCTTTACTTTTGCAAGCTTACTTGTGTTGTATCTATTGCTTGCTTGTGTGGTAGTTGTCTTTGCATCATATAGGTTGTCCACATAGTTGCATTTCTAGACAACCTATTTTGTTGCAAGGTTTAAATTGTTAAAGAAAAGCTTAAAAATTGTTAGTTGCCTATTCACCCCCCCTCTAGTCAACCATATCGATCCTTTCAGGGTGGTAGACGGAGGCGTAATCGAGTTTAATGCCAAGATTAGTACACCAGGTTTTCACCCTGTCGGCTGTGAAATTAGAGCCGTTTTCGGTGATGATGTTGTGTGGGACACCATAACGGTGCACAACACCGGATATGAATTCTACCACCGGGCCGGATTCAGCCGTTTTGACCGGTTTAGCCTCTATCCACTTAGTGAATTTGTCCACCATGACCAGCAGATATTTTTTTCTTATGGCTTCCCCCTTTAAGGGGTCCAACCATATCCACACCGCGAAAGGCCAAGTAATGGGGATAGTTTGTAAGGCAGTTGGGGGCATGTGGCTTTGGTTGGCGAAGAGTTGGCATCCGATGCAGCGTTGAATAAGGTCCAGCGCGTCTGCTCGGGCTGTCAGCCAATAAAACCCAGTATGGAAGGCCTTGCTAACAAGGGCCCGAGCTGCGACGTGGTGTCCGCCGAGACTAGCGTGAATTTCCATTAAAAGCTGCCGCCCCTCTTCCTCGGAGATACATCTTTGAAGCACTCTGGTAGTACTTTTCTTGTAGAGCTCTCCGTCGTGAACCTTGTAGGCCTTCGAACGCCGGACAATGCGGCGAGCCTCATTCTGGTCTTCGGGAAGCTCCTTCCTATTAATGTAGGCCAAGAAGGGTTTGGTCCATGGGGCATTGACTGCCATAATGAGATGAGCCGACGGTGTTATTTCGGTGGCTGAGCCCCCGATGTTATCGGTGTGTTCGGGATTTGGGGTTGTATTCGAATCTGGACTGTTGTTGCCGCCCTCCCCTTGCCACACCACGGATGGCTTGAAAAGCCTTTCCAGGAAAATGTTGGATGGGACGGGGTCGCGCTTGGCGCCAATGCGAGCAAGGACATCCGCTGCCTGATTACTTTCTCGGGCGACGTGATGAAATTCGAGCCCCTTGAGCCGAGCCGACATTTTTAAGACGACATTACGATAAGCTGCCATCTTTGGATCTTTGGCGTCAAAGTCTCCGTTTATTTGAGATATTGCGAGGTTTGAATCCCCGTGCACCTCTAGGCGTTGGATGCCCATGGATACGGCCATCCGAAGACCATGCAATAGGGCCTCATATTCGGCTGCGTTGTTGGAGTCTGTGAATAGTATTTGGAGTACATACTGGACGACATCTCCGGTGGGGATGTTAACACGATTCCTGCTCCTAGCCCCGCCAGCATTTTGGAGCCGTCAAAATACATAACCCAATTGGAATATGCGCCGTACTCTTTAGGGAGTTTGGCCTCTGTCCATTGGGCGATGAAGTCGGCCAGCACTTTGGATTTGATGGCTCGCCGAGGCTTGTATGTTATGTCAAATGGAAGTATGTCACGCCCAAGATGCGACCCTATCCTAGAGGAACTCGAAGGTCCCACCAAGGATAGAAGCGCTGATGACGCTTTTGCAAGGTGGATATCATTACATCAATATTACATAATAGATGGGGATACATACATAAGGCACAAATGCCACAAGAATATATCAACGTCATACATGATAACAACATCCCACTACGGATGAAACATAAATGTAAACTCAAACAATATCCACGCTGCTAGCCCAAAGGCCGACCGAACCTATCCCCGATCAAGAAGAAGCAGAAGAAGAACTCCAAAACACGTAAACATCGCTCCTCGATCATGATCATCGCACAACCTGTACCGCAAACTCGGTGTTGTAGTAATCAGGAGCCACGAGGACTCAGCAATCCCATTACCATGGGTATCAAGACTAGCAAAGCTTAATGGGTAAGAAAGGGGTAAAGTGGTGAGGTTGCAGCAGCGACTAAGCATGTATGGTGGCTAACTTACGAAACAAGAGCGAGAAGAGGAGCTTAACAAGCGGTCGTCAACTAGTAATGATCAAGAAGTGATCCTGAACTCCTACTTACGTCAAACATAACCCAAAAACCGTGTTCTCCTCTCGAACAACCCCGAAAAGAGACAATCACGGTTACGCACACAGTTGGTGTATTTTAGAAGAGTTTACTTCAAGTTTACTACAACCGAATATCAACGAATTCCCATCTGCCACATAACCGTGGGCATGGAAAGTTCAAACCCTGCAGGGGTGTCCCAACTTAGCCCATTATAAGCTCTCACGATCAACGAAGGATATTCCTTCTCCCGGGAAAACCCGATCAGTCTCGGAATCCCGGTTACAAGACATTTCGACAATAGTAAAACAAGACCATCAAAGCCACCCGAATGTGCCGCAAATCCTGATAGGAGCTGCACATATCTCGCTCGTGGCACACCGATTGTCCAAACTTCCGTAGGCGAGCCCAGAGTTGCCCCTGTGGCCACCGGCAGTTGACAGGTTGGACCAACACTCACGACGAGCACTGGCCCGGGGGGGTAAAATAAGATGACCCTCGAGAGCGCGATTCCCAAGGGAAAAAGGCTAGGTGAGGCAAATGGTAAAACCAATGTTGGGCCTTGTTGGAGGAGTTTTATTCAAGGCGAACTGTCAAGGGGTTCCCATAACACCCAACCGCGTTAGGGACGCAAAATCCGGGAACATAATACCGATATGACGGAAACTAGGGCGGCAAGAGTGGAACAAAACACCAGGCATAAGGCCGAGCCTTCCACCCTTTACCAAGTGTATAGATGCATTAATTAAATAAGAGATATTGTGATATCCCAACATAAACATAATCCAACATGGAGCAATCTTCATCTTCACCTGCAACTAGCAACGCTATAAGAGGGGCTGACAAAAAGCAGTAACATAGCCAAACAACGGTTTGCTAGGAAGGGTGGCAAAGGTTAGAGGTTCATGGCAATTTGGGAGGCTTAATAAGCAAGTGGTAGGTAACGCGGCATAGCGATAGAACGAAGCAACTAGCATAGCAATGATAGTAATGAGATCCAAGGTGACGGTCATCTTGCCTGAAATCCCGCTAGGAAGAAGAACGAATCCATGAAGAAGATGAAGCCACGAAGATGAACCAAGCGTAGTCGAACGAATCCTCACGATCACAACGAAACAGGAACTATCGACAGAAGCACACAACATGGTAAACACACCACACATGAACAAGGCATGATGCTCAACCAAGTATGATGCATGACAAGGCTACATGGAGCTACTCATGGCAAGAGATGATGCATACAAGAGCAACACATCAAAGCAAGTTTAAATGAGGCCGGAAACAACATATAACAATTCCGGTAAGTCCTCATATGCAAACTTCAGAATTGGTCCAGATCTGAATAAACCTTATGTTCAAGTTGTTAAACAGCAAGTTAAATATGCACCAAGATGATCTACACAAAATTCTAGTCAAGTTACATATAAAGTTCATTAAATTCGTAGCTACGGCCTAGAAGATATGAGCAAAACAAGTTAAACATGGCATTGATGCAAAATGCATTCAAGCATCAAGCAAACACATTCAAAACATGGATCCAACAAGGTAATATGAAACTACACGCAAAACTAAGAAAGTTTCATGTAGAGCACACTCAAAACAGAGCAACGGTTCAACACATACACATGAAACAAGTTTAAAGGACAAGCTGTACAAAACAGCAACTAGGCAACTTGCAAGCACTAAAACAACATGCTACAGCACCTCAATATGAACAAAAAGGCATAGAAATGATGTACAGGTAAAGCATAACAAAACATGAACACTGAGCTATCTCCAGAAATCACTATAACATGCTCAAAAGGACATGGCAAGATTGCAAATAATAACAGTTCACAGACTTAGCAAAATTCACTGGACATGACAGAAATAACATCAGGTTGCAAAGTTTATAGCTATCAAACAATATGCTACAGGAACTTATCATGGCAACCAAAAGCATGACATGAATCTACTAATTGCATAGAACAAAAGTCCCTTACTGATCACGAGCCAAAAAGGCACAGAAGATCTGATGGCACCCATGTAAACATAACAAGTTTTATTACCAGGTTCAGACTTAGTAGAAAAACAGAGCATGGCATAAACAGAATTATGAAAGCATCTTAGCGAGCTCGAATCACTCACCACAAGGCATTTCATGACAAAACAAGCATACCTACAGCAAGATGACATGCTCATGAAGCTAACCATGGTAAGAGCAAGTTCATAGCATGCTTGGATCACTAACAACAACCATGGCAAATTGATTAACATGTAAACAATCTGCCAGGAACATTTTATAGTACAAGTAGAGCAAGATTAAGACATGCTAGAGCACTCCATAAATCTAAACAAAGGCATGGATGGATTCACCATAACATGTATAACAAAACATCCTTAGTGAACATCTCCAGATTATGCATAGAACTCATGGTATTAACAGGTTTACATAGCATTACAATATATCAGTTTCAGACTTAGCAGAAATGATCAAGTCACAGAAATCAGCAACATCATGGAGGCTACTTTGCAAGCTTGTAACAAGCAACACATGGCATAAAATGAAGAGAGGATTGCAGCACAGAAAAGATGGCATGTTGTAGCTCATAACACATGTAGACTTCATGCTCAAAAGAAAATCACACAGAAAGATGTAAAAATGACAAATGAGCAAGTTCTGTTAAACTACAGCAGACAACATCATATAGCACTCTTGCAATGATGATTAGGGCATCTAGATGAACTCAAACAAACATAGCACAATGTAACAAAATTAAGAGAATCTCACAATGAACATTTTGACATATCATATGCATGAATCGGAGCACTGAGCACGAAGTTATGCATGATGAAGTTAGGCACACGATAAGAAGATTTCGGGACTTAGTAGAAAATTCACCTCGCGGAAACTGGATCCCGCGGATCTGGGACTGTCGCGGATATACCCCGCGGTATGACCCGGCCGGATGGATGACCCGGCTGGGACTTGGCGTTTCACTGGTAACCCGCCGGAGGTTTAGCGACTTACGAGTCTGGCGGCTCACTAGTCTAACGACTCACGAGCCTGGCGACTCACAGATGGCCCCGATGGCGGGTCAAACGGACGACAAGGCCCAAGGCCCAGTAGGCCGGTTCATGTGATGGAGGGCCGACTTAAGAAGAAAGGTGTGAGGAATATTTCCCTCACAAGGAATCAAGACTCGGACTTGTATCCGGCTTGTAGTAGAAGATAGGCTAGTCCTAGTCCTACTAGGACTCCACATGTAACCCGCCCCTCTAACTTATATAAAGAGGGGCAGGGCTCCCCAAAGAGGGGCAAGGAAGAAGAAACAATCTCTAGGGCTAGACACAAAGAGCCGGTTTACGGCGACTCCCTCATGATCATAATGAGACCTATCCACAAACAGCATGTAGGGCTATTACCGGATGATGTTTCCCGGGGCTTGAAGCTGTCTAAACCCTTGTCTTGTGTTGCGTCTCTCGATTCCGCTCAACCCCTCTCAAGATACCACATAGATGTGTTGGCCTTGCGACTAAGTCCTGACACTAAGGACATCTGCCGTGACAAAACCACGACACGGACGGCTCGGACCGGGCGGCGCTGGGCGTCCGTTTGGATCGCGGGACGGGTGGATCACCCGCCCGGATCTGACCGGAGCGGCGACCGGAGATGGGGTCCGGCGGCGCGGCGATTTAACAAAGGAGCGGGCGCGCTGTGGTGGCGGCGGTCGGACGGTGCGGGTCGCGGTCGAGGTGGCGGCTGCGGTCAGCGGCGATGGCGGCGGGCGAGGGAGCGCGGGCCGGGACGGCGCGGTGTGCTCCGGCTGCTCGGCCGGTGAAGTCCGGCGAGCCTCGGGAGGCGCGGCGCGGCGGGGGGCAGAGCTCGGGCGCAGGAGGGCGCGGTGGAGCCGCTGGACGGCAGCGGGCGGACGCTGGCTGGGAGGGCCTCGCCTGGCTCTCAAGCGGCCGACGACGGGCGGCGCGGGGAAGTGGGCGCGGCGGCTCGACGAATCAGGAGCCGACACGTGGCGCGGCAAGGGCGGCGGACATGTCCGGCCGGTGGGGAGAAAACGTCCGGTGGCGCGAGGAGAGGGAGAGCTAGGGTTTGCACCGTGAATTTCGGAGGGGGAGGTGTTTTCATAGGTAGAGGAAGCTAGGAGTGTCCAAATGGGGAGCGGTTTTCGCCCACACGGTCGTGATCGAACGACCGAGAGCATGGAGGGGGTTTGGATGGGCTCACGGGCTGTGGTGAAGGGGTGTTGGGCTACAAAGAGAGAGAGGCTTCGGGCTACGTGGTTAACCGTTGGGGCGTCAAACGACCTCCGGATGGAACGAAAATTGACACGCGGTCTACCTACTCTAAAACAACACCACACGCTAAGTTTCATCCCATTCCGAGAATGATTTAAAGCCACTTGTGAAACGAGGTCTGAGGGGTGCAACGGGCGTGTGTGAGAGTGTCGGATCGCGAAACGGACAACGGGGAAAAGGACCGGATGCAAGTTTTGAAAAACATGACGATGCAATGTAGATGATGACATGGCAAAATGCAACACACAAGAAAATGACATGGCAACGGCGGCGAATAACTGGGAGACACCTGGCGCATCGAATCCGGGGCGTTACAAAGTAGCTCTATGGCCCATTTGGCGATCCGTCCCGTGGCATCGCGGTTGTTTATTATGTCATTGAGTGGGACTTCCAAAGCCACCGTGATTGAACACTCCTGGAAGTAGTGTCGTAGCTTTCGGGATGCCATGAAGACCGTGTATGCTATCTTTTGGTAATGGGGTTACCGGGATTTGCATGGTGTGAGGACAGTAGATACATAGTATACTGGTTTTTGAAGTGGGAATTTGTGTCCGTCCTGTTCTTGTTCGACGACGAGCACGGCGCTCACCACCTGATGTGTTGCCGATATGTATAGCAACATGGGTTCGCCAGCGTTTGGTGCGGCCAGGATTGGGTTGCTTGCTAGGAGAGCCTTTATTTCCTCCAGTCCAGCAGTCACCGCGTCTGTCCATTCGAAGTTATCGGTGCGCCGTAAGAGGCGATAATGTGGTAGTGCCTTTTCTCCTAATCTGGAGATAAAGCGACTTAACGCTGCCACGCAACCAGCTAGTTTTTGAACTTGTTTGAGGTCTGTTGGCATAGCCAACTGTGACAGAGCTCGGATTTTAGCTGGATTTGCTTCTATTCCTCTATTGGAAACGATGAAGCCCATCAGTTTTCCGGCTGGGACGCTGAAGACACATTTTTTCGGGTTGATCTTAATGTCATACGCACGGACATTGTCGAATGTAAGACGTAAGTCGTCTATTAGTGTTTCGGCGTTCCTAGTTTTGATGACGACGTCATCGATGTAGGCTTCTACCGCCTTGCCGATCCGCTTCTCCGTATGTGGCGCTGGCGTTTTGAGCCCGGCGGGCATGGTGTTGAAGCGTAATGGCCCGTATGGGGTAATAAATGTTGGTGCAGCTTGATCTGACTCTTCATTTTGATTTGATGGTATCCGAATATGCATCGAGGAAACACAAGGAGTCGTGGCTCGCGGTGGCGCCAAAGATTTGATCAATGCGGGGACAGAAGGGATCCTTAGGGCAAGCCTTGTTGAGGTCTTTGAAATCGGCACACAGCGCCAGATTTGTCCTTCTTGGTACCATCACCGTGTTTGCTAGCCGCCGATGTTTGATTTCTCTAATGAATCCGCCTCGATAAGCTTAATAGCTCCTCCCCATGGCTTGTCGCTGGTTCGAAAAGCACCGCAGTTGTTTGCTTGACCGGTTTAAATCCTTTAATACATTGAGGCTATGTTCGCCAGCTTATGGGGACCCCGGCATATCTGAAGGGTGCCAAAGCAATATGTCCCGCCGCACAGGAATTTCAGAAAGCGTGTCAACTGTTGGGTTCAGCTATGCCCGATAGATGCTGTCTTCTTAGGGTCCGTTGAGTGGACCTGGAATTTGACTATTTCTTCTGCTGGTTTGAAGGAGGTGGATTTGGGGCGTTTGTCGAGGATCACATCGTCCCTGTCCACCGTGGAGCGCAGTGCGGTTAATTCTTCGGCCGCGAGGGCTTTGGATAGCGCCTCAAGGGCCAGGGATGCGGTTTTGTTTTCAGCGTGGAGTGCTATGTCTGGATCACTGACGAGAGTGATTATGTCGTTTGGTCCGGGCATTTTGAGCTTCATATACCCGTAATGAGGTATGTCTTGGAAGCATGTAAAAGCATCCCACCCCAACAGGGAGTGGTATCCGCTGCTGAAAGGGGCCACTTGGAAAGTGATTTCTTCGGACCAATAATTCGTCGGCGTGCCGAATACCACGTCAAGTGTGATTTTGCCCGCGCACCGCGCCTCTCGACTGGGTATGATTCCTCAGAAGGTTGTGCTACTTTGCTTGATGCGGCTCCTGTCTATTTCCATTTGTGGAGTGTGTCCTCATAAATGAGGTTTAGTCCGTTGTCGTCGTCCATGAGGACCTTAGTAAGTCGAAACCCGTCCACGGTGGGACTGAGGACTAATGCGGCTGGCACTCAGACTGTCTTGTACCTCGGTTCATCACCGGCATTAAATGTTATAGCCGTGTCGTTCCAAGGGTTTATTGCAGCGATTTGGCAGGCTTCGGCGAGGTCGCGAAGTGCCCTTTTGCGCTTGTTGTTTGGAGCGAATGTCTCAAAGACCGTCAACACTCTTGTGTCATCATTTTCTGGAGGGTGCTGCTCTAGGGTGTTCTTGATAAGGATGTCCTCACCGCTCTTGGCTACCTGCCGGAGTATCCAACATGCTCTAAGGTTGTGGGTTGCCACGGTATCTTGTGTCGTGTGTATTTTGCATGGGCCGTCGATCCATCCCTCCAGAACGGTGATGTGTCGCGTAATAGGTTTATGTTTCTTGATTGTTGGACTGGGCGTGCCACGGGGGTGCGCCCTCTTCACCTGTAGGAGGAGTTGAGTTGGGAGCGACGGTTCCCCGCAAGCTGCCTGAGTTTTCCAGGCGCTTTCCATCGCATTGTACTTCTATACGATAGTTGCTAAGTCAGCGAACTTCAGTATGCGGTGGCGATTGATGGCATTGAGGATAACTTCATCCGTGCAGTTGTTGCAGAACGCTGATATTGCGTCCTCGTCGCGGAAATCTTTTACCTTGTTTTTTACAGGGAGGAATCTGGCCCAGAAGTGGTGGACCGTTTCCTGAGACTGTTGTTTTATGCTCATGAGAGCGTCTGTGTCCGGGTGGGTGGGTGGAATTAAATCCGAACCCCGACCTAGCCGATTATCCGAAGTCTGAAGACCTTCCTGTTGGGGATATAACTATTTGTGTAAGCCGCCCAGGAGGGGCCGAGTTACGTAAAGAAGATTACCAGAAAGAAGCCCAAGACCAAGCATGAAGATGGCGGTTCAGTAAAGGGGCTTAAGGCCCACAGGCAGCTTAAGGCCCGTTGTAGTAAACCGCCATGATGGCATGACTTGTATCATAAGGTAGATTTAACTAGTCACCGAGCCGGACATTGTTGATAAGCCGGCCGGGACTCTGTAGGCTGCAGGGCGTCAACCCATGTATATAAGGGGACGACCTGTGGCCTGCTTAGGGCAAGAAACAACCAATCGAGAACCGGGCATAGCGTATCTCGCTCCCTGGTCATCGAAACCTCAAGCAATACCAACCCAACTAGACGTAGGCTTTACCTTCACCTTAAGGGGACGAACTAGTATAAAACCTCTCGTGTCCTTTGTCCCGATAACCCCTTTAAGCTTCCTAGTTGCGATGGCTCCACGACTAAGTCCTTGCAAGAGGACATCCGCCGTGACAATTCCACGACAGTTGGCGCCACCGTGGGGCCAGCGCACGGGCGATTTGAGTTCTTGAAGGGCAGCTTCAAGGGCTCAAGGGATACGCAGGGGCCGGATGACCAAGAGTCGCCGCGCAAGATCTACATCGACAATGAAGGCTGGGGCCCCGAGGCCGAAGTCAATTGAGTACGGTACCGGGTCCCTTTGACGGAATCCACGCCTTCATCGGCCGGATTGGTGAGCCGGGCCCGGGCCGGCAGCTGCACCGACCTTGTCGAGAGTGTCGTGGAATTGTCACGCAGATGTCCTCATGAAAGGACTTAGTCAAGGGCCATCGAACGGGTTAACTTAGAGGGGTTAAAGCGGACGAAAGACACAAGGGTTATACTAGTTCGCCCTTCGATGAAGGTAAAAGCCTACGCCTAGTTTGTGATGGATTGATGTGATCTCGACGACTAGGGAGCAATAGCTTCGCTTAAGCCTCGAGTTGTAGTTGTTCCGTCTCTTAAACCGCCACTGGTCGCCCCTTATATACACGGGTTGACGCCCGCCGGTTCACAGAGTCCCGAGGCCGACTCATACAAGTGTCCGCCTGGCTCTCCTTTCTCTTATCTTACAACACAAGTTACATGGTTATGGCGGTTTTACCATTATGGGCCCCAATTCGCCTCGGCTCCGGCCTCTAAGCTCTACGGCGAATCGCCACCTTCCGAGTCTTCATGGGCTCCAATTATGGCTGAGGGTGAACCGCCTTCCAGTATGCGGTTTATATTCAGTAGTTACATCCCCAACATTAGGCCCCAGATTGACTTGAACCTGTTCATGTTAATCTTCAACATCTTAGAAAACTCAATATCTTCCTTCATATTTCAGAAACCGCCATCTGCTTAAACCGCCGTGACGCCATCCTCCGACCCCAAAGAACAGAAAGCATCTTGACGCCATCTTTATTAAAGAAGCCCAAACAATAAGATTCCTTCATTTAATACTATCCCGAAATCGAGGCGATCACGCGCCATCCGCCGCTTTCAACTCCTCGATTCTCGCTACCACAATTACTCGTCTCATTATAAATAGACCGAAGGCCCTTTCTTCTTCCTCCTTCCGCTTCTTCTTCCTCGCGACGCCCAGCTCAAGCTCCGCCGTCAGCCCGACCTCCGAACGCCGCACCAACACAAGGTCAGCAGATCAACCTGGTTGTACCAGAGACTCTCGGCTCCTCCGCTGTCCTGCATCGTAAGGCTCTTCCTCATACCCTAGATCTGCATCTTAAGGCTCCTTGTTCATATCGCTGCTCATAGGTGTTCATCCCTAGTCTCTTCATACCTGCTCGCCATGGCTTCTTAATCCAACCGAAGATATATCTCGTATGTAGCTGCTCCGCCTTCAGCTTAGCACTTCGCACATCTTCCTTTTTATTCAGACCTCTTGATAGAACGCCTCAACTTCCTTGCCCTTTATAAAGCTTGTATGGATCGCAGAAATTTTTCCTCATCAATCTTCGTAGATCCAAATTAATTCCGCTCATGTGTGAAACCTGTTTCACAACACTTAGCAGATTTTCCAGCTTTGTCTCTTCCTCCTAAGGGCGGTTTAATTTTTGATAGCTAATCCGCCATCCTCCATTAGTCCTCGCTAAACCGAAATTGAACTGAATGCCAAACTGCCGTTTAGCATTGTATAATATGCTCGAACTGCTAACGGTGAACCGGTCTTTACTTTTCCTTTCGCAGTTTTTTTCTTCCGAATGGCCAAACAATTTCAGCTTGCAATTGGGTCCGTCCAAGATCACCGAGACGCAACTCAATGGATATGTCACCACCGCGCTTTAGCCTCCAAAATGTCCTTCATTGGCGGTTCCGATGCCAATGCCCTCCCGAACCTCAAGAAGGAGAAGTAATTGTATTTATGCAACACTTAGACCGGGATTCAGCCCGCCCGATCAAAATTCTTCCGGATGTCCTCGCAAGTTTCCAACTCCATCCACAAGATATTGGTCCCAACTCGTGTCCAATATATGCAATTTCCAAGTTTTCAAAGTCTATCTTCAAGAAGAACCATCTGTGGAGTTATTCCGGATTTCTTTCATTTGAACCGCCAGACGGAGTTTTCGGATGGTCCTAACACGGAACTGGGTATGCTTTCAATCCGTAAAAGGAAGGAAGTAGACTTTCTCACGCAAAACACCATAGCCATCCGAAAGATTGGAACCAAACCTGGTTCTATTGCCGAATACCGCCCCAACAGCGAAAACCCTTGCCGGGTTACCGCCTCACCGCTTAGCAACCATCACCCATTGCCTTTACGCTGACCGCCGCAGAACGGAAGAATTTTGCGCCAAATTATCAAACTCCGGCTCTAATGGCCAATGGCTTAACCGGTATTGACCTTGTTCGATGTTAGTTTCTTGGGGCATCTTGCCATTAAGCCGCCGGATTGATGCATGAATACACCGGTAGCGCCAAAGACCTCAACGACGCCACGAGCTACCAATAATCGAGCTTGAAGTTACCGAGACAAAGGAAGAAGATGCTCGATGAACCGATCTCCGCTCGCAGCCAAACCGGTTGGCCCTGCTCGTTTCCAACAAACCGTCATGTAAGGCTCCGCCATCGCTTCTACCGATTTTAATGCCTTATTGATATATATTAATCCTTGTTACTTCGTGCTAACAGCTCCTTCGAAACGAACCAAACCGCCCGGTTCCTCGTAAAGTCCAAGACCACCAAGAAAGCTGGTAAGAGGAAACCGCCGAGTCTTCCGAACCACCGAAGATGAAGATTCGTGTTGAGGTAAAGCTTGATTTACTTTGTCCCTTTTATCATTCATCCTATTGACAGCTATAATTCCTGTGATGATGCCGAGGCCAGCCATGCCGATCCCGTTGAGGTAATCCTTCTTCTTCCGAATCTGATCTTGTACCGTTAAAAGAATTCGCCGACAGTCCGGAAAGTGAAAAATCTCACCCCGTGCTCATTTGAATCCAAATCTTTCTTTGAAGACACAGCAGTCAAGAGCGCCAGACGACCCAAGACAGCGTCAACAAATTACGCCGTCCGTTTACTCGACACCCCAACCCGGAAGCGCCGCCCGAGGTGATTTGTTCTCCGAAAAGCGCTATCCTTGAAAGGTTTCTTCCGATGTCCTCTCAATCCGCCTCGATCCAATTATCGTGCCTCTTCCAACTCATCTCGCGGTTCATCAACCACTCAACCGCCTCCTCTTAAAGTTGCTGCTGGTAAGCATAATACTTTTTCTTTTTCGCATTTGTCGGTTTATCATACTCTAACTCTGAATGTTGCAGCACCAAGGCTCGCTTAAGTAAGAAGGCGAAGACCCTTGACCCTATCAGGATGTTGATCCGAGAAGACTCCAGAGCATCATGGCGAAAAGCCCAAGTCGCTAAAACAGCTCGCCGGATTTAACCAAAACGACAACGCTTAATCCGCCAGAGGTTGAACCGACGCCCAAGTGGAAACATCACATCCTGCTCCATCGAGTCCCGCAGCAGTAACAGGTTTCAGCTTGTTGATCCGCCGAGCCCGGTATGAAAGCACCAAGCCCAGAAAGAATGCTAACCGCCATCCGCCAAAGATGATGATGTCGAGTGACGGCACCGCTTATACCGCCTCGCAATCCGTCGCCTCTATCAAAACACAGCGCCAAGGAAGAGTTTATCGCCATGAGTAAGAAGAAGGGAAAACTGATCTGTCACCTTATGACAATTTCTCCGCCCAAGAACTTCACTCCGCTTCCTCAACCGACTCTACACAAGCCGTGATTTCAAGCCGGTCCGTGAATCTTATGAAGGAGCGCTATGAGGTAAGGAGTTATGCCTCTTTGTACCTTTGTTATGTAGTAGTTCTCAAGGGCCGGTTCAACTTAGCATAGTTAAACCGACTATAAGTTGTATCACCGTAGCAAAACATGTTTGAGCAATTAGCCATTAGCCCCAAGTGCCAAGTTGAATACTTGTATTGAGCTTGGGACTTCATGATGAAACAACTAACTTGATCCCTTTTTATCGTGAGTGAGATATGCCAACAAACCGACAGCTTAATGACCTTCGTGCCAATCAAGACCCAACAAGCGTAAGCCTCCAAGGCCAAGGATGAGTTGAAACCGCTTTGACCACTATGGAACAGCTCAAGGAGTGGTTTAAATCTGAGCAGGCCAACCGGGAGACGGAGAAGGCCGGGTTGCTAAACGGGCGGAAGATGTCAAGCAGCTCTTAAACCGTGATGTAAGAGCTCACCGGACTAAGGCACCAAATTAATGCCATGACCTCTCGCGATCTTTGGTAAGAGATGTTTCACCAAGGTTTGTGATTACTATTCCGCTTTTGACATTTCCGCCGGTTTAACCTGAACTTTCTTAAACCGGTATAGGGAAGCGACACTATCCGGGCTCGACATGCGGAAGAAGCTCAAGGTCACAGATACGCTGATTGAGCAATCAGATACCGCACCCAGCGAGTCATATGTGCGACGTCAGATGATAACACAGCTCCGCTTTTGATCAAAGATACGCTGGACCGCTATCCATGATCCCGCACAACTTGAAGAGTTGAAACGATCCGCGTCTGGCTGGCACTTTATTGGCTCTAACTCGCGCCAAAGCATGGATAGCAGACCTTGATCCGCCGACATAGCCAAGGGCTTCCCAGGCCAAGAAAACGGCGGCTTTTGATAATGATGCCTCAAACGGATAACAAAGGAGATGCGCCCTCCGGCGAGTCAACTAGCAGCAGGTTAACCCGGCAGTTTACCGCTTTTTCTATGATGCAAACAACAAAGGGTGGAAGTTGTCATTCGAAGTGCGTAACCTTGTTCCCCAATCCGTAAGCACACTTATGCCCCGACGCTGATCCGCTGAGCTTATAAGTGAAGAGGCTGTCTTTCGTGCTTTAACCCGGATTGATCGGTCCACCAATGACTTCCGCCATCGGGTGATGAGGAGGAAGAAGTTGATCCGACGCCGACGACCCATCTTCTTCACGCCAACCCGCCAGAAGCTTAATCCGCTGCCGTTGATGCATCATAAGTTGCTAGTCATGACGCCATTCAAACGTTGGGCCTCTCAATGCCTTGTAATAGAATAGCTATCACTTTTGTTTTGAATATGCCTTTGTGCCTTCAATCTGCAACCTTGCACATAGGTGCCGATATCGTTGATTGAATAATCAAACCTTCAATCTATATCACCGCAATACAAATTTTAAACCGCCACGGCGGCTTGTGTCGCCAAATGGCTTGTGACGCTCATATTTATATATAATGAAATATTGAGGTATATGATCAAAATTTTGTGATACAAAAATACCTGCCAAATGCGGGCATGAAGTTGGTTTAGCCAACCTTGAAGCGGAGGTTGTATAAACTGCTACTCACAAAGGAGAAAACAACTCCTGTGTTTAGAATGCCGGTTTACTATGTAAACCATGCCGGTCATGTGAAGCCCCTCACACTCCACAATGGGATGTCAATGAAAATGTAAAGCCGAAAAGTTATCTCCGGATTAAAATAGACCGAATTCGCCAATGGACTGGTTGAACCGGTTTTAATAATATTTATGAAAAATACGGAAGCAAAGGCAATGATAAAACCGCTTGCAAAAAGAGGCTTTATCGAGCCGATCGATGGTGTTACCATGGTCGGACACCACCAAGCTCCCAATAAGGTGTAGCCATGGTTCAAGTCAGCCAGTCCCCAACTCAAACCGTGGCATTATGCCGATCAAGTGGCGTGGCAATGGTTCGGGTTCACCAAGCCCCCAAGTGACTCTATGACCTTAGGCCGATCAAGAGGCGGATCGGTTCAGACTTGACCATGTCCCTGTGATCCGGTGGCTTTCGCCATCAAAAGGTGTTGCATTGGTTCGACACCACCAAGCCCCCAAGTGACATCTAAAAGCTTCTTAAGAGCAAGCTCAAGGGTAAACCGAGGCCGCTTTAAGACAACAACCCATGTACCCAAGCCGGATTTTTACGTAACGGATACCCCGCTTAGCCGAGGCTCCGGCTTTATTGCTTTTATTCATAATATATACATTGTCATAATATGTACATAAGGAGAGCCGATGGCTCGTATAATAAGGTCAAGATGAGCTATGTTCCACGGCTCGTTGGTCTCCTCTTCGACGCGCGTGAGTCTTTATGCTCTCGAACATCAATCGATAGTATGACCCACAGTGCAGATTCTGCTGACCACAAAAGGCCCTTCCCAAGGTGGGGATAGCTTGTGCATATCTGTCTGGTCTTGAATGAGCCAAGCACCAAGTCTCCTTCTTGAAAGGTTCTGTTCTAACCCGCCGATCGTGATACCGACGAAGATCCTGCTGGTAAATCGCCGAGCGAGCAGCCGCCATATCTCGCTCTTCATCCAATGATCCAAAGCGCCCCGCCAGGTTGCCTCAAGTATCCGCCTCAACATAGGCTGCCACACGAGGTGAGTCATGACGGATATCGCTGGGAGGACCGCCCGCCCATAGACCATAAAGAACGGTGTATATCCAAAGGATCTGTTAGGGTAGTATTTATACTCCATAACACGATGGTAGCTCTTCTACCCAACAACCCGACGCCCTCTCAGAAGGGACCATAAGCCGGGCTTGATACCTCTCAGATCTCCTGATTAGCTCGCTCGCTTGACCATTGACTGTGGGTGAGCTATCAAGAAACGCTGCCGGATGTGCTCACGCTCACAAAACTCCTTCATGGCACCTTTGGACAAATTGGTACCATTATCTGTGATGATACCGTGGAAACCCAAACCGAAGATCACCCTTTGATGAACTCAACCGCCGTGGTCAGATCACACTTGCTAACAGTGCTCGCCGACCCACTTTGTAAATTTGTCAACCGCCACCAACAAGTGTGTCTTTCTTGTCCTTGACCTTTAAAAGGTCCAACCATGTCCAGCCCCAAGTCGCAAACGCCAAGTAATTGGAATCATCCTCAATTCTTGGGCCGTATATGAGCACGCCTAGAAAACTTCGCAACCATCACATCGCCTCACCAGATCTTCCGTGATCAAGATGGGCAGTCAACCAATAAAACCATGGCGGAACGCCTTAGCCACCAAGGATTTTGAGCCGCATGGTGACCGCAGCCTCCTTCGTGGATCTCATGCAATATTTCACAGCCTTCCTCGGGGACACACAGCGTTGAAACGCCTCGACACAATCGCAATGATGCAACTCGCCATTAACAATGGTCATAGACTTAGACCGCCAACTATCTGTCGGGCCAACGCCTCATCTTCTCGTAACTCGCCTGCTCATGTACGCCAAATAAGGGAGCGCCCAACTGAATGACATGCAGGTTGCCACCAACCGAGCCTCCGGATCAGAATAGCCAAATCGCTTCATCGGGAGCTTGACCGACGGGTTGTGCAAGACATCAAGGAAGACATTAAGCGGACCGTTTATGCTGAGAGCCCAACCGCTTAAAGCGCCCGCCGCTTCATTCTTCCGCCGATCCACATGGTCCACCTGATAGCCTTTGAAATGACCTGCAACAACATCCACCTCCCGACGATATGCAGCCATGAGTGGGTCTTTGAATCCCAAGTGCCGACACACTGTTGGGCCACCAAGTCCGAAGTCACCAAGCACTTAACCCGCTTAGATTCATCTCCTTAGCCATCCAAGACCATGGAGCAAGGCTTCATACTCAGCTGCATTGTTAGTACAAGGAACATTAAACGGAGGACGAATAAAACTTGTCACCTCGGGGAAGTTAACACGACTCCAGCCCCGAGCCTTCCAACCGCCTCGACCCGCCAAAGTGGATGGTCCAATAGGTATGATCCGCTTTTCTTCAGTGCTTGTAACTCCGCCCAATCATTAATGAAATCCACAAGTGCTCGATTTTACCGCCGTCCGAGGCACATACTTTAAACCGTATGCCCAAGCTCTATAGCCCACTTAGCAATCCGCCACCGCCTCCCGGTTCAGATGATATCACCCAAGGGAGCTGAATCGACCACCGTGATGGGATGCCCTTGAAAATACTGCTTCAGCTTCCGCTTGCCATAAAAACTCCATACACCAGCTTCGCCAATGCGGTATCTTTGCTGACTCAATAAGCACCTCGCTGATATAATAAACCGGACGTTGAACCGATGCTCCTTCCCCGCCTCCTTCGTTTCTACCACAATGGCCACGCTTAATCGCCCGCATTAGCAGCAACATATAGCAAAAGCGGCTTTTGTCAATGGGAGCGGCGAGTACAAAGCGGTTGGCCAATTGCCGCTTCAAGTCCTCCAACGCTTCATCAGCAGCCGACCTGCATAAACCGATCCGTCTTCTTCAAAGATCTCGGTACAAAGGAATGGCCTTTCTCCGAGGCGGCCGATAAACCGCTCAACAAGGCAATCCGCCCGCCAATCGCTGGACATCATTGATACACTTTGGCTTAGCCAGGAGGTGATAGCTGTAATCTTCTCCGGATTAGCTTCAATCCTCGCTGGACACAAGGAAACCCAATAACTTGCTCGCCGAACACCGAAAACACATTTGGCCGGTTAAGCATCATCTTGTACACCCGCAAGTTGTCAAAGGTTTCTCTCAAATCCTCAATCAGTGTTTCCTTCTTCCTTGACTTAACCACAATATCATCCACATAAGCATGCACGCTACGGCCGATCTGTTCATGCAAGCAATTCAGACGCAACGCCGATAAGTTGCTTGGGCGCTTTGAGCCCAAAAGGCATAGACACATAGCGTAAGGCTCCAAAGGGAGTGATAAACGCTGTCTTCTCCTGGTCCTTAACCGCCATTTTGATCTCGATGATATCCAGAATATGCATCCAAAAGCTCAAACGCCACAACCCGCCGTAGCATCAATAATCTGGTCAATGCGGGGAGAGCAAAGGATCTGCCGGACAAGCCTTGTTAAGATCTCGTAATCCACACACATGCGCCAGTGCCGCTTTTTCTTAAGGACCAACACCGGATTAGCAAGCCACTCGATGGAAAACTTCAACGATAAAACCTGCCGCTAAGAGCCCGCAACCTCCTCTCCAATGGCCTTACGCTTTTCCTCGTTAAACCGCGAAGAAACTGCTTTACCGGTTTGTATTTGGGATCAACATTAAGAGTGTGCTCAGCGAGTTCCTCAGTACACCTAGCATGTCAAGGCTTCCATGCAAAATGTCCCGATTCTCACGGATGAACTCGATGAGCGCGCTTCCTATTTAGGATCCAAGTTGGCACCGATGATGAACTGCTTGGACGAATCACCGGTACAAAGTCAACAAGTTTAGTCTCACCACGATTTAAACTTCAAGGCCGGATCGCGCTCAGTAGTTGGCTTCTTCAACGGGTCATATCCGCCGGATCAACATTATCTTTATAGTACTTTAGCTCTTCGTGGCACAAACCGACTCGCGAAGTCGCATCACCTTCCTCACACTCTAAAGCGATCTTGCGGCTCCTATGAACCGTTATCGCCCCTTTGTGACCCAGCATTTTTAGCTGCAAATAGACATAACAAGGTCGTGCATGAACTTGGTATAAGCCGCCGCCCAAACAGTATGGTAAGGACTTTGAATTTTCACCACTTCAAACGCCAATGTTTCCGATCCGAGTCATGTTCATCCCCAAAGGCCACCTCCAAAGCTATTTTACCAACCGGATATGCTGACTTGCTGTGCACCACACCATGAAACACCGTATTGGACGGCTTGAGATGTTTATCTCATTAACCCCATACGACGGAAGGTCTCATAATACAGATGTTGATGCTGCTCCTCCGCCCATAAGCACCTTGGTAAACTTGTATCCTCCCACCGAGGCGCCACCACTAGGGCTAGCTGACCCGGATTGTCAACCCGGGAGGATGATCCTCTCTACTCCACACAATAGGCTGCTCGACCAGCGAGGTAATGAGGCACGGCCGGTTCAACAACGTTGACTACCCGCTTCAAGTTTTCGTCTCGCTTGTCCAAGCTAGTGGTGAAGACGTGATATTGTCCACCATTCAACCGCTTCGGATTGCTCGATAACCCGACCGCTGCTGCTGCTGATTGTAACCACCTTGGTTGTTCTGATTGTTCTGATTGTTCTGCCCGCCCGGATTACCATTAAACCCTGGACCGAATTTCTCCACCGTAACCCGGCCGGACTCGAACCGCCGGGCCTTGATCATACCGAAAGCATTAGAACTTTTGAACTCCCGTGCATAATGTAACAATCCTTCCAGAGGTGGTTTGTCACGCCTTCGTCCCCATGCTTCGGACAGGGTTGATTCAATGATAATTCAACCGTCCGGATTGTGATTAGGCGCACCACCGGTTCGGTTGTTTACCCTTGCGCCGCTGGCCCTTGTCCTGCTGCTGGTGTTGGCTACGGCCCATGTTACCATTCGCTTTACGCTTGTTTCCTCCATTACCCGCCGAGTGATGCTGCTGGCCTCGAGTTGCTGTTCTGCTTTCCTTCCTCGTTTCATCCTCCTCCTCGACTCGGGATCCTTGGTACTATCGTAATCAGCATACTTCACTAAAACGCCCATGAGAGTGCCCATGTCATTGCAAAACGCTCATGCGACCCCAGCTTCAATTTTAAAGGTTTGAACCGCAGCTGCCCTCTAGGGTTAAGATTGCGTAATCAGCGTTGATCCGTCTCAAGAATGCGTAACTTCAAACGCGCGCACTCCAATGGGTTGTGGATTCCTCCGCCGACACAAGCCGCCAAGTCCACCACGCATATGGGCTGCTTACAGTATCTTTGAAATTCTGAATGAAACGGGTCCGTGAATCGGGTCCATGAACTGATGGAATTGGGCGGCAAGTTTTTCAACCAAGCACGGCCGTGCCTTCAAGCATCATGGTGAAATACTTCGCACACGCAGCTTCATCCACATCCAAAGATCTCCATGGCCATCTCATAGCTTTCTATCCACGCTCGAGCCGATCGGCGGTATAATTGGGCACCTTACGGGCCCCTTGAAATCTTTTGGGCAAGCGACATTGCGTAAAGCGGGACGAGGCAAGGCACCCCAAAGAGCTAGATGTAACCTGTGCTCGAAAATAGTCGGTCGAACCGCGCAAGCTGATAATCCCGATGTTGTGTCCGCTAACTCGCCTCCCCACGTGTTCTCGCCCGGTCCACCACCTCTTGAGCTGCCAAACCACCCGCCGGGTTGTTGCCGCTGGGTGCACCGCTGCAGACATTACTTGACACGGCCGGTTCATCTGCGGCTCGCTATAGCTCCGCTGGGCGGGGTGGAGTGGATCCGATCACGGCCGTATGAATACGCTCTGCTGGACCAGAGCCGCCCTAAGGAGTTTTTGACCCGGCGTGTTTCTACCGCCTGTGGTGAATTGCCTTCGATTGAATTGCCCAACCGCGCCGCAACCAACAAGGTTATCCATCGGGTTGAGTAGTGACATGGAGGTGTTTGCACAGCCCGAGGCGCGCCGCATGATGGCGAGGTAGATCTATCACACGGGCTGAATCGGCGCGCCGCCCTGTGTGCTTCCGCCGTTCACCATCGGGCGGCGGATTACCGGGTCCTCGCCCCGGGTGTTGAAGAGGTCTCTTCCTCGAAAACCGAGGGCAAACGGATCTGATTTCTTTTCATGACTTCATGCGACGATTCTCGATCCAAAGATGAGCCTATAAGCTCACAGATCCAAAGCGCCCGCTCGCCACCATCCTAACGCCCGCAGCTGCCGATCCGCTTTAGCCTCGAGTGATTTGTTCTTTCACCTTTGCAATCTCTGCATTATGCAGGTCTTGATCCGCCGGGTTAGCTTCGCCATGAGCACAGCCAATGCATCAAATAGTTCGATAAAACTTGAGCCGGCGGGCGACAGGCCTCCTCGCCGCTGCCATCGCCATTGTCGAACCGCCACCATTGTCGCGGCGGTTGAAGAGTGAAGCATCGCCAGTGTACCGCCATGAATATTCCAACCCGTTGGGCAGATCAAAGGGTCCGAATATCGCCACCGCCGGAACAGCCTCAATCTGGCCATCTTGCACCGGGTACAGATTCGCCTCCGCCGACGACTCATTATCCGAGTAGACGACGGTTTCGCCACCAGATGCTGATCCGCCCTCGTAGTTTCCTCCGTGGATGACTCCCACGAAAGCACGCTTGACAGCCGGTTTGGCTGTGGCAGGTTTCGCCACGAGCCGCTCTCGACGAGGTCGGTGCGACGTCCGGCCAGCCCCGCTCACCGATCTTGCCGATGAACACGTATGATACCAAAGGGGCCCGCACCAGACTCAATCGAGCCGCCTGGGCCCCAGCCTGCATCGCCGATGTAGAGCTTGACGCGACGACTCTTGGTCATCCGCCCACAGCATAGCCTTCGAGTCCTTCAATTTTCCCTCTAAGATCATCAAACCATCGCGCGATAGCCCCACGGTGGGCGCCAACCGTCGTGGAATTGTCACGGCAGATGTCCTCATGAAAGGACTTAGTCAAGGCCATCGAACGGGTTAACTTAGAGGGGTTAAAGCGACGCAAAGACACAAGGGTTATACTTGTTCGCCCCTTCGATGAAGGTAAAAGCCTCACGCCTAGTTTGTGATGGGATTGATGTGATCTCGGCGACTAGGGAGCAATAGCTTCGCTTAAGCCTCGAGTTGTAGTTGTTCGTCTCTTAAACCGCCGCCGGTCGCCCCTTATATACACGGGTTGACGTCCGCCGGTTCACAGAGTCCCGAGGCCGCTCATACAAGTGTCCGCCCGGTCTCTCCTTTCTCTTATCTTACAACACAAGTTACATGGTTATGGCGGTTTTACCATTACGGGCCCTAATTACGCCTCGGCTCCGGCCTCTAAGTTTATGGCTAATCGCCACCTTCCGAGTCTTCATGGGCTCCAATTATGGTTGAGGGTGAACCGCCCTTCCGTGGCGGTTTATATTCAGTAGTTACATCCCCAACAGGTTGTGTTATCCAGATGAGCATAACGCGGAGGTGGCAAAGGTGCGTGAGGAGATAGCCTCGCCAAGGAGGCCTTGGCGGCCGAGGACACCAAAGAAGCTGCGAGCGGGCGGCTTTGGATGCACGGGCAGCGACTCCAGTCAGAGGCTATCCAGCTTAATATGAGTCTGAATGCGTCCAATGAGGTGATGAGAAGGAGACATCAGAAGACCCAGTCCCGTCTGCCTCCGGTTTACGATCCTCGGAATCTTTTCACGACACCCGTAGCTGGTCCTAGCAATCTGCCCGAAGCCAATCAGTTTATGACACCCGGAGCTGGGGGGGCCGGTTCAGCCTAGAGAGATGGCACCTCCTCATGGGAGTATGGCCCCGCCCCGATACATACCGACACCACCGGGCCACTTCTCCAACCCCATGGAGAACTTGATAGCAGCATCGGCGCGTCTGGCGGCTCTTCTAGTGGACGGTGATGACCCGACGGTGGTGGAAACCCGGAGGGTCAGGGATCTTCTTCAGACGGCCTTGGCACAGCAGGAGACCTATTCTTACAGCAGGGATAGGATTCATTCAACTCTCAGCCTTGGCTAGCACCTCGTCCAAACCGAGTCCTAGTTACAAGCAGTACATGGAGTCGGCTTTATCAAGCAATGCCCAGCGTCAGAATCCAACCCAAGGGCTATAACCCGCACAGACCGATTAAGGTCAGAGGATGAACGGGCGGCTCAATTAGCGGCTCAGCAGACGGCATATGAAGGTCTCCCAGAGTATCCAACGACTTCTGTTGGAGCAGGAGTGGCCACTAGAACCGGTGGTGTCCCTTGTCCGGTGCCGCTCATGAATGTGCGCTCGACCAAGGATTTCAAGGACCTCGAAGGTGCCGAATTACACGGCCGATTTACAGCCCAGGGGCATGGATTGAATGTTACGAGATGGCCATGGAGTTATTGGAGGTCAGCGACGCGGCAATGGCTAAGTATTTCACCATGATGTTAGATGGAACGCCCGGTCTTGGTTGAAAAGTTTGCCTCCCAATTCCATCAGCTCATGGGCGAGCTAAAGGCCCGCTTTATCCGTAACTTCAAGGACACTTGCAAGCAGTCTATGTCGGTTGTGGACTTGACCAATTGTAAGCAGGAGGAGGGTGAGTCCACAACTCATTGGGTGCGCTGGTCAAGGAAATAATACACTCATCCGATAAGATGGATGCCGCTCAGCATTTATGCTCCATCGAATTGTCGCTTTGAGCCGCCAAGGTAAGTCGGGCGCCTTAAGCGTGATTGCAATGACATGGGTACGCTGATGGCAGCTTTGGTTAAATATGCCGATTCTGATACTACCAATGATCCCGCGTCTGAGGAGGAAAAGACAGGGAAAGGAAAGAAGAACGGCAATGGAAAGGGTCAGCAGCATAACCCGGTAGGTCAAGGAGCAACAAGCGTAAGCCGGAGGGTAATCCGGAGTTTGTGGCCAATGCTAGCGCCCAAGGTAACAACAAGAAACGTAAGGGGAGACCACCCCCTTGATCTGGTGGCTCAGGTCCATCTCTTGAGCAGCTTCTGAATGAGCCTTGCCCAATACACGGTACTCGGGAAAATCCTGCCACCCACTTATGGAAGGACTACGCGATCATGAAGGCTTTCAAGAATTCCAACATGTTTGATGGCAATCACGGATCAGGCGGCGGTTCAGGAGCAGGTGGTTTTCATGGCCCGGGTGGCGGCTCAAGTTTCGGCTTTCAGGGAGGTCATGGTGGCTATAATCAGCAGCAGCCTGGTCAAGGGGGACAGCAGCAGCAGCAGTCAGGTTATCAGAGCCATCCAAAACAGCTGAACGGTGGGAAATACCATGTGTTTACCACTAACTTGTGCAAACGTGACCAGAAGGTTCATAAGAGGGCTGTGAATTCGGTTGAGCCGGCGGTTCCCCGTTATTTGAGGTGGTCAGAGCAGCCTATCATCCGAGCAGGAAGATCACCCCTCCGGTTGATAACCCGGTCGCTTGGCCTTGGTGGTGGCCCCTCGTGTTGGTGGATATAAATTCACTAAGGTGCTCATGGACGGAGGAAGCAGCATCAATATTCTCTATTATGAGACCTTTTGCCGCATGGGGTTGACTGATAAGGACTTGAGGACGTCCAACACTGTTTTTCATGGGGTGGTACCCGGTAAGTCGGCATATCCAGTTGGAAAGATCGAGCTGGAAGTAGCCTTTGGAGACGAATATGATTCCAGGGCTGAGAAGCTGACGTTTGAGGTAGTCAAAATCAGGAGCTCGTATCACGCTCTGTTTGGACGGCCGGCTTATGCCAATTTTATGGCACGACCGTGTTATGTTTATCTGCAGCTCAAGATGCCGGGTTACAAGGGCACCATCACTGTGCATGGGAGTCGAAAGGTAGCCTTGGAATGTGAGGAAGGCGATGCGGCTTATGCTGAATATGTTTGTGCTCAAGAGGAGCTGAAGTTTTATCAAACTAATGTTGACCCGGCGGATATGACCTCTTTGAAGAAGCCAACCACAGAGCAAGACTCGGCGTTGAAATTTAAGTCGGCCGAGACAAAACTGGTCGACTTCACCCAGCGACTCTTCCAAGCAGTTCAAAGATCGCATCAATTTGATCCCAAATAGGAAAGCGCGCTCATCGAGTTCATCCGTGAGAACCGGGACATCTTTGCATGGAAATCTTCTGACATGTCGGGTGTCCCAAGAGAACTCGCTGAGCACACTCTTAATATTGATCCAAAGTATAAGCCGGTCAGGCAGTTTCTCCGGCAATTCAATGAGGAAAGGCGAAAAGCTATAGGGGAGGAGGTCGCTCGGCTCTTAGCGGCCGGGTTCATCGTGGAAGTCTTTCACCCGGAGTGGTTGGCTAACCCGGTGCTTGTGCTAAAAAAGAACGGCACTTGGCGGATGTGTGGATTACACGGACTTAAATAAAGATTGTCCGGCTGATCCCTTTGCTCTACCGCGCATTGATCAAATCATCGATGCTACAGCGGGTTGCGAGCGTTTGAGTTTTTTGGATGCTTACTCTGGTTATCATCAGATCAAGATGGCAGTTAAGGACCAGGAGAAGACGGCTTTCATTACTCCGTTTGGAGCCTTCTGCTATGTATCTATGCCGTTTGGGCTCAAGAGTGCCCAGGCGACTTATCAACGGTGTGTACAGAATTGTCTCCACAATCAGATTGGGCGCAACGTTCATGCTTACATAGATGACATCATGGTGAAGTCTAGAGAGAAGGAAACCTTGATATCCGACTTAAAGGAAACCTTTGATAATCTCCGGGTCTACAAGATGATGCTTAACCCGGACAAGTGTGTATTTGGTGTACCTGCAGCAAACTTTTGGGATTCCTGGTCTCAAACAGGCATTGAAGCTAACCCGAGAAGATCAAGGCGATTACTCTCTGGCTAAACCGTGTGCATCAATGATGTTCAGCGATCGGGGTCGCGTTGCTGCTTTAAGCCGGTTCATAAGCCGGTTAGGTGAGAAGGCTCTACCACTGTATCAGATGATGAAGAAAACAGACACTTTTGTCTGGAGTGAGGCTGCTGTTGCTGCCTTTGAAGATCTAAAGAGACAGTTGTCTGAGCCGCCAGTTCTCGCGGCCCCCATTGATAAAGAGTAGTTGTTATTGTATGTTGCTACTAACTCACGTGCCGTTAGTTTGGCCATTGTGGTGGAGCGTAAGGAGACTGGCAAGGAGCATCCGGTTCAACAGCATGTTTATTACATCGGTGAGCTGCTCATAGAATCCAAGAAAAGATATCCGCATTGGCAGAAGCTTGTTCATGGGGTGTTCATGGCGAGCCGGAAGCTAAAGCAGTACTTCCTGGGTCATCCTATAACTGTGGTAAGTTCAGCCCCCTTGGGAGATATCATCCAGAATAGGGAAGCCACAGGACGAGTCGCCAAGTGGGCCATTGAGCTTGGGCCTCACGGTTTGAAGTATATGCCACGTGCAGCTATCAAATCTCAAGCCCTGGTAGACTTTATCAATGATTGGACGGAGTTGCAGGCACCAAAGGAGAAGTCGGATAACACATATTGGACTATTCACTTCGATGGGTCCAGGCAGTTGGAAGGCTCGGGGGCTGGAGTCGTTTTAACTTCCCCCCGAGGTGACAAATTTTGTTATGTGCTCCGGCTTATGTTTCCCTGCACTAATAATGCAGCTGAATACGAGGCTTTACTCCATGGCCTCCGGATGGCCAAAGAGATGAATTTGAGCCGGGTAAGATGCTTGGGCAATTTAGACCTCGTCGCTCAACAGGTGTCAGGCACGTGGGACTCCAAGGATCCTCTTATGGCGGCTTATCGTCGTGAAGTTGATGCGGTAGCTGGGCACTTCAAAGGTTATCAAGTAGAGCACATTGATCGAAGGAAGAATGAAGCGACTGATGCTTTAAGCCGGCTGGGGTCTCAACATAAGCCGGTGCCGCCTAACACCTTTCTTGATGTTTTATCTAATCCTTCTGTCAGAGTGCCTACAGAGGAAGAGCTTGCAGTGCCAGACCCAGAGGCGCAGCTGGTGGCGGCTCTCCATGCCATCCCAGATTGGGCAATCCCATATTTGGCTTGTATGACCCGGGGAGAGTTGCCTGAGGATAAGACCTTGGCAAGACAAATCGTCAGGCGGTCAAAATCCATGACAATTGTTCATGGCGAGTTGCATCACCGCAGCGCATCATGCTTTCAACGTTGTGTATCGCCTGCGGAGGGTCAGGAGATACTTCGTGAGATTCATGAAGGAGATTGCGGTCATCATGCCGGTTCAAAATCTTTGGTGGCCAAGGCTTTTTGTCATGGTTTCTATTGGTTGACGGCTCATGCTGATGCGGAGGATCTGGTCAGCAAATGTGACGGATGTCAAAAATTCTCACGACGAGCTCATGTGCCGCTCAAGAATTGAGGATGATTCCAATCACTTGGCCGCTTGCGTCTGGGGCTTGATATGGTTGGACCTTTCAAAAGGTCTAAGGATAAGAAGACACACCGTTGGTGGTAGTGGATAAATTCACCAAGTGGGTTGAAGCGAGCCGGTCAAGAAGTGTGATGCAGCCACGGCGTTCAGTTCATGAAAAGGTGATCTTTCGCTTTGGCTTTACACACAAAGATTATAACTCGATAATGGTACCAATCTCTCCAAGGGTGCCATGGAAGAGTTCTGTCGACAAGAGCACATCCGCTTGATGCTTCGGGCCGTTGCTCACCCCGCCTAATGGTCAAGGTAAAGGGCTAATCAAGAAATCTTGAAAGGTATCAAACCCGGCTCTTAGTTCCCTTACAAATAACTCCGTGGTTGTTGGGTGGAGGAATTACCCTCCGTGCTATGGGGCATCAACACAACACCTAACAGATCTACTGTGTTATACACCTTTCTTCATGGTGTATAGAGCGAGGTGGTTCTGCCAAGTGATATCCGGCATGATTCACCCCGGGTGGCGGCTTATGTTGAGGCTGATAATGAAAAAGCTCGTCAGGATGCACTTGACTTGTTATATGAGGAGCGAGACTTGGCAATAGCCCGCTCGGTGATTTATCAGCAAGACCTGCGCCGTTATCACAGCCGCCGGGTTAGAAGCAGAACTTTTCAGGAAGGCGATTTAGTGCTCCGGCTCATTCAGGATCAATCTGATATGCACAAGCTGTCCCCTCCTTGGGAGGGACCCTTTGTGATCAGCAAGAATCTGAACAACGGGTCATATTACCTCATTGATGTTCGAGAGTACAAAGACTCACGTAAGTCAGAGGAAGAGACCTGCCGGCCGTGGAACATAACGCATCTCCGGCCCTATTATACTTAAGCTACCGGCTCTCAAAGTATATTATTTTTTCCTTCTTTAGCAATGTATATATTATATAAAGCAATAAAGCAGGACCTCTTTCCTTTCCACCCTTCAAGGTTTATGTATCTTTTTTACCAGATGGTGGAAACGACCAACAGGGAGCGGATCAGATCTGAATCCGGCTTTCCTTTTGGTCCGGCTTATGATCATATCTGAATCTAGCCATGGTCACTTGGGGGCTTCCTGTTCAAACATAGGTCGTATTCGAACCAAAGAGAACATAGCTGTCGATACCCAATTGATCGGCATGCTGCCAAACCCACTTGGGGGCTTCTTGATCATATTTGAATCATAGATTAACCCCTTTGGGTCTGGCGTGGATCGTATTCGAATCAGCGTCATTAAACAACTCTAATGGTCACTTGGGGCTTCTGCTCAAACATAGGTCGATTCGAACCAAAGAGAACATAGCTGTCGATACCCACTTGATCGGCATCGCCAAAGCCATTGGGGGCTATATGATCATATCCTAATCTTAGCTTAACCCTTTGAACGGTTCTACTGATCGATTCAATCGAGAGGCCTTTGAAAATTAGGTTTACTTTATTTTATAAGGGTAAATAATATTAAGGGCCAGGTAAACATTATGTGTGCCAATTTTTAGAAGTTAAGTTTAACTGTCTGCTTTTTGGGATCACGTAAGCCGGTAATGTAAGCTTCAATAAGATAGCAGGTATATTATTATGGTCATGATCATAAACCGGCTGTCTTTTATGATGTTTTGGTTCATACTCCGGGTTAACATTATTCTATATGACCCTGGGTGTGGTAAGACGCCAAAGGAATTTTTTGTTTTTTATACACAGGGTAAAGCAAAAAGGCTTTTTGGATGTCAAGGAGCAATTCATGTAAGCCAGCAGTATACAACGATAGCGGCTTGTGACAATGTTAAGCACCACAAACATGCGCGAAGGCATGACAGAGTTAAGGAGTTTTATCTACTCTATTACAAGACTCCTCGAGTCTGAATCATGAGGCATCATTTTTTCAAAGACTTAGTGCCAGGCGGGTTACTCCTTTGGTGGGCTTGAAGACTCCGGGTTATCCTCCTCCGCCTCTTAAATCGCTGTTTTGTCCTCGAAGGTTGACGAGGTCCAAGAATGCCGCTTAAGGCTTCAAATTCAGCTTCATCATCTATTAAACTGGCGGGTCAACTTCGTGAGCAAAGGTATGCTTACGAGTTGGCGGGATCAGCCGACGCCATCATAATGCGGAGTTGGAATCCTCCGGTTCGTTGTCATAACCCGATCGATACTTAGTAAGATCAATATCATTGCCGATGATGGTGGCCACAGACGCACGACTCTCACGCAGCGGTGAAGTCGATTCATTGAATACAGAGTCGCCCTCCTTCAAACCGGGATATCCAAGAGCAACATTGGCTAGGTCTAGCTCGAACCAACACTTTGGCCGGCTTATATGCGGCTATGGCCTGGCTCGCCAGATGCCCGCCTTTAGCTCCTAAATCCGTTGAGGTAACACGGCAAGCCGTTTGAGCACATCCCGCAGGAGATAAGGAGTATCATTTGATAAATCCACAACGGCCAAAGACGCTGTGACCCGTGTATAGCTGTTCCACTAGAGTATACACCGCCTTAAGCTTGATCAGCATATTCTGCTTCAGGTTTGTGCTCCTGGGGCCTGCGTTTATACATATAAGGTAAGCCGGAGATAATATCTGAAATAGTCATCAAAGAAACCATGGTGATGTTCACGGTTACACATAGTAATCTCATCAAGATTGCTGAGACCATTTGAGATATCTCGGTGCTTTAAGCCGGACAGCTCGGCGAGCTTGCTTCGCAAGAGCTGCTTCATTGTCTCGCCCGGGTCACAAGTGAAGTTTTTTCATCTGCACAGGTCTTCTTCTCCGCGTCAAAATCCTTCTGCAACTTTTCTTGCTCAGAGACGCTGAATGCGAATTTGGAGTTGGCTTTTTGAATCTCAAGTCCTTGGGCCGCCAGCTGGGTCTTTAGGTCAGCAATCTCCAATTCAAATTGACTAGTGGAGGCCTGTATTGACGCCGGGTTATAATTAAGGTTATGGTAAGATGTCATTAAAGTCTCAAGCATTTTACAAGTAAAGACACTTGACACTTGGGGGCTAATGTATGCTAAAGAAAATTTTACTTTAAAATGCCAGATTATGCATATTAAAGTCTCAAGCACTTTACAAGTAAAGATACTTGACACTTGGGGGCTAATGTGTATCGCACGTTTTTAAGTTGCTATATTATGGCCGGGTTAAATATCCTTTCTTGTAAACCGGATGAACTAACAAGAAGTAGTATCTAAGTCTACAGATATTTACTTATAAGCGGTAGACTTGGGGCTGGTACAATAAGTAAGATTCAGGAGAAATAATATAAGTTATACCTCAGATTTATGTCAGATCTGCTTTCACCATGTCAATTTCAGTGTCGCGGCTGTTATGCACTTGATTCAAATAGCCTGAGACTATATCGCCAATGCTTAAGTGAGCATAATTAGCGATGTCCTGTTTGGTCTTCCGGTGTTTGACAAGTTCTTCCTTGGTAGTACATATGGCAAGGACAGTAGGCCGCCCCGGCTCAACATACTGGCTTTTCAAGATTTCAACTTCCGGCTCAGCCATCTTGGCCGGGCTAGGAATTTCCGGATTATCGGAGCTGTTAAAAGTGTCTTCGGCAGGCGCGTCAGAAGATGGCGTTGGAATTTCATAGGCCGGCTCAGGAGGAGGTTGATGAGTAGAAGAATCAGGGGGAGCTGTTCCGATTTCCGGCTCAGTTGCTACCGGGTCTTCGATCGGCTTATTCTTTTTTGCCCTCTTACTGGGCTTCACTTGTACACTGTGGACAAAACAGAGGCATGAGTACAAAATATGAGTAAGGCAAAGCATGAGGATAACAAAGGTATATTACCCAGGGGCGGTCTTGAAGGCCGGCATGTTGGATTGCATAGACTCGCCGGAGGAAGGAGAAGTATCCTGATAATTGGAATCAGATGAATTGAGAGGTTGACGAATGAAACCCGCCAAAGGATAAACAGAATGTAAGGCGGAGATGACCTCATCCGACGCTTCTGCTCCACGCCGGGTAAGCGGAAGAGAGCTGCGTCCCCATCGTCCGGTTTGCCTCCGCTTTCAAGCTTTTGTTTCTTCAAAAGAAATTGAGGATCTTGATAAGCTAGAGGATGTGAAAATCTTACTTTCCGGTCACCCGTCGGGTTTTGTGCTTTGGCAAAGGCTCGACTCGGAGGAGATTATAGTTACCTCTTCACCAGAGCTTGGTTGTTCCCAAAGGTCCTCCTCGAAGGCGGAAATATCAATAAAACAGTAACAAGGGAGTTAAGAGAGTAAGGGATTACCTCTTCCTCGTCTGAAGAAGAGTCATCCAGTATGAGCAAATCGGAGGCGCTGGGTTTCTTCTTCTTTGAAGTTCCAGTCTTGGCGGCTTTCCTTTCGGTTTTCTTTGCTGCCCTGGCTTGTTGGGCAGCCTCGTGGTCATATTTGACCTTCCAGAAATTATCACCAGCCTGTGGAAAAAGATAAAGAGTTATAAGTACAAAGAAGGTAAACAGGTTAAGGAATGTTTATTAAGATTGATAACTTACTGCAGGGGTCGGGTTCTTTTTGCAAAAGGAGTAAACCAAGGCATTGCTAGTAACAAAGGCCCTCCTTCAAAGAATGACTGGGTTGTAGCTTCTGCCACATCGTCTGGTAAGTCATCAGGACTATGACGCATTGGGTCGCTCTTCTCACCTGTATAAGTACACATTAAGCCGGAGCGGCGGCTTAATGGGAGTATCCTCCAAGTAACCCAGACTCGGACCAGGTCGATGCCATTTAAACCATTCCCCAAAAGGGCTTTGATCTTCTTGATGGTGGGATTAAGAGGCAGACGTTCAACAGTGGTTAGTTTATCCGCCAGTGGATGGTTGGACTCAAGGCGCAGGGCGCGAAAGCCGGGCAGAGGCTTCTCGTCAGCCGGAGAAGTATCCTGACAATAGAACCATGTCTGATTCCAATTTTTTGGGTGACTCGGCAGCTCAGCATAGGGAAACAGGCAGTCTCTTCGTCGCTGGATCAAAATACCGCCAAGTTCAAGACTAGGCCCGTTGGCACGTTCATTCTGTCGGTTCAAGTAAAAAAGTTCTCTGAACAAAAGAAGACTTGGCTCTTCTCCCAGGTACACCTCGCGGAAGACTTGAAAATTGCAAAGATTTGACACAGAATTGGGTCCAATGTCTTGAGGTCTAAGATCAAAGAAATTCAAAACCTCTTGAAGAACTTTGAGCCAGGAGGAGCAAATCCCCGGCTCATGTGATCTGTGAAAACTATCACTTCCCCTTCTTTGGGTTGAGGCTTTTCCTCGAACGGGTCAGGAACACGATAAGACATGACCTCCTTCTTTTGCAGGTGGCCAGACTTCACAAACTCAGCCAGTTTACTTTTGTTGACTGTGGATGGGACAATCCGGTTAAAATTTTAACCCGGGAGAAGATATCCAAATTACTGAAGGTAGCGGCTTACGAAGGGGCCTAATGATATAAGAATAACTGGGCAGTAATATTTAAGCCGCTACAAGTATGAAGAGCAGTTCAAAAAATTTAAAGATATGAGAATCAGGCAAGGTTCACAGATCAGTGGTATGCATTTAAACCGGACACCTGGACAGTTTTAAGGGCATTTAACAAGAAGAAGTTTTCCGGGTGATAAAAACAGATTTCACAATCTTCTGCTATAAGTTGAGATCAAAGGACTGTTCTGATAAGAAAATGTTCTAGACCTAAAAACTGACGCAGATCTGTTCATAGGCTCGAATGGGGCTTTCATACAGAGAAAGGGATCTGTTTTTTACCCAAGACAAGTGCGAAAACAACTACCGCGGCTATTTTATGTCATTGTCAGATCGGAAGAGACATCTCGGAGAAAAACTAGCAAAGGTTTAGCTCCAATGGTGATGAACTCCGACGAACTCAAAGAAGTTCCTAATGCAGATCTAAGCAAGGAAGGGAAGGGAACTTACGGATCTGGAGGAGCTGCGAAAGCTCACCGTCGTTTTCTGAACCGTGTCGGGTTGATGCAGCGGCCTGGGTCGATGAGGACAAGAAGGTCGACGGCGGCGGCGGAGGAGCTCGAAGAGGAGGCAAGAGGAAGAAGAAGACTACTGGTAAGGTGAAAATGGGAAACCTAGGTCGTGCCTATTTATAAGGAGAGGATAACTGAGACGACGCGGGAAACAAGGAGATAAGAGTTATTATCCAGCGGCCCTGATGCCTCGGTTTTCGGAACAATCAATAAAGACAGAGATCCGTTGAACGATACGGTGGAATAAAAAAAAGATGATGACGTCATGGCGGGTTAACACGGATCCAGAAAATGACGTCACGGCGGGTTAAAGAAAGTCTTTTGCACAGTCAGAAGATTGAAGATTTAGGTTTCAAGGTATTTTAAGATTGACATGAACAGGTTCAAATCAATCTGGGGCCTAATGTTAGGGATATAACTATTTGTGTAAGCCGCCCAGGAGGGGCCGGGTTACGTAAAGAAGATTACCAGAAAGAAGCCCAAGACCAAGCATGAAGATGGCGGTTCAGTAAAGGGGCTTAAGGCCCACAGGCTGCTTAAGGCCCGTTGTAGTAAACCGTCATGATGGCATGACTTGTATCATAAGGTAGATTTAACTAGTCACCGAGCCGGACATTGTTGATAAGCCGCCGACTCAGAGGTCGAGGGCGTCAACCCATGTATATAAGGGACGACACATGGCGGCTTAGGGCAAGAAACAACCAATCGAGAACCGCATAGCGTATCTCGCCCCAGTCATCGAAACCTCAAGCAATACCAACCCAACTAGACGTAGGCTTTACCTTCACCGTAAGGGGCCGAACTAGTATAAAACCTATCGTGTCCTTTGTCCCGATAACCCCTTTAAGCTTCCTAGTTGCGATGGCTCCACGACTAAGTCCTTGCAAGAGGACATCTGCCGTGACAATTCCACGACACTTCCAGACTCAACAGTCCGGGCTCCGGAGTATCTTCTGATTGTTTAGGACTACCGTCCGATTCTATGTTCGGAGGGCTGGTCGCATCCTTTCACTGGTGAGTATCCGGTTCTTCCTGATCGGCGATCTGAACATAGTCCATCTTCGATATATAAGAAGACTCATCATCCTGCTACTCGACTACCGCTATTTGGTGGGTGACTGGTGGAGTTTTGATTTCTCCTTGATCGGTTTTAGGCCCAATCCGATCGTAATCTGTGGCGATTCCCAAAGCGGTGATACGATCTAGGAGCTCATTTAAGGACGAAAACTCTGCCAGATCCATCTGTTTGGAGTGTTTGGAGTTGATGCGAAGGGGGTTTTCGATGGCCTAAGAGGTCATCGTCGGCTCAACGGCCGAACGGGCGATCATGATAAAGTCGCCCGGCCGGAGGGTTTGGCCTGGGGCCAGGACTCCCCCGGAGGTGATGTTGTCTTTAAGGACAAGGCGAGCCATCGAACCTTTCATCGACGTCACAGTGGAACTCTCAATGAAAGCACCAATGTCGGTGTCAAAACGCGGATCTCGGGTAGGGGTCCCGAATCGTCGTCTAAGGTCGATGGTAACAGGAGACATGGGACACGATGTTTACCCAGGTTCGGGCCCTCTCTATGGAGGTAATACCCTACTTCCTGCTTGATTGATCTTGATGAATATGAGTAGTACAAGAGTTGATCTACCACGAGATCGTAACGGCTAAACCCTAGAAGTCTAGCCTGTATGACTATGGTAATGAGTATATCCTTTCCGGACTACACCCTCCGGTTTATATAGACACCGGGGGGCGGATCTAGAGTTACATAGAGTCGGTTACATAAGATGGAATCTTCATAGTTAGTCGCCAAGCTTTCCCTCCACGCCAAGGAGAGTCCAATTCGGACACGGTTACAGTCTTCGGCCTTCATGTCTTCACAGCCCACCAGTCCGGCCCATTGATAATAGGCCGGACGCCCGAGGACCCCTTAGTCCAGGACTCCGTCACACATACTTCGAGACAGTTATTCCTCATACTGATCATTCATTCTGTCGGTATATCCATGGGGATAGTAGGTTGTGTGATGCTTTACCATAGTTGCTGGAATCAGACTGTTGTATTGACCTTTGGTCTGACTTCACAACCCAGATATTCGATACTGACAAACCTGAGCATATACTGTTGGCCGAGCGGGTTGTCTGGTTATGGGGTCCTTACCAAATTGAGTATACCCCTTAAATGAGTATCCATGGTGGTCAATACTGACTTAGACTGTCCGGGGTCCCGGCACCATATGGTTCACGCAACCATTTTCATATCTGCACCACTGGTCTTGCTCCTTCATTATTGTTTTCTCGATCTAGATCCTTGGTTAAAAGAGCGGGTCGTGTTGCTTCTTCGTGTGACCATAGGTTCTGTCGGGTGCAACATTCTGATAGGCATACCCTTATTCTCATCTCCTGACATGGTAATATTGTTTCAATGGCAAGTTCATCACCTCTCAAGTTCTGATCGTACGGAAATGATCATCTGAACCCTTGCAAGAAATCGGCAAATAAGTCAGTAGCCACCAGAACGGTCTTTACAACTCAGATCTGGGACATCACTGAAATAGCTCAACCATGGCTCAAGACGACTGAAAAGCAGCTCAGAGCATAGGGCCACTGTCACAAAAAGAAACTCAACAGTTGTACAAGACAGTCCGAAAGCAGCTCAGAACCCGTGACGGTTGTTGAATAGAGAAATATAAAGTCGGCATCCACCCCATATGGCCAAAAATGGCTCAGAACACAGGTGTGGTGCCGTTATCAGAGAAAGAAGACAAGGGCTCATCAAGATCATATTCCAGGTTCACCGGGACTAAAGAATCAGTCAGACGTATATCTGGCTTCCTTCACATATATCTGAGAATCTGATTCCCGAGGCAGACTTGTGTTCTGACTGATTCTTGCTTCTGACCAACTGTTGCGGATCTGATTCTGCCATCTGTTGTCAATTCACAATATACTATCTTGCACCAGTGCCATACTGAGGACGATTGGATGGCTTATGCTGGAAACCATCGAGAGTATCTTGCCGGGGAAGACTGGGTTTCGTGCTTCAGAAGCTGGATATGCGGACCGATTACCACATATGCATACCATCTTAATATTTCTGCGGTTGATTACTTGCATGAAACAGGGTTTGCTGGACTATCCTCCTTCCTTTGACTGAGATTACACTGTTGGTCTTGCACATAGCTTATCTTCTTGCTGATTTGATCATTTTTGTCATGAAGAGTGCACCCTGAGGCAAACTTGATTATCCCTACTATTGGAAGGAGTGCATGCTAACGCAAACATGATACTGGCTGTCCATCCAGGATTCCTTTTGCATTCAGACGAGATATTCCAAATTTCACTGTAGTCTGCTAATAACTTCATTCCGTTTATCGGAGCTTCCAAGTATTTGAATTCCTTACTGATTCTTTGGGTCCGGTGTTAGTTGGCGAGCAACTTTAATAAGGGGAAAATAATGCCACACCGAAGGCCCAAAGAAAGAAGCAAAATAAACGACTAAAACAAAAGCACACAAGCATACAAATAATATAGATAATCAAGCAACATCACATATTACTGCTACTCACACAATAATATACATGCACACCTAAGCATACAAATTTCACGGAAACTCCAGTATTGCGGTCTATTATGCTGTGACGGTGTGCACGAAAGTGAATCTGCGTGTGGAAGGAGTTGGTGTAACCAAGGCTACACCAAGCGCTGGCTGAACACCGGTTGGATCTGGATAGATACGAAGGCGAGGACGGACTTGGGGATCATGTGGTAGAACACTGAGGGTACAACCATATCATCATCAAGTGTACGAATGGGAATCGTACGCGTCCAGAGAATTGGATGACTGGGTAAGGTAGCGGTGGAAGACTGGGCTTGCTAGCATTTCCCTTTTTCTGATAACAAAGATCGGCAAGGGTTGCCAGAATGGCGAGATGGAAGGCACGATTCGGGATAGAAGCATGGCTATCACCGAAATAATATGGGTGGGTGCCGAAAAGATATCGACGCGATACCTGAGCATAACTCCTGCATATGGTGTCTGGAACACTTGGTACCAGGGCATCACTCTGCTGGGACAGAGATGACGCCAAACACCGAAGAGCAGGCATGCAAAGAAGGAGAGTGGAGGTAGTAGATCGAAACCGATACCACCTACACTCACAAGATCACTATAAGCGACCAGATAATATTCTATATGCATGCTATGCAACAAACAAATGCAACAAATCAATTGGGGTCTATACTACCATTTCTAACGTTCGCGCGGGCTAGGGCATCCTACAGCTAGACCTGCTCTAATACCAAGCATGTGGCACCCCGGCTCAGAGAAACCGGAACGCCCCGTATTCCAGCCCAGAGATCGAGGAGAAGTCTTCTGGAATACGACACTGCTTAGCATAGAACAAATCAGCTCTTTATTACAATCTATATGGGTACAAGGGGGTTACATCGGCACGGTGAAACTACGCGTGCCATGGTTGCTCCATGCAAGCAGGAGAACAATCACGAAGTAGCGGAATGACTACTGGCAGCGGAACAACGACGACGGTGGTGAACTCCACTCCACAGGGACTCTGGCTTGAACGCTTATCCTAGCTCGCAAACAAGGGATCCACGGCAAACAAGCAATCAAGTCTGGCATGACCTGTAGACTGGCATGACACGCCAGGTCAATACCTTGAATGTACTTGCAAGCTCACAGCAACCAAAGCAATCAAGACAGACAACAGCATGGCAAATACAGGTTAACAATGATTAACATGATACTATCAGATCAATCATAGCATGAACAAGATGATACAGCTAGAACAATACGAGCATGGCATGAACATATGAACATGATAATACTAGCATGCAACATGATGACACTATCATGCACCACCTTACTCTGCTCGGGTTATGTCGTAACCATCACCTGCACAAACTTACCATCAGGGACATCACACGATCATCTCAGGATCCAATCAAGCTTGGTATTAACAATACCATAGTAATCATTCATGACCACAAGGAGCTTGACCTTTACCCTTGACTCTCGCACAACACCACAAATATCCACAACGTGGTATCCTCGATACCATGTTGATCCTCTCACTATCACATAAATATCAACCAACTTCTTTCATCATCGAACCGGGGTTGTTATTAATCAAATTATTATTATTACTATTGACCCATAGTGTGACCTACTACTAACTGGGCCCTTATCCACGGGCACGGCTCTCGATAGATTAAACACACACTCTGTAGAGGTTAGCACACTGTACCCACACCACGGAACCCATGGCCTCGCACTCCCATTCGGGTGGACCAATGGCGTTCCGACAAAACCGACCTACTGCCATGACACTCTCCCGGCCACTCCGACCAACTCCCCTTTGGGCTAAGTCATGGGTGGCCCCGTGCCTACCAAAGGCACCAACGGCCACCGTCATGGCAAAACGGTCCCAAACGGGGACAAGGATCCATACTCAACAACGGGCACACAAGGCTTATGCCGTCCTACCTGATCAGGGTAGCGCCCGCGCATAAACTTCCCTCGTTGGAGGCACTGGCGAGAGGCATGACAATAGACCCAGCTAGGATCTTCCCACAAAGGTAAGCGTGGTTGCACTGGTCAGCTCGATATGGCTGCAGCATGACTCAGCCAACAGTTGTTCAAGTTCATTATTACCCGGTTAAACTTGAATGTAATATGTTGAGCCATGATAAAAATAACATGATGCAACTATAATGCATGAGTATGATATCAACATAAGCATGAGGGTAGAACATAACTATCATCCATATCAACAATTAATCATATCCAACTGAGCATGGCATAATGACGAGCATGAATATCACAAGTATAACACTACTCACAGCATAACATGACCACTAGCATCAACCATAAATATCATGCAAGAACATAACGATAAAACTACCATGCAAACTTTTAACCAACTGGATGCAAAGGAACTTGCATAATAACGGTAGTCGGAATATTCGATAGTCCTGCACCAAAGACCATCACCAATATCCACATGTACTACTACCAAGCATGACCAATATCAAAGTAATACTAGCATGAAGTACATAATGACAGAGTGCAAGAAAACATATCATGACGGTAAAAACCGATCCATAAGCATAATCGAAATAAAGACAGCAGTAGAAAAACGAACACACAGTTATTAAAGATTCAAGTTGAAAACCAATGCTACTGCATGGCTATCATGGAAATGGTGGTTGTGGCTTGCCTGGGGGTGAAGAAGGCTCTGGGAAGAGGTGCAGAAAGATCGCGAAAAGAATCACCGGAAAGGGTTCTCTCTCGAAGGGGCTGGTTAGGGGCAAGGGAAAAATGGTCATTTCCAGTATGTCAAATGTAACATCCCAAAATTCTAAATTTTGGAATGTTATATTAAATAAATAACTATGCTTGTTGTCTGATTGTTGGTTTGATTGAATGAGTGAAACTGAGTGAAATTTGAAACTTTTGAAAGTGAATGAGAGGGAATGAAATGACTTTCCCAAAACTTTCTCCTTTGCCTTTTTGGATCTCAATGAATTCAAATTCATTCCAACACCAAAACCTAGAGTGAAGATGACATGACTTCTTCCATTTGTAATGAAAAGGGTTTTTGAAAGGATTTGAATTTCATCTGGGAATATTTCAAATTCAAGGCTTTATGCAACTCAATGATTTTCATGAGGGAAGATAAAATGACTTCTTCAATTATATGAAATATGAATTGGAAGTTAAAAAGTATCAAGTTGAAAGTCATTTGAAAGTGCTTTGAAACCCCCTTTCAAATTTTGAGTTTTGAATTTGAATTCAAACTTTGGCAAGTGGGAATCATTTCAAAAACTATGCCTGATAAATACTTGATCAAAAGTATGAGAGGAGCAAACATGACACTCCAAAAATATCAGAGGAAACAATGCCAAAAGTTTTGGATTCAAATCTGAATTTTATTTGAATTTGAAAAAATGGATTTTATAAAGTTTGGATTTTGCCTTTGGAAAATGTTCAAATGAAAGGAATATTCCCTGATCATTTTGGTATATATATACCCTATATAAAATATTTATATTTAAAAGATATACTCTGTTTTGTTTTATTTTAAAAAATAAAATTTAAAAGGAAAAACCCCAGCGCGCCACCAGCCCCCTCGCCCAACCAGCCGACGACAAACCCCAAGGCCAGCGCAGCCAGTGACCCACAGGCCACCGAGCCGCCCAGCTCCTCTCACCTCACCTCGCCTCAACCCCCTCAGATCGGCCACCCGCCGCTCCCCACCCTCCCTCTCATCGACAGCGGGCCCCGCCCCTTCTTCCTCCCCGCCCCACGCCACGCCGTCGCCGCCCACAGATCGCGGATCCCGAAGGATCCGGATGCCGATCCTCCCGATCGCCTTCCTTACCCTAACGAGCCCCTGGCTATTTAAGCCGTCACCCCGCACCCCATTCCCCCTAGCCCTCGCGGACCCCTCTCCCCTCGACGAGCTCGCCGGAGCCCGAGAGCGCCGCCACGCCATTAGCCTGCTCCGCCACCCCGACCACCCCGAGCTCGCTTTGAGACCACCTCCGGACTCCCTCGCTCGACCACACCTCCCGTGCCTCGCCTGAGCCCAGAGCCGCCGAGCACCGTCGCCGTCGATCACCCGAACGCCACCGCCGCCTCGAGCTCGGCCGACCGACTCACCACCCGAACTCGCCTGACCCCACCCCGAGCTCCCTTGCTCCGCCAAGCACTCACGGAGGCCTCCGCCGCGCCGGACCACCGGAGCCGCCAGCTAACGCCGCCGAGCCGCCGTCGGCCGTCGCTGCTGTCTTCCCACGGTGAGTCGCGGAGAACCCCCCACCGCTAGATCTAGATCGTAGGGTCTAGATTATAACCCAGAAGGGTACGGTCTATTTTAAAAAGCCCCGTTTTATTCCGGTTTATTTTGGTTTTAGTTAGATTAGTTTAGACCGCCCGATTCGATTAAACCCTAGGCCCGTTTAGGTTATTCTACGATAAAGTCGTAGTTTAGCCCATTAGGCATTTTTCTTTTATTTTGTTTTTCTGTTTTAACAGAATAGTTTCTGTTTTGAAAAATTCATATCTTTTATTCTGTTTATTATTTTTAGATGATTCTTTTTTGTTGGTTTGCAAATTTTCTAAAGTTTCTGTAGAATATATATTTAGCTATGTTAAAATTAATTAAAATTGCTTTAATTTTAGTTTTAGACAGAATAGTAAATCTGCTATAACTTGAGTTAGAAAAATTATTTTGGATGATTCTTTTGTCCCAACTTTATTTTGACATTACCTAACCATAAAAATTAATTTGGGTATTTTAGGATTAATAAATAAATAGTTTTAAGCAGAATCTTATTAATCCTAATTAATTAACTAGCTCTGTTTTCCTAATATTTTAATTAGTAAATAAATTTATTTTTAACTTGTGATTGATTATTCTAGGTTAATTTCTGTCACTCTAATAGATGAACTTTTATTTATAATTAATAAAATTTTATTTTATTTTTCTTAATAGAAATTGGATTAGGCCTAATAGGAGTTTCATAATAGGTTTTAAATTAATTCTTTTTGCTCCTAGTTGATTAGTGAAATCTTTTCTGTTAAGTTAACCTAAAACCATGATTAGGTTATGTTGAGAAAATTTTATTAAATAAAACTATTTTAGTTGTTGCTTGAAGTAGGAAAAACTTTGAATTGGTTTTCTTTGAGTTTTCCTTTGGATTTGGTTTTGGTTGTTTTGGTGTGTTATGTTACTTTTGCTATCCTATTGTGTTATGTGGTCCTATGCTATGTGCTTATTGTGATTATTTGTTTGTCTCGGTAGAATTTTCCGGAGTGCGAAGCTTGCTACTACGAATCCCTAGTTTTCGAAGATCGTCAACAAGGCAAGTTCACTTTGACCATGCTTTCATGCCTATGTTTTATTGCATTTAGTGACATCTTTGCAACCACCCCTCAGTAGTGTTATTGAATCCTTGTAGTTGAGTAGTATGCATGAGGTAGGAACCCACCCCCTGTTACCAAGCCCGGGACGATATTTTATTTAATGCTACGCTATAGTAGACGGGGTTTGGTATGAGTACTCGGGAGTGGTGTGAGAATGGAGGATTCTACGTCAATGACGACAACTCCATGATGGAATCTGCAAGGACTGCATCTTCAAGGCCTCAAGACTTCAAGACTCAAGACAAGAATTCAATACACACTCTGGGTGAAGGATTTGTTGACGGGCACCTGGAGAAACCAGTGGTTGGCGGGATGCATGGAGAAGCGCCATGACATCTTGCGGAAAGCTTCACCCAGACTCAAAGAGACGGAAGAATACTTCACGCCTGGAAGCTTACCTATGCAACCGCAAGTCATTATGGGCTCGCTTGGTTGACCTTAGTTGTGACTCTGGCTGGGACGGTACTAGCAGATGTAGAACTGCGGTAGGATGGGTTGAGTACGGACGGTGGTCGAGGAACTCTTTGGAAGACCATGTTTGGTCATCTTGTTCTCAAACACCTCAAGTGCGAGAACGTAAAAGAGGGATCGAATCTTGCGGGAAAAGTGTACAAACCTCTGCAGAGGGTTTAAACCTAATCGATTAGCCGTGTCCCTGGTTACGGACAATTTGAGCATCTGGACTTGGATCTATCTCGGAACTCTCAACACCGGATTGATAACTTAATTGTGGGCAACATATGATGATTTTGGGCTATGAGACATCGGTTGGCGGAACCATGTCATGATAGAAAACTCCATAGTACAGACTTCATTTATTCCTTTGATGTAGGGAAAATAAATATCAGCTTTTATGCAAACAAAACTCAGATATAGAGCCACAAAGCCAAATTGCATATAGTATAGTTTTACCATCTGTTTATTCATGTTGTGATCTTGCGGTACATTCAATGTAATTGACATACACGGCTGCAACGTATCATGTTGCAGGATTTTCTTCGACGAGTAAGAGTTACGATCTGAGGTTACGGTCTACACTCAACTCGCCGATGGCGTTGATGGGACTCCACACCCGCTTGATTGTTTCACTGAGTATTAAGAGGTATATATCATTTTACGTTATTTATACATGTGATTGCACTTTGATATATACATTGATGTACTGTGTGCAAAGATACTTGATCCGAGGATGGCACAGATACGAGGCTTGACCGTCGAGGTCGGGTCGCTACAATAATGGTATCGAGCACATGTTGATCAGAGGACGTGACCCTAGAAACCGGAAAAGCCCCTAGGACAGGATATCTCAAAAACTTTATTTACAAAAAGACTCTTACTTCTCATCTTTCCTGATTTTATCAAATAGACCCTCTCACCTCAAGTAGTTAGAATATACCCCTTATCCTTTGATCACCCGGAGGATCAACTGAAGACGCTCCAAGAAGGATTTGATATCGGAGAACTGATGGCCCCTTCAGAGTAAAGAGGATTTCACCGTGTATTAGAAGCTAGAACAGTTGAAGACTCCGAAGACTTGAAAGGATCTGAAGAATTATTAGACCTTTAGAAGACCAAACCCCTGTTATACACTTAAGTTAGATACGATGATTTGTGAGCTGTCATTTGTTTGATGTTTTTCTGACAGCCACAAAGTAAAACTCGTTTCTTGAAAAACTGTTGTATTGTGTGTATATCCCTCCCCACCTCTCTCATATCTCATCCCAAAACTTTTGAACCCCATAGATGATGAATGAAGTTGGACTGATATTCTCTGAACCGAAGACTCAGCCGGAGGCAGAGCTATGGATGCAGAACATGGAAAAACACTTCGGGAGCAATTTGGTTTCAAGGAAGTATGAGGTCCAATACGCTTTCTGACTAAGAAAACGTCTTAGGGCTGAAGTAGAGGGAAAATACGCTTTCATAAGAAGAAAGCGTAACAGACGAGATTACGTTTTCAGGGAAATGAAAACGTACTCTCGGACTTGCCGTGTCCACTTAAGTGACGTGGCAGGGCGGGGTCAACACCAGGTGGCTGACGAGGGGTCCCGTGCGCTGGTGGGGCCCGCCTGGCCGGTCGTCGCCTTCAACCTCGCTCGCGCCCATGGGCAGAGGCACGGCCAGCGCCTGACGGCGGCGATCAAGGGCAGCTCCGCCACCTCTCACGGCGCCACGACCTACCGGCGTGCTCGGGGAGGGAGCCGCACCTGCTTAATGGCGAAGCAGTCGCCAGAGATCACGGGGGAGGGCAGAGCACTGGACATGGCGGAGGAGGGCTTCGGGTGGAGATGGGCACAGCGCTCCGATGGGGGACAGGAGGAGGCGAGGTGCTGGAGGGGCTCAGGAGGGGTGGTGGAGGGCTCTGGAGGTGGCTAGATGGGTTGGGGCACGCCGCAGAGCTCGAATTCGAGGTGAGGCCCGCGGCGGCCATGACGGTGATGTCGAACCCAGAGAGCTTCTCGAGCTCGGGCAAGAGGTGGGGAGGGGGAGAGGAGTGAGGTGGATGTGATGGTGTGCTCGGGGTGGCCTTTATATAGGCGTGGTGGAGGAGGGGAGGCCGTGGACGCGTGGCCATGGCTCAGGTGCCGCCGGGCACGTCCGGCCGAGGCTCTGGCGACGGCCAGCGAGCACGGGGTGGCAGAGCTCATGGAGACGAGGCAGAGCTCAGGGACAAGGGACAAGGGAAGGAAGAAGCCAACAGAGGAGAAGACGACGGTCGGCTACAGCGCGCCCGTGGACGCGTGGCGACGAGCGCCATTAAAGCCCTGTCGGAGGGGGAGAGGAGTCCAAGGGGATGACGATGGCGCGGGGAACACACTGGACATGCACGGGTGAGTGAACGCGACGACCACAAGCCGTGCCCGAGCAAAATGACGCTCTGGACGCGACCTATGCTGTCAGCGCGCATGCAAACGACGCGGTCACCGCTGTGCCCGGCAAGGAGGGGATGCAAGAGACTGCCGCGAGTTGTCTAGTGATGAGTCCCTTCATCATATAAGCTGAGGGAGTTGATGGATCAAGAGAAGGAGCCAGGGAGAGGAGTGTGTGAACGTCTGAAGTTTGCTGTTGCAAACTTGATCATCAAACAGTGATCAACTGAGGTGATATTAGAGCCAAATGAGATGTCTGGGAGCTTTAAGATAGGAAGGACAAGAATCTTGTGAAGTTTGGAAGGAAATGGACCAAGATTTAATATAGTTGCTTCACAACAGCATTGTTGGTCCAGAATGGAGATCAAGATGATGCACTCAAATGGTGTGTCAACTTGAGCTCAAATTGGGCAAGTCAGAGTTATTAGGCCATATGAAGATGCTCAAAAAGTCTCATACCAATTGGCCAGGCCAAAATTTGTGGAGCTAAGTTATATAGATAAGAGAAGGCCTAGGAAAATTTTCAAACATAATGGAGCAATATAAAATATACTTGCTTCATTAACTGAAAATTTGGACAGAAACAAAGATTTGAAGCTGTGCTCACATGGATGCATTGCATGAGCTCAACTTTGGTGGAGGGCTATGATATGATGATATTGAGGTCATGCATAAATTTCAACTCATTTGGATATGCCTAGCTTGTACCTCCATCACAAAGTTTCTTTCTGGACAGAAACTTTGGAAAATCATTGATAAATAATCACTAGGCAAATGAAGTTGAATTTTGGCATGTGGCAATGATATGGACATGAAAAGATGTCCAAGAAGTTTGGAGTCAACTGGGCAAAGATAAATAGCACTTGCTTCACAATGTGCTATTTAGGACAAAATAGGGAGTGAATTATTTGAGCATGATGGAAAACATGACAAGTGAAATATTTTGCCATATTTGAGGAAGATATGACCCAAACAATTTATGAGAATTATTTGGGAATTGCAGGAGTGATGGAAATATAGGTTGCTTCACAACCTAGGGCAAATTGGGTTATTCCTTTAATAGAAAAAGGAATATTCCCAAGGAAAAGATTATCGGGGTTGGTCCAAGATGGAAATGGAAAGGTCTAGGGATGGATAAGAGGATGACAAGCCACTCTGGAAAGAAAGAAGAGGCCATCTTCTTCAATTTCCAAACCACATAGCCATGGAAAGAGAAAACTCAAGAAAAAATCTCAGAAAAACAAAAGAAAAAGAAAGGGCCAAAAATCAGGCTGTGACACATACCCCCCCGATACTAGCCATAGATTCATCAAAATAAGCAAACAACACACGAAAAACAGAATCTGTTAAAACTAGAACAGTCTGTAGTAATCTGTATCAAACGCAAACTTTCCGTAACTCCAAAATTCTGCAAAAATAGGACGACCTAGATAATTTCATTATTGATCTATTGCAATTGGAATCAGTATTTTATCACTTTCTGCTGATTTTTAACAATTGTTTTCGTGACCAGAAAGTTTCTGACTTTTTCAGCAAGATCAAATAATTATCACCCAAGAAGATCCTATAGGTTTTACTTGGCACAAACACTAACTAAAACATAAAACCAAATCTAACTAGAGGCTAGATGAATTATTTATTACTAAACAGGAACAAAAAGCAAGGAACAATAATAAAAATGGGTTGCCTCCCAACAAGCGCTATCGTTTAACACCCCTAGCTAGGCATAAAAACAAGAATAGATCTAGGTATTGTCATCTTTGGTATGCAATCCATAAGTGGCTCTCATAATAGATTCATAAGGTAATTTAATTTTCTTCCTAGGAAAGTGTTCCATGCCCTTCCTTAACGGAAATTGGAATCTAACATTTCCTTCTTTCATATCAACAATTGCACCAATCGTTCTAAGGAAAGGTCTACCAAGAATAATAGGACATGTAGGATTGCAATCTATATCAAGAACAATGAAATCTACAGGCACATAATTCCTATTTGCAACAATAAGAACATCATTAATCCTTCCCATAGGTTTCTTAATGGTGGAATCCGCAAGATGCAAGTTTAAAGAACAATCATCAAATCCTAACACATCACACAAAGTTTTTGGAATCGTGGAAACACTAGCACCCAAATCACACAAAGCATAGCATTCATGATCTTTAATCTTAATTTTAATAGTAGGTTCCCATTCATCATAAAGATTTCTAGGGATAGAAACTTCCAATTCAAGCTTTTCTTCATAAGATTGCATTAAAGCATCAACGATGTGTTTAGTAAAAGCTTTATTTTGATCATAAGCATGAGGAGAATTTAACACGGATTGCAACAAGGAAATACAATCTATTAAGGAACAATTATCATAATTGAATTCCTTGAAATCCAAAATAGTGGGTTCATTGCTATGTAAAGTTTTGACCTCTTCAATCCCACTTTTACCAATTTTTGCATCAAGATCTAAATACTCCAAATCATTGGGACGCCTTTTAACTAAAGTTGACTCATCTCCAGTCCCATCATTATCAAGATTCATATTCCAAAACAAAGATTTAATAGGAGACACATCAATCACTTTTAGATCTTCATCATTATTGTCATTTAGTTCTTCCGGTTTGGTGGCCATCTTATTAACTAAGGTGGACTGCTTATCCAAAATTTGGGCTATTAAATTTTCAAGATGAGCAAACTGAGATTTCAAACCACAAAACTCCTTAGACATATCATCAAGCTCTTTATTCATGTACTCCATAAATCCTTTTTGTTCTTTAAGCTTGTTTCTAAAGAAATTATTATGCTCAAATTGCAAAGTCATAAAGCTTCTAACGTTGTTTTCAATTTCCTCCAATCTTCTAAGGTGAGGATCAACGCTTTTTGGCAGATTCATCGCGACAAACAATCAATCCAACACACAAACACAGAAGAAGCAAGCGAAAAGAGATGGACGAAAAAAGAGGGCGAATAAAACGGCAAAGGTGAAGTGGGGGAGAGGAAAACGAGAGGCAAATGCCAAATAGTGTAATGCGAGGGAGAAGAGTTTGTGATGGGTACTTGGTATGTCTTGACTTGTGCGTAGATATCTCCGGCAACGGTGCCAGAAATCCACACGTTGGCGGGAGATCAAATCTTGACTTGACTTGGCGTAAACCTCCCCGGCAACAGCGCCAAAAATCCTTCTTGATACCTCTTGAGCATGCGTTGGTTTTCCCTTGAAGAGGAAAGGGTGATGCAGCAAAGTAGCGTAAGTATTTCCCTTAGTTTTTGAGAACCAAGGTATCAATCCAGTAGGAGGTTACACGCAAGTCGCCTAGTACCTGCACAAACAATCAAGAACCTTGCAACCAACGCGATAAAGGGGTTGTCAATCCCTTCACGACCACTTGCAAAAGTGAGATCTGATAAAGATAACAAGATAAATATTTTTGGTATTTTTGTTGTATAGATTGAAAAGTAAAGATTGCAAAATAAGTTAAATAGTAAACTAAAATTGTAGATCGGAAACTTATATGATGGAAAATAGACCCGGGGGCCATAGGTTTCACTAGTGACTTCTCTCAAGATAGCATAATTTACGGTGGGTGAACAAATTACTGTCGAGCAATTGATAGAAAAGTGCATAGTTATGAGAATATCTAGGCATGATCATGTATATAGGCATCACGTCCGTGACAAGTAGACCGAAACGATTCTACATCTACTACTATTACTCCACACATCGACCGCTACCCAGCATGCATCTAGAGTATTAAGTTCATAAGAACAGAGTGACGCATTAAGCAAGATGACATGATGTAGAGGGTAAACTCAAGCCATATGATATAAACCCCATCTTTTTATCCTCGATGGCAACAATATAATACATGCCTTGTTGCCCCTACTATCACTGGGAAAGGACACCGCAAGATTGAACCCAAAGCTAAGCACTTCTCCCGTTGCAAGAAAGATCAATCTAGTAGGCCAAACCAAACTGATAATTCGAAGAGACTTGCAAAGATATTAAATCATGCATAAAATAATTCAGAGAAGAATCAAATATTGTTCATAGATAATCTTGATCATAAACCCACAATTCATCGGATCTCGACAAACACACCGCCAAAAGAATTACATCGAATAGATCTTCAAGAGAATCGAGGAGAACTTTGTATTGAGATCCAGAGAGAGAGAAGAAGCCATCTAGCTAATAACTATGGACCTGAAGGTCTGTGGTAAACTACTCACACATCATCGGAGAGGCTATGGTGTTGATGTAGAAGCCCTACGTGATCGATTCCCCCTTCGGCGAAGCGCCGGAAAAGGCCCCAAGATGGGATCTCATGGGTACAGAAGGTTGCGGCGGTGGAAATAGGGTTTCGTGGTGCTCTCAGATGTTTTCAGGGTATATGAGTTTATATAGGCGAAAGAAGTAGGTCGGTGGAGCCATGAGGGGCCCACGAGGGTGGGGGCACGCCTACCCCCCTGGGCGCGCCTCCCTGCCTCGTGGCTGCCTCGTTGCTTCCTTGACGTCCACTCCAAGTCTCCTGAATTGCGTTTGTTCCAAAAATAACTCTCCCGAAGGTTTCATTCCATTTGGATTCCATTTGATATTCCTTTTCTGCGAAACACTGAAATAGGCAAAAAAAAACAGCAATTTGCACTGGGCCTTCGGTTAATAGGTTAGTCCCAAAAATAATATAAAAGTGCATAACAAAGCCCATTAAACATCCCAAACAGATAATATAATAGCATGGAACAATAAAAAAATTATAGATATGTTGGAGACGTATCAGTCGACAAGACCACCAGTTTCAAGAAGAAGGGAAAAGGGAAGAAGGGGAACTTCAAGAAGAATGGCAAGCAAGTTGCTGCTCAAGTGAAGAAGCCCAAGTCTGGACCTAAGCCTGAGACTGAGTGCTTCTACTGTAAAGGGACTGGTCACTGGAAGCGGAAATGCCCCAAGTATTTGGCGGATAAGAAGGATGGCAAAGTGAAAGGTATATTTGATATACATGTTATTGATGTGTACTTAACTAATGCTCACAGTAGCGCCTGGGGATTTGATACTGGTTCTGTTGCTCATATTTGCAACTTGAAACAAGGGACAAATTAAGCGAAGATTGGCTAAGGACGAGGTGACGATGCGCGTGGGAAATGGTTCCAAAGTTGATGTGATCGCAGTCGGCACGCTACCTCTACATCTACTTCGGGATTAGTTTTAGACCTGAATAATTGTTATTTGGTGCCAGCGTTGAGCATGAACATTATATCTGGATCTTGTTTGATGCGAGACGGTTATTCATTTAAATCAGAGAATAATGGTTTCTCTATTTATATGAGTAATATCTTTTATGGTCATGCCCCCTTGATGGGTGGTCTATTTTTGTTGAATCTCGATGGTAGTGATACACATATTCATAGTATTGAAGCCAAAAGATATAAGTTTAATAATGATAGTGCAACTTATTTGTGGCACTGCCATTTAGATCATATTGGTGTAAAGCGCATGAAGAAACTCCATGTTGATGGGCTTTTGGAATCACTTGATTATGAATCACTTGATACTTGCGAACCATGCCTCATGGGCAAGATGACTAAGACTCCGTCCTCTGGAACAATGGAGCGAGCAACAGACTTATTGAAAATAATACATACTAATGTATGCGGTCCAATGAGTGTTGATGCTCGTGGCAGGTATCGTTATTTTCTAACCTTCACAGATGATTTGAGCAGATATGGGTATATCTACTTAATGAAACATAAGCCTGAAACATTTGAAAAGTTCAAAGAATTTTAGAGTGAAGTGGAAAATCATCGTAACAAGAAAATAAAGTTTCTATGATCTGATCGTGGAGGAGAATATTTGATTTATGAGTTTGGTCTTCATTTGAAACAATGTGGAATAGTTTCGCAACTCACGCCACCTGGAACACCATAGCGTAATGGTGTGTCCGAATGTCGTAACCGCACTTTATTAAATATGGTGCGATCTATGATGTCTCTCACTGATTTACCACTATCGTTTTGGTTTATTCTTTAGAGACGACTGCATTCACGTTAAATAGGGCACCATCTAAATCCGTTGAGACGACACCTTATGAACTGTGGTTTGGCAAGAAACCCAAGTTGTCGTTTCTGAAAGTTTGGGGTTGCGATGCTTATGTGAAAAAGCTTCAACCTGATAAACTCGAACCCAAATCAGAGAAATGTGTCTTCATAGGATACCCAAAGGAGACTGTTGGGTACACCTTCTATCACATTTCCGAAAGCAAGATATTCGTTGCCAAGAATGGATACTTTCTAGAGAAGGAGTTTCTCTCGAAAGAAGTGAGTGCGAGGAAAGTGGAACTTGATGAGGTAATTGTACCTTCTCCCGAATTGGAAAGTAGTTCATCACAGAAATCAGTTCCAGTGATTCCTATACCAATTAGTGAGGAAGCTAATGATACTGATCATGAAACTTCAGATCAAGTTACTACTGAACCTCGTAGGTCAAACAGAGTAAGATCCGCACCAGAGTGGTACGGTAATCCTGTTCTGGACGTCATGTTACTAGACCATAACGAACTTACGAACTATGAGGAAGCGATGATGAGCCCAGATTCCGCAAAATGGCTTAAGGCCATGAAATCTGAGATGGGATCCATGTATGAGAACAAAGTGTGGACTTTGGTTGACTTGCCCAATGATCGGCAAGCCATCGAGAATAAATGGATCTTCAAGAAGAAGACTGACGCTGACGGTAATGTTACTGTCTACAAAGCTCGACTTGTTGCGAAAGGTTTTCGAAGAGTTCAAGGAGTTGACTACGATGAGACTTTCTCACCCGTAGCGATGCTTAAGTCTGCCCGAATCATGTTAGAAATTGCCGCATTTTATTATTATGAAACTTGGCAAATGGACGTCAAAACTGCATTCCTGAATGGATTTCTGGAAGAAGAGTTGTATATGATGCAACCAGAAGGTTTTGTCGATCCAAAGGATGCTAACAAAGTGTGCAAGCTCTAGCGATCCATTTATGGATTGGTGCAAGCCTCTCGGAGTTGGAATAAACGTTTTGATAGTGTGATCAAAGCATATGGTTTTATACATACTTTTGGAGAAGCCTGCATTTACAAGAAAGTGAGTGGGAGCTCTGTAGCATTTCTAATATTATATGTGGATGACATATTGTTGATTGGAAATGATATATAATTTCTGGATAGCATAAAAGGATACTTGAATAAAAGTTTTTCAATGAAATACCTCGGTGAAGCTGCTTATATATTGGGCATCAATATCTATAGAGATAGATCAAGACGCTTAATTGGACTTTCACAAAGCACATACCTTGATAAGATTTTGAAGAAGTTCAAAATGGACCAGTCAAGGAAAGGGTTCTTGCCTGTGTTACAAAGTGTGAAGTTGAGTGAGACTCAATGCCCGACCATTGTAGAAGATAGAGAGAAAATGTAAGTCATTCCCTATGCTTCATCCATAGGTTCTATCATGTATGCAATGATGTGTACCAGACCTGATGTGTGCCTTGCTATAAGTATAGTAGGGAGGTACCAAAGTAATCCAGGAGTGGATCACTGGACAGCGGTCAAGAACATCCTGAAATACCTGAAAAGGACTAAGGATATGTTTCTCATTTATGGAGGTGACAAGGAGCTCGTAGTAAATGGTTACGTCGATGCGAGTTTTGACACTGATCCGGATGACTCTAAGTCGCAAACCGGATACATGTTTATATTGAACGGTGGAGCTGTCAGTTGGTTTAGTTCTAAACTGAGCGTCGTGGCGGGATCTACGTGTGAAGCGGAATACATAGCTGCTTCGAAAGCAGCAAATGAAGGAGTCTGGATGAAGGAGTTCATATCCGATCTAGGTGTCATACCTAGTGCATTGGGTCTAATGAAAATCTTTTGTGACAATACTGGTGCAATTACCTTGGTGAAGGAATCTAGATTTCACAAGAGAACCAAGCACGTCAAGAGACGCTTCAATTTCATCCATCATCAAGTGTCGGAAGGGGACATAGAGATTTGCAAGATACATACGGATCTGAATGTTGCAGACCCGTTGACTAAGCCTCTCTCACGAGCAAAACATGATCAGCACCAAGACTCCATGGGTGTTAGAATCATTACAATGTAATCTAGATTATTGACTCTAGTGCAAGTGGGACACTGAAGGAAATATGCCCTAGAGGCAATAATAAAGTTGTTATTTATATTTTCTTATATCATGGTAAATGTTTATTATTCATGCTAGAATTGTATTAACCGAAAACTTAGTACATGTGTGAATACATAGACAAACAGAGTGTCACTAGTATGCCTCTACTTGACTAGCTCGTTGATAAAAGATGGTTAAGTTTCCTAGCCATTGACATGAGTTGCCATTTGATTAACGGGATCACATCATTAGAGAATTATGTGATTGACTTGACCCATTCGTTAGCTTAGCACTTTGATCGTTTAGTTTGTTGCTATTGCTTTCTTCATAACTTATACATGTTCCTATGACTATGAGATTATGCAACTCCCGAATACCGAAGGACCACTTAGTGTGCTATCAAACGTCACAACATAATTGGGTGATTATAAAGATGCTCTACAGGTGTCTCCTATGGTGTTTGTTGGGTTGGCATAGGTCGAGATTAGGATTTGTCACTCCGTGTTTCGGAGTGGTATCTCTGGGCCCTCTCGGTAATGCACATCACTATAAGCCTTGCAAGCAATGTGACTAATGAGTTAGTTGCGGGATGATGCATTACGGAACGAGTAAAGAGACTTGCCGGTAACGAGATTGAACTAGGTATTGAGATACTGACGATCGAATCTCGGGCAAGTAACATACCGATGACAAAGGAAACAACGTATGTTGTTATGCATTTTGACCGATAAAGATCTTCGTAGAATATGTAGGAACCAATATGAGCATCCAGGTCCCGCTATTGGTTATTGACCAGAAGTGAGTCTCGGTCATGTCTACATAGTTCTCAAACCCATAGGGTCCGCACGCTTAACATTCGATGACGATCGGTATTATGAGTTTATGTATTTTGATGTACCGAAGGTAGTTCAGAGTCCAGGATGTGATCACGGACATGATGAGGAGTCTCGAAATGGTCGAGACATAAAGATTGATATATTGGACGACTATATTCGGACACCGGAAATGTTCCGGAGAAGTTTTGGATAAAACCGGAGTGCCGCAGGGTTACCGGAACCCCCGGGGGAACTAATGGGCCACATGGGCTCCCCCTTGGGTCCGAATTGGACTAGGGAAGGGGGCGGCACCCCCCCCCCCTTTCCTTCTCCCTCTCTCCCTCTCCTTCATTTCCCCTCTCTTCCCTTGTTGGAAACCTACTAGGAATAGGATTCCTAGTAGGAATCCTACTTGGGGCGCGCCCTCTGAGGGCGGCCGGCCTCCCCCTTGCTCCTTTATATACGGGGGCAAGGGGGCACCCTAGAACACCCAAGTTGGTAGTTGTCTTAGCCGTGTGCGGTGCCCCCCTCCACAGATTTCCACCTCGGTCATATCGTTGTAATGCTTAGGCGAAGCCCTGCGTCGGTAACTTCAACTCTCCCTCGGCCTCGGCTGGATCAAGAGTACGAGGGACATCACCGAGCTGAACGTGTGCAGATCGCGGAGGTGCCGTGCGTTCGATACTTGATCGGTTGGATCGCGAAGACGTTTGACTACATCAACCGTGTTACTTAACGCTTCCGCTTTCGGTCTACGAGGGTACGTGGACACACTCTCCCGCTCGTTGCTATGCATCATATAGATAGATCTTGCATGATCGTAGGAAATTTTTTTGAAATACTGCGTTTCCCAACACTTTGTTGGAGACATATTGTCGGGCTTGGGAGGGAGGGGGGATCTTTCCAAGTCTTCGAGTTTTTTGAGTAAAGGGGTGCTCTCAAGTGGTTAGGGATGAGATGAAGGCTATTCTCAATGTCCACAATGAAAGTTTACCAGAGAAGGTACTTGGGGATGCCTACTGATGTAGGTACTAGTAAAATGGAGCTTTCAAATGTCTTTAAAAGAAGGTTTGGAATAAGGTAAAAGGTTTGATGGACAAAATTCTTTCTTTCAGACGAAAAGATATGCTTAACAAATTTGTGGCGCTGGCGATACCATTCTACTCTATCTTGCTTTAAACTACCGGGCGGACCCTAACTTCAAATAAACTCTATCATTAGGAAGTTCTATTGGGGTAGTAGGCGCGAGGAAAGGAAGATGAGTTGGGTCTCATGGGAGGTTATGGCATGACCAAAATACCAAGGGTGCTGGGTTTCAGAGATATAGAGGTATTTAATTTGGGCATGTTGGCAAGGCAAGCATGGCAGATCTTGCAAGCTCCCGACACTTTAAGCACAAAAAATCTGAAAGCAAGGTATTATCCTAATACTAAATTTTTTTTTGAAAGCTCAACTTGGTGGCCATCTTTCGCAGATTTGGAGGGAAATAGTGAAGGGGAAGGATGTCCTCCCACACGGCCTAAGTCGTCGTATCGATGAGGGTACAATGCAGATATCTGGCAACAAAATTGGATCCCACGGGATTACTCTATGCGGCTCATTGCATGCCTAACTCAACACCGGCCATAGGAAGTTTGTGAATTGATTGATGAAACCTCGGGACGTTGGCAGAAAGATGTGGTCGGGTCCGTCTTCCTTCCTTTCAAGTACACAGGTGAATGTAATATGAGATGGTTTAAAAATCTGAAATTTCTCTTGACTCGTTACATCCATGCTGCATTGGAGTCAAATCCACGTCGACATGACTAATCTTATACTCCCTCCATTCTTTTTTACTCCCCATATTAGGTTTGTCTTAAGTCCATTTGTTGATGTTTAAACAAGTTAAAAATAATACCAGCATTGCAAATACCAAATGGATGTCATTAGATCCATCATGTAAGATATTTTCACACTAAACGCCTACAAGCTAGCCTCACTAAACGCCTGATGCAATGGGGGATGGCCTGTTGGCTCAGCCAGGGAGGGAGGTGTTGATTAAATCGGTGGCCCAAGCCTTGCTAACATATATTATGGGTGTCTTCAAACTCCCTTTTTCGGTGTGTGATGACCTGACGAGAATGGTGAGGAATTTTTATTGGGGATCTGCAGAAGGGAAGCGGAAGGTGCATTGGAAAAGGTGGGACTATCTTCTTCGGCCAAAAGAAAGGGGAGGTGTGGGCTTTCGAGACTTCCGGTTATTTAATCAAGCATTGCTAGCTCGGCAGGCATGGCGACTGTTGTCCAACCCGGATAGTCTATGTGCCCAAGTTCTTAAGGAAAAGTACTACCCTATGGCAAGTTAGAGGATACGGTCTTCACAGGAAATGCGTCGTCGTCGTGGCAAGCTATTAGTCATGGCCTTGACTTGTTGAAGAGAGTTTTGATTTGGAGGGTGGGAAACGGTAAGAATATCAGAGTGTGGAGGGACAACTGGATCCCGAGGCCGTTCTCCTTCAAGCCGGTCTCGTTGCAGGGCAGATGCCGAATCCGCTTCGTTTCAGATTTGCTTAATGCAAATGGTTCTTGAAAAGTGGAGCTATTGCAACAGTATTTTTTGCCGGCAGACGTGATTGAGATTTTGAAGATTCGAGCTTCACCAAGGT